>JAPPVO010000017.1:44581754-45015135 GCA_030407325.1 Camellia japonica
TGTGGTTTGGGAATAGCGCTACTACCAGCATTGGCACTCCCTGAAATCACCCTCCTTGTCGCTTCACTTGTTCTGGAAATGATCCCACTATTGAATGCATTCTCGATCTGAACCCTAGTTCATGCAAACTTTTGAAAGTGAATAGCGGAGCGACTATCAACTTTTGCAACATATCATGCTCGAGGTTTCGCACCATCATCTGCACTTGATCCTCTCAGAAGGGCGACGATCTGTCATTGTGTGCTGCCTTTGCTCTCCACCTTGCAACGAATTCCACAAAAGGCTCTGTTGGGTTCTTGGCGAGTTTGCTTCAAGCTCTTGGATGTCGTCCTTTCAACTGGATATTGTAGGAATACTGATCGACAAAGGCTCAGCCATTCTTCCCAGTTTTGCTTCACTGTATCCTCCAACTTGGCATACCAAGTGGCTGCTACACCCGACAGGGTTCTTCCATACAGAGAGAGTTTCTGTGGCTGGTAGTCAGACCCATTGGCTTCAGGATATCCAAGAAAAGCCGGCTATGTACCATAGGATCTCCAGACCCGTCGAAACGGTCAATATGTGGGCTTTTTGAATCTGTCTGGGAGCCGTACGGCAGCCTCGGTGTACCCATCCTCAATGTCGGGAATGGAGTTAAGGCCATGTGCCTTTTTGAATTGCTTCTCAAGGTTTTGCAATTTCCACTACGGTCAGATCGAGCTCATTAACATCAAGGGGATAAAGCCTCTCATTAGGCTGCACCAAGGGTCAGAAAACTCGGGCTTGAGCCAACCCTTCTCGAGGTTCTGGACCCTGCAAATCTTCAGCTGGCGAAAGTGGGTCAAAGTTCGGCTGGGGTCCCAAAGCTGGATGTGAGGCAGATGCCCCAGGTGGGCGCTGCGTTTCAATACTGGTCTCAGCCTGCATGGCAGTTCCCTGATTTAGCACTGCTATCATGGCCAGAAATTCTTCCGAACCTTGTGCCATCACGGTCTGCTGAGTCTGAACAAAGGTGATGTGACTGGCGATTGACGGATCAGATAAACCGGTGAGCCCTGATTAGCCTTTCTTTGCCTTGCCTCAGCGAAAGAACATCGGTTTCCCTTGAATCGAATTTCTGACCTAACAAAGTCTATCAGCACTAGTCCAATGTACCCGGGGGATATCAAAGCCTTCTGAAGCTATAGTTCTAGGACTATCTAGCAAAAGAGAAAACACACAGCAGCTCAGTCTGATTTCACCAAAACAGATATGAGCATAACAGGATGACTGTGCCCTCTACTACTGATCACTGTTCCCCAAATCACTGCCCCCAAAACTGAACCTGATACCCGCAGATAACTGATTCCCAAAATACTAAACTGGTGCCCGCAGTCCTGATGCCCAAACTTGTAAACTGATACATGCATTTCCCTGTAGAGACGCACTCTAGAAGCACATAACAGATAAATGAGAGCCAAAACACCCCTATGTTGGGGTAGGGTTTCCCTGTCCTATTTTGTCAGGAGCTAGGGTTTCACTACGCACGCAGCGGTTTCAAACAACCTATATCGGGTAAGCAACCTGTCCTAGTTTGGAATGGTCACTATGGATTCCGAATATGCACTAGGTCGAATGGTCAAAAGGGTGCCCCGGTAAAACCGGGGTTTGTGTTTCCATACTGGCAGAGCCCGTAACCGGTAAGCCTTATGGCACGCAGCCTCTGGCAAACCGCTCAGGAATAGCAGATGGCAAACACGGTGTCCTAGGCGCACCAATGCACATGCAATGCAAAGAAACACATAAGTGTAATCAAAACAAGATATCATGAGTTCGAGTCAAGCTCTCTAACTCCCCAGCAGAGTCGCCAGAAACTGTAGACGTCCCCGAACGCCCCGGGAGGGATGAGTCCCGTTCTGTTCATTTTGGGCTCACTACAGTTCAGGACTCAATGTCACGGTTCTTAATCTGAACCAAAGAGTCCAAATCCGGCAAATCGTTTTGAGAAAACAGATTTTTTGAAAGAAGTGCCAAACATGGACTGCTTTGCCAGATACAGAGTCGCCACCTAAATATTTTATTTGGGAAATTTAGGAAACCCTGACTCGTTGCCTAAGGCCACGTGTCCGTCATCACCAAAGTTGCCTCGGCTCGGGAACTTGGGTACGATTGGGGAAGGTCACTTCGTGAGCACCCCCGCTATCGGCCTCTACTAACCATGATATCTAGTTTTGAAAACATTATGCATTCTTATTCCAGTTATTAGCCTAGGTTTACTATGTGATGCGCACAGCATACAAGTATAGACCGGGTCGCCTGAATTGGAACAAAACATTTCATGTTTGTTTTTGAAAGATGGTTTGCTACTCGCAAGTAGGCTCAAAATGCGGATTTTGCCACCCTCGGGTGGGCTTAGAAAAGATGGTTTTGCCACTATCTAGTGGGCTTAAAACTCACAGTCAATGCATTGTTCCAATCCAAATAACCCAACCTTCACCCACAGGCATTCAGGCAGTTATATCACATAAGCAAATAGCCTCATGGTAAGCATGCTATCATGGCAGTCACTCACACACATGCAAGGATGCTAAAGCGTAAAAACTTACCGAGTACTCCAAGCCAAAACAGAAACTATGTTAGAAATCCATGCATGATCCTAACTATACAGAAATGCCTAATGCAACACATGCAGAATGCAACTAAGATAGGCTCGGCTATTCTAAACATGGCATATGGAATGCTACAGCTAACAAGTATTCAACTTGGAATTGAAATACAATGCAGTGAGTTATGATGCGCCGAGCCCGGTGCATGCAAAACAATGAATGAATGCAAACATGCTATCATACTGTATGCTTATTGAAACATGCCCTATTCTAACCATCATAAGCTGGTAAATAAAAGGAGAAAGACGTGGGGTTGGAAGACATACATCACACGCACGCACACTTATTACAATTGTGCCCTCGCTCGGAGGGTCCGAATAAATAATACAGTCCCGAATAAATAATACAGTCCAAATGAGTACAAAACCCTAATTAATTAACAAATTAATCTAGGAAAGCAATAAATTAGCATGCAAGCTAGGGACTGCCTCGACTCTGCTCCGGATGATGAATGATGCATGCTCGGGTTGCCTTGCGCGGAAATCCATTGCGATGCCCCAATTAGCCTCTGTTTACAATTAAGCCCGAAATATTGCACGAAGCTCCAAAAGACTGCCGGTTTCTGATTTGCTGCAACAGAGAGCAAGAAAGGGGCATGGCAATGTATTTTCGCATATGTATGCTTGACTACTCTTCAGGGAGTGTAGTCCTCGATCCTCGTGCCACCAATCACGCATCTCGATGCATGATGGCCGAGAAGTCAAATTGCATGACTTAATGTGAAATGAATGCACATGAAAACACAACAAGACCGAGACTCCATCATGGATAATCCGGAGTGTCGGTGACCGGGAATTGAGACACGTTCCGTCACTCGAAGTACGAAACATCCCTCGTTTCCCGTGCTTGGGCTAACTCCTATCCCAAGCACAATGCAATATGCATGACATGCATCAATGCAATCCTAACATGCAACCTAGCATACGCAATGCTATGAAATGGCATACACAATGCACGATATGACAAGGCATACACAATGCTCTAACATACAACCTAGCATACGCAATGCTATGAAATGAAATGGCATACACAATGCATAATGGACTTACACCAACATGAGTGGACCTCAGCCACACTCACATCAGTGGCCATAAGATGAAAATGAGACACTCGAGATGCGTGCACACATGCATGCAAATCGAGGACCGATCCTAAGGCACAAATGCCACTCTAACAAGGCGTGGCAAGGCATGAAATATGGCATACAAACATGCAAGTTCCAGCACTGAAATGTGATGCTAAATGGTCCCGAAACATGGGAATATGGCACCCGATGCATGAGATAAATCCCGAAACACAAAATTAAGCACATGTATTGACCTATAGCTATACAAAGCATGCATTATTTGATCATGAAACATAAAGACAGAGACAAGGCAGTCCCAAAACATGAATATTTCTAGTTCAAAGCACGACCAATAGATGCTAGCATGATGGACTAAAATAGCATGCAACTTTGACTAGCAAACATGGTTTATATGGCATGTATATGAAGCATATGAAATCTCACCAAACCAGAAAAAATCAGTGAACAAAACATGTGAAAATATGCCCAAATAAACATGGAGAGCAGCCAATGCATGTAGAAATGAGGGGCTCCTTTGGGAGGGCATACAAGGGGTTATTAAGCACATCCATCAAGGATACTTAGCATGGAAAAATTAACTCTGGAAATCAAATATGATAGCCCTAAAACACATCAAATTGGCCCTGAAATCAGTCAACAAAGCATGCAAGATAGGGCCTCTTTGGAAGGCCAAAAAGACCATCAAGCAAAACAAGGAGAGAGGGGGTCACCCCCCCTCTGATTTGGGCTCTCAAAAACACATCAAGGCCACTAAAAATCCACTGGATTTCAGTGGCTAAGAGGCCAAAACAAGGCCAATGCAAATGCTCACATGTATGGCCCTAATCATGGAGAGATGAAGCATGCATGGGGGGAAGATGACCCCAAATAGAAAAGTGACCTTAAGAATACTTAAAGATAAGGTCAAAACAAGAATTTTTCTAGTTTATATGAAACCTCAAAAATATTCACAAGTAGGGCTAAAAACGATGCAAAAATGGCCCTAAAAGAGGGATTGAGCACAAAGGACAGCAGATGGCCTCAAACAGCAAAGAGCCCTTCAACACAGTTGAAGAGGGGCTCAAAACAAGACACTTTTCAGTTTACATAAAGTCTCGAAAATGATCACAAGTAGGCATGCACCAGGAGAGAGAAGAATGGTCGGCCAGGTTCAAGAGGTTCAGGTGGCCGGCCAGCCACCTCCCCTGGCCGGCCGGCCAGGGGTCAAAAGGGTCAACAAAATTAGTGGCCAGCCACCCCAAAAAGGTGGCCTCCCATGTGTGTACAACACAGCTGTATGGTCAAAAACTGGAAAAAGTGAACCAGGAGAGAGAAAAACCAACTTTTTAGAGGGGTTCAAAAGGGTCAGGGGGAATTAATGGCCTGCCAATCCATATTGGTGGCCTCCCAGGTGTGTACAACACAATGGTGTGGTGGAAAGTCAGAAAAAGTGGCCCGGGAATGGAAAAAGTCAGCTTTCTAGTAAAGAAAACGGGCGATAAAGAGCGATGAAGGAATAAAGCTGGTCTTCAGAACAATTGCTGGCCTCCCACCCTTCTACAACCTTCCTAACAATGAAAATAAGGTCTCCGCCAAAAATGAACCCAAACCGATGCAAAACGAAGGTTCGGGGGCCAAAATGCGCAGCCCGGGGCTCCGAAAACAAGCTGTTAAGCCCCGGAGGTGGCGTTCGACCACGAAGTTGGTCTCTCGGGCCACAGTGTCCCTCAAAAGGGAGGAAACAAGGTGCATGCCAAAAACCGGAGCAAGCGGAAGTGGTTCAGCGGTCCCGAACCGAGGCACACGGCCGATGGCTCCGAAAACCGGGAACCGGGCTCCAAATGGAAAAAATGGCCTACGACCACGAAACGTAGCCTACGGCCACTGAGAGATGGTCTACGAGACCTCTCCCTCCCTTCGGGAAGAGAAAACAAAGAAAACGAGGTCTGGTTCGCAAACCGAGGCAAAGCACAAAGGAGTTCGGAAGTCCGGAGGCAAGGCTTGCAGCCGAGACTCCACAACTTCAGAACGAGCACAATATGCAACATCACCGAGCGCTCAGTTGGTGACGTCTGAGTCTTAAGGTCGGTCAAAAATGAGGTGTCTACAGGTGTCTTCAAGAACTTGCTGCTGAAACTTACCAAACCAATGCTGGGGAGTGCACCAGTGGCCTGCCGGCCATGAGGAGTTGCTGCCGGCGATCTACCGGCCAAGAGTGGGCCTCTGCCGGCCAACAATGCAGGGGTGCCGGCCATCAGTGTGGCACTGCCAGCCACTGGTGTGCTGTGACACCAAACTGCAATAGAGCACAAAACAGAGGAAAGGGAGGGTCTCCCTAGGGTATGTATGTACTGTGCCACTCCTTATCATTTCAAAACATCAAGGGAGAGGCACTATTGGTTCCAAAACCAACAATCAAGTATGCAATGCATGATGGCTAAAGATCCAACTTGCACGCATTTCAATAAATGCAAGACAAACAAGACTCTAAGACCGCTACCTTATCATGGAAGATCAAAGGAAATGGAGACAAAGAGAATTGGCTCATTTTCATCACTTTGAGTATGAAATGGACCAATTCACCTTGTGTTCAATATAACGTCCGATTGAACACAATGCAATGCACACATGCAACATGCTTATCTAGGCTTGTTTTGCTTGATTCAATTCTTGTTTACACATTTTACATTACCAATTAGTCCTTTAACCGGTTAAGTCCAATGTGAAAAGTCCTCTAATTGGAAAGATGGTCTTAGCCACAAGCACCTTAAGCATGAAAGAAGCCTCATGCTGTCGGTTAGTACAAACCCTCAAGAGAAGGTTAAAACCATTAGGCATGAGAGCCTCAATTCCATGCCCAAGCCAACAAGGGGCTTAAGATCACTTTCAAGGCAAGTGAAAGATTGAAACCATGGAGTGCGATGACATACATTTCAGCAGTGCAATGGCATGCTAAGTAACTTCAAACCATGCAAATAACCCATAATATGCATGTTTAAAGGTTTAAGCATCAAAGCTAGTGAAGTGCTTTACACTAGACCCATGCAATACACTACTCAAATGACCAAGCCAACCCTAAACAGACCTCAAACATGCCAAAACAATGACCAAAATGTGTTGAGATGGTAGCATGAAAAGCAAGAAAAATCATGTTCATGCATTGGCTCACAAACAAGGCATAAGGCTCATCACTCAAAAGCACTTAGAGAGTGAAATATGTGAGAGTGTGACAATGACATATGCTCTAAAATTACATGTGAAATGATGTTATGTCATGCAAACATCATAAGCAAAGCATGCTAGAGACCTCAAAACACAAGGCTAGCAGGGGTCTTTGTACTACAACCATGCATAACAAGTCTCATATGGATGAAACCACTCAACATAGAGTTAAAGCATGCAAAATCAGTGCCAAAAGCATGCTAAAGTTAGACTAACACATGCTAGACAGATGAGCTAAAACATTAAGCATACAAGGCTAGTATATAAGATTTGCACTACAAGTGCAAGATGCAAACAATAAGTGACTAAGCCAGCGAAAAACATAGCTAAAACATGTTAAAAAGTCACACAAACATGCTTAGATCAAGTCAAGAGACGGTAGAAAAACATGCTCATCTACTAAGCCATCAACACATGCAAAGGAGAAACAAGGAGAGGGGATCACCCCCTCCTATTTTGGTCCTCAAAACCAAGTTTTTGTCACTGAAAATCCCTTGGATTTCAGTGGTTAAAAGGCCAAAAAGAGATTGTTTTAAAGGCTTTTAAACATGGCACAAAGCTTAGCAAATTAGCCACAAAAGAGAAGAGAACACCTCTAACCTCAAAAGAACCTCAAACTACCATTTCAAACTCTTAAAAATAAAGGTTTTTGTAGTTGACAACTAGGCCAAAAACAACATGCAAGGGTGGCCAACCAATGAAGCAAAACAAAGCTTAAAATGGGATAACTTCTTACCCTTGAAGACAGCAGCAAAATAGCAAGCAAACAAACAAACTTCTGAGCTAAAACCACTCCAAGGAGCTCTGACAAGGCCTCCAAGAACCTCAAGTCTAAGGCTAAGGTGTTTGGCTAAGGATGCTAGTGCAAATATGCAAGAAAAGCACACTTTCAAGGCTAAAATGTAGAGAGAGAGGATTCTAGAGAGAGAGAGATAGAGAAATATCTCAGCCAAATTTTTGTAACCCTTTGCATGTAAGAGGAAGGTCTCTATATATAGGAGATATAAGGAGCCTTGAAGAGATCCAGCCATCCACGTGGGTGCAGATGGCCTATCTTGCAAATAGCTGGCTCAAAAATATCTGAAAAATATCTGTTGAAATAATGGTGGCCGGCCGGCCATCAGTGGTGGCCGGCAGGGCCTCATTGTTGGTCGGCAGGGCCTATTGGTGGCCGGCAGTGCAAAGCTCATAGCCGGCAGGCCACTGGTGCACTCCCCAGCATTGGTTTGGTAAGTTTCAGCAGCAAGTTCTTGAAGACACCCTGCAAACAGAGCCTCTAAAGAGCAAACCGGATGGCTTTTCGGGGTGAGAAATTGAATGCGTGCATGCATGTTCAACTTCTTAGAGCAGAGCTGAGGCAGTGCAAGTTTAGGGCTTTACTTGTTAGTTAGCTTGGTTTTGTAATTTAATTAATTTTTTAATTAGTTAAAGTGTTGTAATAATTAAATAGCTTAGTTTAGCTATTTCTTTATTGGTTTGTAATAATTAGTCTAATTAGTTTAATTAGATTAGTTAGATTAGCTTAGCTTATTCATTCGGACCCTCCTTCGAGAGGGCGAAATGTTGTAATAAGGGTGCATGTGTGTGTGCATGTCTTCCAACCCCATTCTTTCTTCCTTTTACTTAAACCACTTTCGATGGTTAGTTTTAGGGCATATTTCAATTAGCATACCTTATGCTGGCATGTTTGCATTCATTCATTTGGCTTGCACGCACCGGGCTCGGCGCATCATTCTAACTGCATCGTGTTTCAATACCTACTTGAATACGTGTTTCACAACATGTTATCAAGTGTTGCATTCATATGCCATTTTAGATAGCTGAGCCTATTTAGCTGCATTTTGCATGTGTTGCATTAGGCATTTGACATAGTTAGGAATCATGCATTGTTTCTAACTAGTTTTTTGTTTTGGCTCGGAGTACACTATAAGTGTTTACACTTTAGCATACTTGCATGAGTGTGAGTGTTGCCATGACAGCATGCTTGCCATGAGGCTACTTGCTTAAGTGATTAACTGTTTGAATGCCTGTGGATGAAGACTCGATTACTTGAATTGGAACAATTCGACGATTGTGAGTTTTAAGCCCACTTGAGGTGGCAAAATCATGTTGTTTAAGCCCACTTGAGGGTGGCAAATCCGCACTTTAGCCTACTTGCGAGTAGCACTTCCAAACCATTTTCAAAAGACAAACATAAGTTGTTTTGTTCCAACTTGAGTGATTTAGTCTATACTTGTATGTTGTACGCATCACATAGTAAAGCTAGATTTATAACCAGAATAAGAACACATGTGTTTTTAAAACAACATATCATGTTTAGTAGAGGCCGATCTTTGATCGGGCAAGCGAGGGTGCTCATTTCAGGACCTTCCCCTCTCGTACCCAAGTTCTCAAGCTGAGGCAACTTTGGTGATGACGGACACGTGGCCTTTGGCACGAGTCATGGTTTCCTAAATTACCCAAAAATGAAACATTTAGGTGGCGACTCTGTAATCTGGCAAAGCAGTCCATGTTTGGCGCTTTTTGATTCAAAATTGATTTTTCAAAACCAATTGCCAGATTTGGACTCTTCGGTATTTATCAATCTCACATTGAACTTTGTAAGATTAGATTCAGAACCGTGACAGGAGTCCAAACTAGAGTAAGACCAATTCGCGCCCTTTCCGAAAGGGGGGCGCGCGAAGAAATTCGAGTCTACAGGTCTTCGGCAGCTTTCCTTTCTCATCAGCCCTTCTGGCTGTTATAGCTATCTCTGCTTCCTTTCCTTCTGGTTTCATTCCAGTTTCTTCTTCCTTGTTTGGCTTATCACTCAGCCATCCAGTGTTGTCAGTTGATCCATTCAGGTCGAACAACCCGATTTGTACATCCCCCTGATCTTGCTCATCAAAGAACTACAAGTTGTCCAAATGCTCCTCGAGTTTTGCCAAATCATCTAACTCCTGGCTTGGGCCATCTTCCCTGACTACATTGACATCTACCAAGGTTAGCAGCACCCATTCAGGCTTGATTTGACCGGTTAACACAATGTAACAACTTGGATCATACACCCTATTAGGTAAGTCCTCAGGGCACTCCGGCAACGGACTAGTACCTTCCTTCAAGGTCGACTCCCCTTCCACTGTAAGTCTCATCAACTCAGGCTTGGGTTGAGGGTTGGACGTGTTCATCATGCACAGATCTGCGCCTTCCTGAATGAACAACGTCGGTTTTGGTAGGTGGGAGGGAGTAATATATACGTCGGGGTCATAGGGGGTGGCCAGTGTATGGATCAGGTTGAGATTTCGAGGTGGGGGGACTTGATTATGGGCAGGGAGTGGATTTGTGGTCACGTTTGGTTTCTGAGGTAAAGTGATCACATTGTTGTCAATGAGATCTTGAATCTCATGACGCAATCGAAAGCACTGGTTGGTGTCATGACCGTGTTGTCGGTGAAATGCATAGTATTTTGCAGGGTTATATTTGGGTGGGAGAGGATTAGGCAATGGGCGGGGTTCTAAGGGTTTAAGGTGCCCTTTCTTGACTAGCACTTTCATGGCTTGAGACAGAGTCCTGTAAAGTTGGCTGAAAGTCCTCTGGGATCGGATAGGGTTGGACGATGTTTGTGAGTTTGTATTGGCAAAGGGGTCGGCAGTCTTGGTTGTAGTGACAATGCTTATATCTAGCGGCCTCGCAGCTGTGCTACCACTGGCAGCATTGGAACTACAAACAAACGGCCTTTTCGCCGGCTCCTTCTCATCTGTAATAAGCCCTTATTTCATGGCGTCTTCAATTTGCACTCCCATTTCATGGAGTTCTATAAATGTGAACAGAGGTAGGACAATCATCTTTTGCAGCAACTTGTCGTGTAGATTCCGGACAACCATCCTAATCTGATCCTTCTCGGAAGGCCTCGTGGTCATCATCGAGGCTTTAGCTCTCCACCTTATCACAAATTTAGAGAAACCCTCCTTTGGCTCTTGACATGTTGCCTCGAGATCACGAGTTGTGACCTCAATTTGAGTATTGTACGAATACTGAAGGCCTCAGCCATCTCCTCCCTATTCTGCTTAACAGAGTCTTCCAACTTAGCATACCATATGGCCGTTATACCTAACATGGTACGGCCAAAGAGAGACAGCTTCTGTAGTCTAGTCAGGCCCGTCGGCCACAAGATATTCAAAAACAGCCGTAGGTGAACCATCGGATCTCCATAACTGTTAAAACGGTCAATGTACAACATTTTAAACCGATCCGGTAATGTTACTGCAGAATCGGTGTATCCGTCCTCTATGTCCGGGATGGAGTTAACCCCCTGTGCTCTCTTGAATAACTTTTCCAGCTTATTGAGCTTGAGCACAGTTGGGTCAACCTTGAACTGGAACAGAGCCTCAGTCTGATAATTAAGGGTTTTGGAGACTTGTGTTGGAATTGGCTCTGCTAGACTGCCCAGGTTTTCTTGGACATTAGCAGTATGAGTGGTGGCTCCGGGTGCTGGGATACCCATGGCAGGTGCATGGGATGCAGAGGCCGCAACTAGCTGTGGTTGCTATTGTTGTAGCCTGGTTATAATATTGGCCTGACGGGTCATAACCTTGGCCTGGCGGACAGTATCTTGCTATAGGGTCTTAGCTGTCTACTGCAGATGATGTATCAATTCTTCCATACTGACTGTGGGATACTGTGTCGTTGGAATAGTCGATTGATCATCTCGCACTGAGCTAGAAGTAGATGACTGTCCCTGAACCGGACTAGACACAGGTGAGTTGAGGGGTGACTGTTGTAAAAACTGAACTAGTGAATTCTGCCTGATTCTCCTCCTTCTTGTAACCGGTGGGAGTGAGGTAAACACGGGCTATCCCAAACAAGATACCCGATTTTATACAGTCTTCTAACTAGGATCCAGAGTACTTAGGGGATATCCAAACTTTCTGAAGCTATGATTTTAAACTACCTAGCAAAAGAAATAAATCAAAAAGAACAGTAATCAGAAACCGCACAACACCTCGGCTAAGATGTTATCAACACAGACATGATCACAGTTGTAGGACTGCACTCCACACTGAATTCTGTCCCCAAAACAAATACCAAATTTGCAACTGATATGCACGTTCCTATACAGTTTCACTGTAAAGCACATACTAGTTAAGAGAGAGCAAAAACACCCCTATGAGGCGGTAGGGTTACCCTATCCTAGTTTTTTCAGGAACTAGGGTTTCATTATTTCACCCAAGCGGTTTCACACAATCTTGTATTTCGGGTGAGCATCCTGTCCTAGTTTGGATCAGTCATTAAGGCTTTACTAAATGTAGCTAGACCAAATGGTCAAAGAGGGTACCTCAGCAAGACCACCTAATATGCCTCTCACACCTAACACCGAGAAGTGAAAGGAGGATCAAACGGTACAGCGGTAGTCCAGATCCAAGGGTTGTGTTCCTATCATGGCAGAGCCCACAACCGGTCAACCTTTTGGCAAGTTTTTGGGCAAGCCTCCGGTAAACCTTCCACGAATAGCACATGGCAAACACAGTGACAAGCGCACCAATGCAAATGCAAATGCAAAGAAACATACAAGTGTAGATATAATTTCACATCATGAAGTTTGAGTCAAGTTCTCTAAATTCCCCAGTAGAGTCGCCAGAAACTGTATCTCGACTTTTCAGCTCCTTTCGAAAGACGATAAGCCCTACAATTCGGACTCTCGCGTTTCTGAATCTGATCTCACAAGTACAATGTGAAATAGATAAACACCAAAGAGTCCAAATCTGGCAAATCTTTTGAAAAATTGATTTTGAATCAAAATGCCAAAAATTGATTGCTTTGCCAGATACAGAGTCGCTACCTAAATATTTTTGAGAAATTTAGAAAACCCATGACTCTTGCCAAAGGCCATGTGTCCGTTATCACCAAGATTGTCTCAGCTCGGGAACTTAGTTACGAGAGGGAAAGGTCATGAATTGAGCACCCCACTCGCCCGATCAAAGATCAGCCTCTACTAATCATGATGTGAATCTTATTTACATTATATGCTCATGTTTCGGTTTATTAGGCTAACTTACTATGTGATGCGCACACAAGTATAAACTAGTTTGCGAAAATTGGAACATTTTGATTCATGTTTGTTTTGAAAAGTGTTTTAATATGTACCACTTGAAAAAGTGATCGCATATGAACATTACTCAAATTATTCCAATTCAAGCAACTAGCCTTCATCCACAAGCATTCAAGAAGATATATCAATTAAGCACTTAGCCTCATAGCAAGCATGCTAAACATGGCAACACTAACATACAATGCAATATGCATAAACAAAGAAAAATTCACCTAGTACTCCAAGGCAAGCCAAAAAAGATAAAAGAGTTAGAAAAATGCATGATCCTAACTATGCAATATGACTTAATGCATTACATACAATATGCAATTACTAGGCTCGGCTACTAATATGGCATATGAATAAATTTGATAGCATGTGGTCTGACCATGTATTCAAAGAATGTTTAACTACAATGCAAGTTAGAATGATGCACTGAGCTCAATGCGTGCAAGACAAGTGAATGCAAACATGGAGTATGGTAAAAGAAACATGATGTTCTAAACTAACCATCATCAGTAGGTAAATAAAAGGGAGAAAGACGTGGGGTTGGAAGACATAGACATTTTTAAAACTGTGCCCTCGCGCAAGAGGGCCCAAATAAACTAACTAGCTAAGCTAATTAACTAGCTATTACAAAACGAATTAACTAATTATTAAGAACCGAATAAACTAACTATGCTAGCTAGTTATTATAAAACCAATTAATTAATTAACTATTCTATGGAACTAACTAATTAATTATAAATTAGAATTAACTAATTAATTACAACATGAATACAACATGAAATAAGTAACCAAGCTAACTAATCAACCCCGGGAAGCGAGGAATGCTCATGCATGTGTGAATTTCCACCCGAAAAGCCCACTGTTCTGCTACCAAAATGCCTCTGTTGCACAGTTAGAACATCTTTTCATCTCAGCCTCTGCTCTGTTCTGTTCCAAAAAGTTGCTGCTCAATTTGACGAAAGTGGCTGGCAGGCCAAAAGTAGTGGCCGGCTGGCCACAAGAGGCAGCCTGCCGTCCAAAATAAGTGGACTGCCGGCTAGAAAAAGTGGCATGCCGACCACAAAAGCCCGGTTCCTCCTACTGCAACAGAAAGCATACAAAGCACAAACAGGGTATTCTCAAGGTATGTTTGTCTACCTTACCCCTCCTTATCATCAAACAACTCAAATGAGTGGCAAGCTCAACTCGCAAGCCATCAATCGATGCAATTTCATTGCATGTTGGCCTTTGAATCAAGGGATACAATTTCAATAAATACACAAATTAAAGACTCTCAAACCTCCTTCCTCTCATGAATGGATCAAGGGAAGTGGTTGACATTGACTCTTGAACCATTTACATCACTAACAAGTATGAAACGAGTCAAGACTCAATGGGTTTAATTAACGTCTGATTGAACCCAAGTTGATTTTATCATCTTGCATCACTTTTAGTCCCAATTTTATTACTTCATTTTAATTACCATCTATTCCTTAATCAATTAAGTCCAAAAGTGAGCTTTAAGTCCTCTAATGGAAAGGAGCACCAAATCAAATGTTGTTTTAGGCATGAGAGAAGTGTCATGCTATTGGTAATGAACCCCTAAAGGGATTAAACCAATAAGCATAACACCTCTATGTCAAGCTTAAACAAGCAAGTAGTTTGAAACAACTTTCAAACCAAAGAAAAATCCAAGAAATGAGGGAGGTTACAGAGGTGATTAGAGATAAAAACAAGTGTGGAAAGTAAGAAATAAACACTATCAACCTAAATAGGTTGGTGGCTAAGGCCTAAACCACCAAGCCTATGAGGACTATTACACTACAAGCATGCTATACAGGGCACAAATGTAATGAACAAATAAAAATAGTCCCAAAATAGTCTAAAAACATGCTGGAATTAGCTAAAACATGAAGCAAGTTAAGCTAGTAAGCATGCACAAGAAGGGGAGGCTACCCCCTCCATTTTTGGGACTTCAAAACATGGTTTTAGCCACTGAAAAACCTCTGAGATTCAATATTAAAAAGCTCAAAAAAGATGACAATAAGGTGGGAAACACAAGGGCAAAGGCCTAAGAAATGAGGTATAAAGAAGGGTGATCCACCTCTCCACCCCTAATAGCCTTAAACAACAAGTTTCAGCCCAAAAATACAGAGTATAAACATCCCAAAAATAGTCCAAAAATAGTAGGAAAAATAGCAAATAAAGCAAAGAAACAAGCCAAGATTTATACCTCTTGAAGAAGAGAACCCTTTTCAAGTGAACAACCAACAATTACACACCGTCATGAGCTCAAAGCAAGCTCAAAAGTGCCTCAGCTCAAATACCACAAGGTTTGGTTTAGAGTGTATAGGCAAAGGCTTAAGAATTTGCAAGAGAGAGAGAGAGGGAATTGTAGAGAGAGAAATATTTTTGCTCCAAAATGTTTAACCCCCAAAAATGGAAGGGGAGGTCTTCTATTTATAGAAAAACATGAAACTCTTTCAGAAATATCCATACATGCATGTGTAGGAAGATGCATGCATTAGTGGAAACAGTTGGCACAGCTGGCATAAATATCTGCAAAAACACACAAGTGGCCGGCAGGCCACACAAATGGCCGGCAACCTACATCGGCAGCCCACACTAGTGGGCCTGCAGGTCCCAGGGTTTTTAGGCTTGAAAAGCTATGGTTTTGGTCCAAAACAAGGCAAAAGATGTGTAGGGTTTAAAGGCTCAAAGCTGTGGCATTCTGCTAAAGACTTCGAGCACTTGACAAGCATGTACAAATTCATCATTGGGTGCGCAAGCGGTGGCGCCCAAGTCGTAAGGGTGGTCAAAAATGGGGTGTCTATAATATGCTTCGGGGTTATGTTCTTCACTTTAAGGGGTCGTAAGAGAGGCACTTGCCCTTAGTGGAGTTTGCCTATAACAATAACTTTCAGTCGAGTATTGGCATGACACCGTTTGAGGCCTTGTATGGTCGACCGTGTAGATCCCCCATGTGTTGGGCCGAGGTGGGTGATGCACCTTTGTTGGGTCCAAAGTTAGTCCGAGAAATGACGGAGAAAGTTGCACTTATCCGTAAGAGGTTGGTTATGACCCAAAGTCACCAGAAAAGTAATGCTGACCGTAAGAAGAGACCTTTGTCTTTTGAGGTAGAGGATCAGGTTTTCTTGAAGATATCCCCTAGGTGGGGTTTGATGAGATTTGGGAAGAGTGGGAAGTTGTCCCATAGATTTATTGGGCCTTTTGAGATCCTTGAGTGGATTGGAGAGGTAGCTTATCGCTTGGTTTTACCGCCATAGCTTTCTGAAGTTCATGATGTGTTTCATATTAGTATATACTTCGGAAGTATGAGCTAGATCCATCTCACGTGTTGGATTGGACCGACTTAGAGGTAGATGAGAATGCCTCATATGAGGAGACACCTATGAAAGTCTTGGATACTCGAGACCAAGTCTTGCGAGGCAAGACAATTTCCCTAGTTAAGGTATTGTGGTGACACCACGGAGTTGAGGAAGCAACTTGGGAACGTGAGATGGAAGTCCGTGAGAAGTATCCAGACCTATTTGTTAATGTTTGAACACGTATTGAAAATTTTGTTATGTTAATTTACTATAAACATTGTATATGTTTCAGAAATGAGAATTATATATTTAGTATTGAGAGATTGTTTATCATGTTGATGTAAATGAATGACCGATGGATGGGTCATGGTGTTGAAATTGATTGATTATCAGTGTTGTAATTAGTTTAAATACGGTTTTAAAGTTTGATTTATAATTTCGGGGACGAAATTCATTAAGGGGGGAGATTATAGCGATTTTGGCTTAGACCCGACCCATTTTGTATTCTGGACTCGGGTTTCATGGTTTCATATTGTTGTTCATGTCATATTTCCTTTGTACCTCCTTGAGTTTGGCTATTGGGTTGTATTGGTTGCGTTTGGAACAGGTTGGTAGATTGGTTTTCAAACTTTTGTTGCTCAGAACTTTATTCCTTCTCTCAAGCGGCACTTGTTGCGCTCGAGCGAGCTTCATGAACTCTCAATACTTTGCAGGTCTGCAAAACTATTAGGAGAGTGTATTCTATGCATGAGCGTCGCTTTCTGCGCTTGAGCGGTCTCGGCTCGAGCGGCCTTTCTTGCGCTTAAGCGTTGGTCTGCTGTCTGCAAAACTATTGGAAGTGTGTATTCTATGTTTAAGCGTCACTTCCTGCACTCAAGCAGTGAAGCCCTTTTTCGTTGTGTCTTGGCGCTCGAGCATCACTTCTTGAGCTCAAGCGGAACAACTTATTGTGTTTGGACACTCGAGCGTCACTTCTTACGCTCGAGCGGACTATACATATATCAGTTCGTAAAAGTCACTTTTTACATCACTTTTTCATCTCTCTCTCTCTCTCTAAAACATTTCAAAACCCTGGATCTAGAGCTTCTCTCTCTAAAACTCACACTTTCTCTACATTTCCACATATATTTAGTGTTTTTTTACCTGTGTGCCTTTGTTAAAAAGGTATAGAATCTAAAGGGCTACAGTTTCATCCGAATAGAGTTGGGTTTCGGCTTCATTCGAGTTTCTTCCTTGTTTTGCTCATCTTCTAGCTTTGAGGTAGGGATTTTCTACACTCTTCTATGGTTTTTAAATTAGCTATTTGTTTTGTATAAATAATATTGCGATTTTTGGGAGATTTTGAACAAACCTAGGGTTCTGGTTTAAAATCAAAATAGGGGTTTACAAATGGATGTATTGAAAATGGTTATGGGAGTTGAAAAATCTAAAAATCCCCTAGATATTGATTTGTGATTATTTATCAATTTTAAGTAGTAAATAACAATCTCAATCAAGCAATTATGACATAAAGGAATTGCCACAATTGGAGCGCCTCCAATTGTGATAAAAAAAACTATGGGCAAATGCCACAAAACAATCCACTAAGAAGACATAAAAGAATTACACAAGTGTACTCTCAATTACCTAGCGAATCCACGCCCGAATTACACCAACCCCTATGTGCCTCTTCCAGCCCGTCTTCACCTTGGAATTGTCTTGCCCAACATTGAATCTGGAACGCCGATGTCAAATCCATGACGATGAGCCACTCCAGAATCCACCAAAGCTTCATGCTCAAATTCCATAGAATCCGCCGTAGAACAACTCTCTGTTTTTTTAATAAACCAAACTAAACAAATCCTTTGATATAATTCACTCAATTCATGATTAAACTCTCACAGATATCAAAGGAAAACAAGCAAAGAAGCTCAAGAAGAAAACCCTAACGCCCAAAAAGAAGATCTAGAAGTCATCACCCTAAAATCTGATTAAAACACATATTTATAGAAAATTGGGCCGCGAAGGTCGCTCAAGCAAATGATCTCTCGCTCGAGCGAGAAGACTAAAATGCGTGTTTTTCCAAGTGTCTTCACTCGAGCCACCAAAGTGTCGCTCGAGCGAGAAATGCAACTTCTCAATATTTTTACAGTTAGTGAAAACTTCTGGGACCAAGGATTTCGTTCCAGTCCACATTCCCCGACATAGTCAACGAAGTGGCAAACATGAAAGAATTAACTTCTGAAACATCTCTGTAAGGCACAATTCGGGTTGGATTTGCATCTAAAACTCATAGCTTCACTGAAATAAAAGATCGAATAAAATTACAACTGAAAGAAGTTTTGTCAAACGGGAATGCCAATAACAAAAACCTAATAATCTCGTCCTTTGGTAATGTCATGACAAAATACACCTAACAAATAAAAACCTAATCACCCCAACCCATTACAGCCAACAAAAGCAAACTTCTTTCTCAAGGCCACGATCTGCAAAATAGCTATTAGTGCCACAATCTCCAAAACAACTATTAGTGCCACAAGAGTATATGAAAAGCAATAGACATATGACAAGATTATCTTGAAGTATAAGATGGAAATATGAATAGATTTCAATTGGAGACTTTAAGAACATGTAGCATGAATACATGAAATCCTAAGACACATGCACCCGACACATGCACCCACACATGCACCCACCAACATTGCTCCCTCTTTTTGTCACGAATTGTCAAAGGAAGCTCAAATAACGAAAGCAAGATCAAAAACCACGCAAGCAGGGACAAGATGATATAAAAATTAAAAACCTACGAGAAGTGAGCAATAAATAAGCAGTGGATAACAACAAACAAACCAACTAATGCCAATCTCCCTTACCAAACCAATCAAAATAAGTTCATGCTAAAAAACCCTTGCTGAGAAACCAAATTCCCCCTCACTAAAAGCAACCACAAACACTATATTGAAAATAATGAACAAGAAGAAAAAAAATATGGTGAAGCAAGCAAGGAATTTCAGATTTGTACCTTAAAACACACAAGATTATCCAAGAAACACAATTACTTGAAAACACAATGTGCACAGCCACTAGAAGATTTCTTATACAAGAAAGTGATGCACTATGTGAAAAGCGTAGATCCCATGATAAAAGCGTGTGTGTGACTCTTGGAGTTCGACAAACACTAGATTTAAATCCTAGTAGTGATCTGGTAGCTGGACCTCCGGCAAGAGAATCTAAGCACAACAAAGGAAAGTCAAACCACTAGTAATCAAGGGGTATTTGTTGAGTAAAAGCAGAGGCTCCCCCTCAATCAATGAATCTTTTTTTTCCTTCCTTTCTTTTGAACAATTTTTTCTTTTCATTTTTTTGCACATTTTTGTCTTTGTTTTGCACACTCATTGGCAGCTGACATGCTCAAGAGTATAGAAACCAAACCAAAGAATAATGGAGACAATACGGATAACCTAGTTAGTGACTCTGAGGTAGTCTTTTCCTTATGCCTTAACTACAAAGAACTGAGGGGAAAGCCATGGGGATGCAAAAAGATGGAAGGTGGTTAAGAGACTTAACATCACCCATGATACGCTAGTATAGGTCAATTCATCTAGAAAAGCAAAAGATACAATGCCAGAAGTCCATAGTAGATCAATTCCTCTAGAAAAGCAAAATATACAATACCAGAAGTCCATAGAGAAAAATGATCACTAAGGTAGAAAACTCTGATATTTGCTAATCTAAGAGTGTGTACAGAATGAGACATACTAATCAAAGAACACACACTCCGAAATGAGTAATGACCACAGAAAGCACACACATATTAACATATAATGGATATTCTCATTAATTCCAATATGCCACAAGAACTTCTCAAAAATTTCAAGCTTGCAAAACCATACTAAGAAAATCTTTTTGGTTTTTTTTTTTCTCTTTTTTAAAGCAAAGCAAGACAGAAAATGAACAAGCACACACTAAAAGACCCAAAAAGAAAAAAGCAAACAAAAGCCCAATAGCAAAAAGAAAAAAGAAAAAAAAAAACTAAAATGAATAAGCAAATTAACACAAGTCAAGTTTTCTCACCCAAACCGCTTTAGTATGAACAAAGTTGTGTGAATTGCGGTTCTTGGGTGGTGTCTTGACGTTGTGGTTCCTTTCCCCTTCAATGGGAACCCACCTCGACTTGGTTTCCAACTTCTTATTCCTAGGTCTAGGCAAACACAACCTCTGTTCATGTTTAGTCTCAAGCAAATCAAAACAACGAGGTTTAATATGACCATTTACCTCATTACCACCAATGAAAGTGAGAATGTCCAATAAGGGCGAATATGAGACACTCTCCCACGAGATGTTGGAATTTCTTTCATCTCTATGAGACACTCTCCCATGCAACTCATAACAATCAGGGTGAATATGCCCATACATACCACAATGATGACAAATAAAAATAGAGTATACCTTCTTTTCTTTGGCCTTACCAACTCCAAGAAGTTTGAGAAGTCTATCCTCATGTTGAATTTTTTGTTCTCCATTTCGTTGAGTTCTTGTATCATGAGATGTAGATGCACTCGGTTTTTGCTCTTTGTTATCAACAAAGCCAATGCCACTCTTGTCATAACACATTCGTTGAGAACTAATGATATTGTCCAAAGTCTTTGATCCTTTGTCCTAAAGACCAATGGTAACCATAACACACTTGAGCTCTTCCTTTTTTCTTGATCATTAGTTCTTCCAAGGCAACTTGAGACATCTCAAGA
Source organism: Camellia japonica (assembly GCA_030407325.1). NCBI lineage: Eukaryota > Viridiplantae > Streptophyta > Magnoliopsida > Ericales > Theaceae > Camellia > Camellia japonica. The sequence continues at coordinate 44,602,778 of JAPPVO010000017.1, forward strand.
GTTTGGATCTTTTCTTCATATGTTGTGTAGATTTGTTGTAGCTCATTCCTCTCTGTCTCATAAGTCAAGAGTTTTGCACAAAGAGCTTTTTGATCACTAGAAATCTTAATGGCATCATTCCTAGCCTCGGAAATCTCCTTCTTTAATTGGACATTCTCACTTTCATAAGTTTTGCGTTTGACAGTGAGTTTGGCATTCAATTTAGATAAGTTAAGAGATTCTTTATACAACTTTTCATAAGCGTGCTGAAGCTCTTCATCACCACTCCCTGAGGATTCATCATCAGTGTCATTCTCAACCGGCCTCTTTATATACTCTATTTGTCCTTCAGTTTCAGAAACCGCCATGAAAGCAAGGAATTATTCATGCCCCTCTTCACCTTGTGCTTCGTTGTCATTTCATCTTTAACAGACTGTGATTCATCATCCCATGTGATAGCGAAGGCTTTATTCTTCCTTAAACGATTAGGGCATTCTGAAGCAAAGTGGCCAAATCCTTGGCTTTCATAGCATTGGACTCTTTCAGAGTTCCTTTGTATCTTTCCTTTCTCCTTCTTCGCTATAGAATTAATTTTGAGTTTATCTTTGCCTTTGGATTTATGAGTTGATTCCGAAATATTAGGATTCTTTTTCAGAAAAGACTTTTTAAATTGTTTGATGATAGCATCCGTAATCTTGGAATCAATCTCACAATCCTCATTAGAATCCTTTCGAACTTTATGAGCACAACTCAAAGCAATATCATCTTTTTGTTTCTTTTTGAAATTCTTATGTGCCTCATAAGTTTGGAGATTTCCAACCAAATGGTCAAGTTTGAGGTTGTCAACATCTTGAGCCTCCTCAATAGTCGTAACTTTTGGTTGGAAGCGATCGGGCAAGGACCTCAAAATTTTTCCCACAATCTTGGATTCCGGTATTTTTTCACCTAAATTGAAGCTGGAATTTACAATGTCACTCAACTTCGCATAAAATTCATCAAAGGTCTCACTATTTTTCATTGAAAGGTTTTCGAAACTAGACGTGAGCCTTTGAAGTTTTGAGCGTTTAACCGAAGGAGTGCCCTCATGAATAGTTTGTAAGATATCCCAAGCCCCTTTTGCGACTTCACAATTGCAAATACGACTAAACTTTTCAGGTGTGATGGCGCAAAAAAGAGAATTAATAGCTTTACTATTCCAGCTACTATTTTGGTAATCAATTGTGTCCCACTTATCAATTGGTTTCGGAAAGGTTACTCCATCAGCGGTAATTGTCCGTTCGGTCCATCCATATATGACAAATTGCCAAACATTTTCATCAATAGATTTTAAAAACGATCTCATCCGAGCTTTCCAAAAAGAATAACTGGATCCGTCAAGTAAGGGTGGTCGAACCATAGAATTTCCCTCACGAATTGAATCCATTATCACAAATCAAACAAGATCTCGTTCTAATAGATTTTTTTTTTTTTAAAGAATAGAGCGACCTCCTCTAATACCAATTGAAAAATCTAAAAATCTCCAAGATATTGATTTGTGATTATGTATCAATTTTAAGCAGTAAATAACAATCCCAATCAAACAATTAAGAAAAATCAACACAACAATTTTAACATGGAAAAACCACAATTGAAGCGCCTCCAATTGTGAAAAAAACACCTCCAATTGTGATAAAAAAAAAAAAAAGCCACGGGCAAAAGCCATAAATCAATCCACTAAGAAGACATAAAAGAATTACACAAGTGTACTCTCAATTACCTAGCGAATCCACGCCCGAATTTAACTGACCCCTATGTGCCTCTTTTAGCCCCGTCTTCACCTCGGAATTGTCTTGCCTAACGTTGAATCCACAACGCCGATGTCAAATCCATGACGATGAGCCACTCCAGAATCCACCAAAGCTTCGGGCCCAAATTCACGGAATTCACTGAAGAACAACTCTCTGTTTTTTTTAATAAACCAAACTAAACAAACCCTTTGATATAATTCACTCAATTCATGATTAAACTCTCATAGATATCAAAGGAAAACAAGCAAAGAAGCTCCAGAAGAATACCCTAATACCCAAAAACAAGATCTGGAAGTCGTCACCCTAAAATCTGACTGAAACACATTTATAGAAAATTGGTCCGCGAAGGTTGCTCGAGCAAAGGATCTCTTGCTCGAGCGAGGAGACTAAAACAAGTGTTTTTCCAAGTGTCTTCGCTCGAGCCACTAAAGTGTCGCTCAAGCAAGAAATGAAACTTCTCAGTATTTTTACAATCAATGAAAACTTCTGGGACCAAGGATTTCGCTCGAGCCCACTTTTCCCGATATAGTCAGCGAAGTGGCAAATATGAAAGAATTACCTTCTGAAACATCTCTGCAAGGCACAATTTGGGTTGAATTCACATCTAAAACTCATAGCCTCACTGAAATAAAGATCGAATAAAATTACAATTGAAAGGAGTTTTGTCAAACGGGATTGCCAATAACAAAAACCTAACAGGAGTGAATATGAAGTTGTGTTATAATAAAAAAAAAATTATTTTGATACTTGGATTGGATTTTGGAAGGAAAGAGAGTTTGTCCTAAAATGTCTCAAATATTTATTTTGTATAAATAAGTGGAATTGGTATTGGAAATGTGAAATTGGATGAATGTTTATATAAACGGTAGAGTTGGATATGTATTATTACTCACCTATGGAAATTTGAATGGTTTATCTGTCTTGGAGATTGTATATCTGTTTAGAAATATTTGTTTTGGGCTATCGGTGGAGGATAACTATGATTGTTGTAGAAATTGCATGAGGATTAGATGAATTGAAACTAATTTCTCATCCGTTGTCATTGAATATGACTATGTTTTTAAATACATTGTATATGTATGATGTTTGAGAGAAGTAAAGAAATGTACCCCATGTTTAGGAGAAGAAAAAGGATGTACTATATTGAATTAAGTTGGCCGGAGTATCCAGGGTGAAAGCCCCGAAAACCATGAGTATACATGGGTGCTGATTTCCATGGATAAAATATTCGTAAAATGGTAAATAGAAGTGATTGTATGATTGTTGCACTGGTTAGAAGCCTATTAAGTTTTATTCTTAGTTTGGTTGTCCGATGAAATGGAATTGATTTAATGAATTGAAATATACAGTTGGTACTGCATGGTTTGCAAAATAATTATGAAATGGTTTAACAGTGGCACTGTATGTGCATATCACACTTATAGCTTTGTTAAGATTCATATATTGTGTTAGATTATTTCCACTGGGCTTTGGCTCACCCTACGTGGGAAAACCATTTTCAGGTATTGGTGATTTGCCTCCGCCAAGGGCTTAGTTTTGGAGGACCGTAGAGCTGAAGGCTCATCTTATTTATTTTGTTTTTCATTCATTTTGTTCAAGCCTCGAGCTTTATCTATATTGAGCGTAAGACTCACTTTTGTTATACCCAAGTAGTAACTTGGAAAGATGTAAGCCATCAAGGCATATGACTATCGGCGTAACTTTCTTTTCTTATTATCATCACGTGAATGTAAATCAAACACTGATTAATGAAAGCATGTAGTGACCCAAAAAAAAATTTAAAATAGCAAGTGCATAATTTCATTGAGCAAATTTTCGAATTTGAGTGTTGTGTAAATTCTGTGCGAAAACAGTTCGGTTTTGTAATTTTTTTTTTAGTTCTTGATCTCATAAAATTATGAAATTTTTATATGTTATTCTCATATGAGTCTAGCACGTTGGATAAAATAATTATGGTCAAATGGGATATTTTTTTGGTGGGTGGTGGGAAAGATTTGTTTCAGAGAAAGAGGATAAAAAAAAAAAAAAAAAAAAGGTGGTGGGGGTTGAGCTCGGCAGAGAGCATGTGCAGGTAGAGGAACATGATAATCAAAAAATATAGATGAGGGAGAATATATGATGATGGGAATGGAATCAGGCAAAAGAAAAAGATAATGATAATAAATAAAAATAAATTTAAAAAAAAAAAAAGAAGAGAATGATGATGATGTTTTGGGTAAAATAAAGAAAAGATGGTCAAAAAAGAGTGGGCTTGTGGGGCTATAATCTATGATTGCAAAAAGAAGAAAATATCATCTCAATCTCGGTGCTCAAATCGATGGAATGGGTTTCAAAGGTGGTGGAGAAAAAAAAAAAAACATAATTTGAAATTTAGTTTTGGGTATTCGGACCAGGATTTGAGATAAATTTGTTGGGTCTATTTTGGTTTATAATTGGACCATGATTGACTTATGGGTAAGGCCCATGATTTAGATTTAATTTAATTTGAACTTGTTTTGGACTCATGTTTAACTGTTTGGTCCTTTTTAATTAGGTGATTGGTAGTAACTGTAACGCCCCAATTTTCATACCCAAATGACAATACAATAATCATGGCCTTTTTTAAGGAAAACCAATCATACAATCCCACACTTGCATTTTATAATGTAAATGGTTCCTCATGCAATAATAAATTAATCCGACAATAAGTAAATAAACAAATAAATACCCCAAAAGGTTTACAAGTTTCCAAGGCTTAAGCCTGGTTACACATAACGGTTATTCAAACCCACACAAATATAGCCCTTGGCTTACAAAACAGAGTCACGCAAAATGAGAGCATTGTACTCCCAACACACACTTCTACGCCTTTAGTTAGACGGAATCACCATATCTTTTCCTGCACAAAAATCTCGTAGGGTGAGCATAAAGCCCAGTAGGAAATCCTTCACAAAGTATATACATTTTATACAAGTCTCAAGAGATGAATGCACATGCCATGTCATGCCCTTTTGAAAATAAAACATGTCTTCATCTTTTGGAAACCATCATGCTCAATGATGTCATGCAATTTTAACTGTTCAACATTTATCAATTTTATTCAAGGGGTGGTAAATACAACTCTGTAAATCCTTAGGTCGGTGTCTGCAAGTATACTATATAACTACTACTAATTTGTCATTTTTACCAGTATTAACTGGAAGGCTCGACACCTATCCTCTACACCACCTTTCAAGACTTACCACTGTATTTACCCCAAAACCATTTCATGAAAACTTGTTTCTCAACATTCGTTTCTAAGTGCAAAGTTTTCAAATAAAATTTCAAAGCTCTTCATTATCAAATGAATTGATATGCCAATGCAATGATTAATAATACAATGCAATATTTCTTCCACTTTCAATGCTCCCACACAATATTCCCATTGTGATCAAAATTCTCATTTCTCATTTCAATGCAATTTCACAAGATAAATAAATACTTTTATTTCAATTCATCCAAGGGATAACATAAATCCCACATTTCAAACATTTCTAACAACTTAGTTATTTCAAGACAATATCAATGCTTTTAAACAACAATTTCCAAAACTTCAACAATTCTCTTATTTCATGGAAAGCCATCATTTATACGTAATAAATAAACACTTTTCAAACATCATTTATTTTGGCACACAAAATAAGTATAACAACTTATTCTAAAGATTTTTAACATCTTTCTTAAAAATCCCCAATTTTTAGGTTTTCTCACCAAAAACCATTCATCTTTAAATATTTGAGAAGATCTCACCAAAAGCATCTTTCTTTCATCAACATAGTTAAAAAACCCACAATTTTTATTTTAAAAGAAACAAGAAAGTAAACCCACTTTCAAAATCACTCATCTTCTTGAATCAACAATCAATTTTCAAAACTAATCAAAGGATAATTTTGAAAATCATCTACATCTTGCAAAAACATATATATAACTCAAAGAAAATCCCTACCTCAAGCTTAGAAGAGAAGATGATAAGGTTGAAATTCCAAAGATGACGAAACCAACTTCTACTTGGATCAAAACGAAACTCTTGACAAGCTCTACACTTAATCTTCAAGGAGCAAGGCAAGGAGATGCTTCCAAGAGAGTAGATCTAAAGATCTTTTAGCAAAAAGTGATCTTAGAGAGGATTGAAGAGTCTCACGGCTTGGAGAAGGAAAAGAGAAGAAAAAGTAAAGAAGAGGTTAAGTGAGGGACCTATTTATAGTGCTAGGCCAAAGTAAGATGAAGTCCCAATGTCAACCCAAAAGATCAAGTCAAAATCTCCAAAAAGTAGGGCCCAAATCAGACTGAAATCTGAAAAAAAAAGTTCGCAGGTGTCGACCCCTGCAACCCAGGTGTCGACCCTTATGAAGAAAAGCTGGAACACTCATGTTTGACAGCAACACAAGTGTCAACCCTTCCCAGACTGGTGTTGACACCAAAATTCAGCAAGCAATTTCATAACAAGGGTCGACCCTTCCCAGACTGGTGTCGACCCTTATGGCTAACAACAAAAGGAAGGTGTTGACACCACCAAAATAGGTGTCGACCCCAGAACAAGATTTTTAAGTTCCCAAACAACTTTTCAACATAAACGAGTGTGAACGAGCAATCCCAGCAAGTTTAAATTAATTTGTACTCCTTCAAAACTAAAATACAACTACACTAAAAATTCTCAGAATAAAATAAAGGATTCAAATACACTTCCCAAAAGCTTTGAAAGACACAAGTGCTACAACCTCCCCGCCTTAGGAAATTTCGTCCCTGGAATTAAATCAAACTACCCGAATAAATATTTTTCAAGCGATCAAAACAACGCTTTTCCATTTCCAATTCACAACATTAGCTCTCAACCAAATCTCACCATTACATCATGGTTACCTCATTATCAACAACCTCTCAATTACTCATCAACATGAAGTTCTTCCAAAAGTAATGATAACCCATAATAACTTCATGCTTAAAATAAAAACATACATAACAACATGCAATTAACAATCTCTATACATTTCCCTAAAAAACTAGGGAATATTACAACGAAAAGTAACTCAAACATTTTCAAACAAATCTGGATACTTGGTGCGGACTTCCGCCTCCCGTTCCTATGTTGCTTCCTCAACCCTATGGTGTCTCCACAACACCTTTACCAATGCTATAGTTTTCCCCGAAGCACTTGCTCCCGGGTATCTAAAATTTAAACCAGTTGCTCTTCATAAGAGGCATCCTTATCTACCTCCAAATCAACCCAATCAAGCACATGTGAAGGGTCAGGTTCATACTTCCTAAGCATAGATACATGGAATACATTGTGAACCTCGAAAGTTGTGGCGGTAAGGCTAACCTGTATGCCACTTCCCCAATTCGTTCTAGGATCTCAAAAGGTCCAATGAACCTTGGAGACAATTTACCACTCTTACCAAATCTCATCAAACCCCGCCTTGGTGAGATTTTAATAAACACATGGTCACCAACTTCGAAAGATAAAGGCCGTCTCCTCTTATCGGTATAACTCTTTTGTCAGCTTTGGGCCGTAGCTAACCTCTTCCGAATGACAACAACTTTCTCAGTTGTCTCTCTAACAATTTATGGACCCAACAACGGTGCATCACCCACTTCGGCCCAACAAACTGGTGATCTACAAGATCGGCCATACAAGGCCTCGAATGGTGCCATCCCAATACTAGCTTGGTAACTATTATTATGGGCTAACTCAACCAATGGTAGGTGCCTCTCCCACGATCCCTTGAAATCAAGGACACAAGCTCTAAGCATGTCCTCCAGAATCTGAACGGTACGCTCCGACTGTCCATCGGTTTGAGGATGGTAAGCGGTGCTAAAGGTCAACTTTGTTCCCAATGCCTCTTAAAGGCTTTGCCACAACCAGGCAATAAAACGAGGATCTCTATCCAATACAATGGTCACAAGGACTCCATGAAGTCTAACCATCTCTCTAATATATAACTCTGCCAAATGTTCAACTGAGTCAATGATGCTAGGAATGAAATGGGTAGACTTAGTCAACCTATCAACAATCACCCAAACGGCGTCATTGCCTCGTTGTGTTCTAGGAAGCCCAACTATAAAATCCATGGTAACACGCTCCCATTTCCACTTGGCTATCGGTAAGGGTTGCAACAAACCCGCTAGTCTTTGGTGTTTGGCCTTCACTTGTTGACAAGTAGGCACTTTGATACAAATAAGGCGACATCTCGCTTCATACCCCTCCACCAAAACTGACGGCTAAGATCATGATACATTTTAGTGCCTCCGGGATGTACCGCAAGGTGTGAGTGATGGAACTCCCGAAGCACTTCCTTTCTACAAGATTCTGGTACAAACAAATAGTCTAGGTAATGTACACTCAGATCCAAGTGAACGTTTAAACCTTTCTCTTCCTTCCCGTTGGAAATCTTAACACGGATTGATTCCACATCACGGTCTCCTCGTTGTGCCTCTATGACCTTACTAACCAAGGTAGGTTGAGCATTCAAAGTAAACAAGGTAGCACTCTCTCCGGACTCACCCAAGTGCAAACCAAACTTGCCAATAACACCTATCATATCCCGTTCCCGAATGGCCACACTTTCCAAACTACTCACAGATTTTTGACTCAAAGCATCAGCCACTACATTGGCCTTCCCTGGATGATAGTGCAACTCAAAGTCATAATCCTCCATAAATTCCATCCACCTCCATTGACGTAAGTTCAAGTCTTTTGGAGAAAACAAATACTTTAGACTCATATGATCGGAGAAAACCTCAAACTTCTCACCATAAAAGTAAGGCCTCCAAATTTTCAAGGCAAAAATTAACGCCGCTAATTCTAAATCATGGGTGGGATAATTCTTCTCATGAGTTTTCAATTGTCATGATCCGTAGGCCACAACTTTACCCTCTTGCATCAAGACACAACCAAGTCCATCCCCGGACGCATCACAATAGACGGTGTAATCTAAACCCCTTTCCAAAATTATCAAGACCGGTGTTGTAGTCAATCTAGTCTTAAGTTCTTGGAAAGACTTTTCACAAGCCTTATTCCACACAAACTTGATATTCTTCCTAGTCAACCTAGTCAAAGGTGCTGCTAATCTAGAGAAGTTCCTTACAAAATGTTGATAGTTCCCCGCTGTAGACCGCCCGAAAAATCCCGAACCACGCGCGAGGGCGCGAATTGTTTGTTCTTAGTTACTACAGTTCGGACTCATGTCACGGTTCTGAATCTAATCTCGCAAAGTGCAATGGAAGACTAATAAATCACCAAACAGTCCAAATCCGACAAATCGTTTTGGAAAATTGATTTTTAATAAAGAAGTGCCAAACATGGACTGCTTTGCCAGATACAGAGTCGCCACCTAAATATTTTATTTTGGGAAATTGAGGAAACCCTGACTCGTGCCTAAGGCCACGTGTCCGTAATCACCAAAGTTGCCTCAGCTCGGGAACTTGGGTACGAGAGGGGAAGGTCATGCAATGAGCACCCCCGCTCGCCCGATCAAAGATCAGCCTTTACTAACATGATATATTATTTTTGAAAACACATGTGTTCTTATTTCGGGTATTAACCTAGAATTACTATGTGATGCGCACAACATGCAAGTATAGACTTAGATCGCCTAAGTTGGAACAAAACATTTCATGTTCATTTGTTTGAAAGCGGTTTAGAGGTGCTACTCGCAAGTAGGCTAAGTCGTGGATTTTGCCGCCCTCAAGTGGACCTAGAAAACATGATTTTGCCACTCTCAAGTGGGTTTAAAACACACATTCTCAAGCAATCCAACCTTCACCCACGGGCATTCAAGCAGTTAATCACTTAAGCAGTTAGCCTCATGGCAAGCATGCTAACATGGCAACATACACATCTCATACAGTATGCTAAAGCGTAAACACTCACAGTGTACTCCGAGCCAAAACAGAGAACTAGTTAGAAATCATGCATGATCCTAGTTCATGTTAAGATGGCTAATGCAACACATGCGAAAATGCAACTAAGATAGGCTCGGCTATTCTAATCATGTCATATGAATGCAACTTGATAACATGCTATTGAACACGTATTCAAGTAAATGTATTGAAATACAATGCAGTTAGTATGATGCGCCGAGCCCGGTGCATGCAAAACAGATGAATGAATGCAAACATGCAAGCATATGGATGCTAATTGAAACATGCCCTAAACTAGCCATCAAAAGCTGGTAAACAAAAGAGAGAAAGAAATGGAGGTTGGAACACATGCATTACACACACGCACGCTTATTACAACAGTTGTGCCCTCTCGCAGGAGGGTCTGAATAATAATCTAACTAGCTAATCTAAGCTAATTAAACTAATTATTACAAACCAAACTAATTAACTAACTTAGCTAATTAATTATTACACAACCGAATTGAAACAAATAGCTACGCTAAGCTAATTGAGATATTACACAACAAATCAAATGATTAAATTACACGAACTAATCATGAATACTGAAATGGCCTCGCGGGCGATGAAGAGATGCATGCTCGGTCGGATTTGCTCGGAAATCCACTACCGTGCCTCGTGTTGCCTCTGTTTGCACTCTTCTATATCTCTGAAAATTGTGCCAACTTCCATAGTGCTTCTGACCCACCTTAGGAACAATCTGAGATGTGGTCGGCCAAGAGGGATGGCCATCGGACAAGTGTAATGACCATCGGCCAAATTTCAAGGCTATCGGCCAATTATTGATAGCCGATCGGCACACTAGATACCCGATCCGCCACTTCTTCCTGCAAACTTCCCCTTTTGCTGCAACAGAGCACTAACAGAGGCATGGCAGTGTATTTGCAAGAAAATGTGTGTGCAACCACACTCCTTATCATGTTCAACACTCAAAGGAGTGTAGTGCTGGACTCTTGAGCCATCAATCACGCATCTCAATGCATGATGGCCAAAGAGGCCGAGTTGCACAAATCAATGGCAAATGAATGCACAAAAACACAAAAATGCCTTAAACTCTATCATGCATGATCAAGAGGGTCGACGACCGAGAATTGAGGCACATTTCATCACTTCAAGCATGAAACGTCCCTCGTTTCCCGTGTTTGGACTAACACCCTATCCAAACACAATGCGACACAAGTATGCCAAATACAATGCAATGCTTGCAAGCAAACAACAATGCAAACAACAAGCATGCAAACAACATGCAATGCAAACGACATGCAAGATGGACTTAAACCGGATATGGACAGATCTCAATCATGTCCAAAACAGTGGCCATAATGATGAAACTAAGGCACAAAAAGGCAAGACATGCATGCACATGCATTGGCTCATCAAGTAGGCCTAAGAACACAACTCTCAAAAGTGCTCAAGGAGTGACAAATATGGAAGTGGAACAACACTATAAGCACTAAAATTAGGTATGAAATGATGCCAAATCATTCAATCAATACAAGCAAGGCATGCAAGAGTTCTTAAGGCACAAATTTACCAAGGAGGACTACTCTAGAGACATGCAATACATAGCACAAATGCATGAACCAAGCATGGATAGAGTTCAAATAGGTCTAAGCAAAGGCCAAAACATGCTGAGATGGGGGCTCAAAGGTCTAGGCATGCATGCATACAAGCTAGGCCATAAACAAGGCAATAATGCATGACCCTTAGAGGCACTCAAAGGGTGAAAGAAATGGGAACATGGAAATGCTATATGCTCTGAAATAACATGTTAAAGGATGCCAAATCATGCACATGTCACAAATGAAGCATGCTAGGGTGCTCAAAACTAAAGGCTAGTAAGGCCAATTGCACTACAGCTATATCAAGCAAGCCCCAAAGGGCCAAGATGACTCAAAACAGTTTCAAGGTAGGTAAAAATAGTAGCAAAAACATGCTAGACTCGCAGCTAGATGGAAAGAAAGATATGCTCATGTATTAGCTCACAAACAAGGCATAAAGGCACAACTCTTAAACACAATTAAAGAGTGATAAACATGGGAGTATGGCAAATATATAAGCTCTGAAATTCCATGCAAAATGATGCAAAGGCATGCAAACATCACAAGTATAGCATTGTAGGGGCCTCAAAACTCAAGACTAGTCAAGGCATTTGCACTATAGCTATACAAAACATGAGTCATATGACCAAGGCAACCCAAAATAGTCCTAAAACAGCCCAAAATATGAATAAAATCATGCTGGAGTATAGGAAAAATGAGCTAGAATAATAGGCTAAAGAGACAAGCATGCAAAGCTAGCTAGCAAGGATTACACTACAAGTGTATAAAGCATGCAAGAGGTGAGTCCACCAATCAAAATCAGAGTTATAACATGCCAAAATAACACCAAAAATATGTTTGAACTAAGCTAATTCAAACCACAAGAGCATGCTACTTTGTAAGGCTAACAAGGCCAGCAAAGAGGATTTACACTACAAGTGCATGAAACATGCAACCCATGATCAAACAAGACCAAAATAGAGTTATGCCATGCTGAAATAAGCCCAAAAATAAGCTAAGAACAAGCCAACACATGCCAGAAAAACATGCTCCTTTGCAAAGCTATCAGTAGGATTATACCACAAGTACAAGAAGCATGCAAGGGGTGACCAAGACAGCCAAAAAAAGAGTTATGGCAGGTTTGGAAAGTCACAAAAATGAGCTCAAACAAAGCCTCAAGAAGATAGAAATACATGCCCTTTTGGTTGGCCATCAACACAAGCCAACAAGAGAAGAGGAGGGGGGACAACCCCCTCCTATTTTGGGCTTCAAAACCACATTTCTACCGCTGAAAATCCTCTAGATTTCAGTGGTGAAGAGGCCAAACAAAGATGGAAATATATGGATGAGGTTGAGGTAAGCAGGAGATGTTTGGTTATTGGGGTCAGGAGGTGGAGCTATCGTCCGGTTGTCGATCAGATTCTAGACCTCATGACGAAGGCAGTAGCAACGATCAGTGCGATGACCGCGCTGTTGATGATACACGCAGTATTTGGAGGGGTTATGCCTGGCAGGGAGCGGGTCAGGCAGAGGTTGAGGATCAAGGGGTTTGAGATGCCCTCTTTCCATCAGAACTTTTAGTGCACTGGTTAGGCTCATATACAGGGGGGTTAAAGTTCTATCCTGAGCTCGGGCTAGGCCGGCTGTTTGTAGGCTTGGTTTGGCAAAAGGGTCGGCTGTGGCAACTGTATTGATTTCAGTGGGTTTGGGAATAGTGCTACTACTAGCATTGGTACTCCCTGCAAAAGCCTTCCTTATCGGTTCACTTATTCTGGGAATGATCCCACTATTGAACGCATTCTCGACCTGAACCCCCAGTTCATGCAAACTTTTGAAAGTGAATAGTGGAGCGACTATCAACTTTTGCAAGATATCATACTCGAGGTTTCGCACCACTATCCGCACTTGATCCCTCTCAGAAGGGCGATCTGTCATCTGTGCTGCCTTCACTCTCCACCTTGCAACAAATTCCACAAAAGACTCCGCAGGATTCTGATGGGTTGCTTCAAGCTCTTGGGTGGTCATTTCAACTTGGGTATTGTAAGAATACTAATCAACAATGGCCTCAGCCAATTCTTCCCAGTTCTGCTTCACTGTATTCTCCAACTTGGCATACCAAACAGCTGCTACACCCGAGAGGGTTCTTCCGTACAGAGAGAGTTTCTGTGGCTTAGTTGGGCCCATCGGCTTCAGGACATCCAAGAAAAGCCGGATATGTACCATAGGATCTCCAAACCCATCGAAACGGTCAAAATGTGGCATTTTGAATCTGTCTAGGAGCCTTACGGCAGCCTCGGTGTACTCGTCCTCAATATCTGGAATGGAGTTAAGGCCCTGTGCCTTTTTGAATTGCTTCTCAAGGTTCGCAATTTTCACCGCAGTCGGATTGAGATCATTAGCATCAAGGGGGATAAAGCCTCTCATTAGGCTGCACCAGGGGTCTGATAACTTGAGCTCGATCCAACCCTTCTCGGGGATCTGGACCCTGCAAATCTTCAGCTGGCGGAAGTGGGTCAAAGTTTGGCTGGGGTCTCGAGACCAGATGTGTGGCAGTTGCCCCAGATGGGCGTTGCGTTTCAGCATTAGCCTCATCTTGCATGGCAGTTCCCTGATTTAATGCTGCTATCACGGCCACAACTTCTTCCGAACTCTGTGCCATCACGGTCTACTAAGTTTGGACAAAGGTGATGTGACTGGTGACTGCGAGATCAGTTGAATAGGTGAGCCCTGACTGGCCTTTCTTTGCCTTGCCTTAGTGAAGGAAACACTGGTTGTCTTTGAACTTGAATCTCTGACCTGACAAAGTCTATCGATACAAGTCTGGTGTACTCGGGGGATATTGGAGCCTTCTGAAGCTATGGTTCCAAGACTACCTAGCAAAAGAGAAAACAGACAGCATCTCAGCCTGATTTCACCAGAACAAATACGAGCATAGCTGAATGACTGCACTCTCTACTGAATTCTGCCCAAAATTCTGCCTGTAAACTGATACCCTCAGGCCGATACTCAGACTTGCAACTGATACATATAACCTGTAGAGACGCACTCTAACAGCACATATCAAGCAAGTGAGACCCAAAAACATCCCTATGGTGGGGTAGGGTTTCCCTGTCCTATTTTGTCAGGAACTAGGGTTTCACTACGCATGCAACGGTTTTCAAACAACCTATAATCGGGTAAGCAACCTGTCCTAGTTTGGAATGGTCACTATGGATTCCGATATGCACTAGGCCGAATGATCAAAAAGGGTGCCTCGGTGAAAATCGAGGTTTATGTTCCCATCGTGGCAGAGCCCGCAACCGGTCAGCCTTATGGCACGCAGCCTCCGGCAAACCGTTCAGGAATAGTAGACGGCAAACACTATGACTTAGGCGCCCCAATGCAAATGCAATGCAAAGAAGCACATAAGTGTAAACAGAACAACATATCATGAGTTCGAGTCAAGTTCTCTAAGTCCCCAGCAGGGCCGCCAGAAACTGTAGACCGCCCGAGAAATCCCGCTCCGCGCACGTGGGCGCGAATTGTTTGTTCTTAGCTACTACAGTTCGGACTCATGTCACGATTCTGAATCTAATCTCGCAAAGTGCAATGCAAGACAGATAAATCACCAAACAGTCCAAATCCAGCAAATCGTTTTGGAAAATCGATTTTTAATAAAGAAACGCCAAACATGGATTGCTTTGCCAGATACAGAGTCGCCACCTAAATGTTTTCTTTTGGGAAATTTAGGAAACCCTGACTCATGCCTAAGGCCACATGTCTGTCATCACCAAAGTTGCCTCAGCTCGGGAACTTGGGTATGAGAGGGGAAGGTCGTGAAATGAGCACCCCCGCTCGCCCGATCAAAGATCGGCCTTTACTAACATGATATATTCTTTTTGAAAACACATGTGTTCTTATTCCGGTTATTAACCTAGAATTACTATGTGATGCGCACAGCATACAAGTATAGACTAGATCACCTAAGTTGGAACAAAACATTTCATGTTCATTTGTTTGAAAGCGGTTTAGAGGTACTACTCGCAAGTAGGCTAAGTCGTGGATTTTGACACTCTCAAGTGGGCTTAGAAAACATGATTTTGCCACTCTCAAGTGGGTTTCAAACACATATTTTGATGAATTGTTCCAATTCAAGCAATCCAACCTTCACCCACAGGCATTCAAGTAGTAAATCACTTAAGTAGTTAGTCTCATGGCAAGCTTGCTAACATGGCAACATACACATCTCATGCAGTATGCTAAAGCGTAAACACTCACAGTGTACTCCGAGCCAAAACAGAGAACTAGTTAGAAATCATGCATGATCCTAGTTCATGTTAAGATGGCTAATGCAACACATGCAAAAATGCAACTAAGATAGGCTCGGCTATTCTAATCATGTCATGTGAATGCAACTTGATAACATGTTGTTGAACACGTATTCAAGTAAATGTATTGAAATACAATGCAGTTAGTATGATGCATCGAGCACAGTGCATGCAAAACAGATGAATGAATGCAAACATGCAAGCATAAGGATGCCAATTGAAACATGCCTTAAACTAGCCATCAAAAGCTGGTAAATAAAAGAAAGAAAGAAATGGAGGTTGGAAGACATGCATCGCACACACGCACGCTTATTACAACAGTTGTGCCCTCTCGCAGGAGGGTCTGAATAATAATCTAACTAGCTAATCTAAGCTAATTAAACTAATTATTACAAACCAAACTAATTAACTAACTTAGCTAATTAATTATTACACAACCGAATTGAAACAAATAGCTATGCTAAGCTAATTGAGATATTACACAACAAATCAAATGATTAAATTACACGAACTAATCATGAATACTGAAATGGCCTCGTGGGCGATGAAGAGATGCATGCTCGGTCGGCTTTGCTCGGAAATCCACTACCGTGCCTCGTGTTGCCTCTGTTTGCACTCTTCTATATCTCTGAAAATTGTGCCAACTTCCATAGTGCTTCTGACCTACCTTAGGAACAATCTGAGATGTGGTCGGGCAAGAGGAATGGCCATCGGACAAGTGTAATGACCATCGGCCAAATTTCAAGGCTATCGGCCAATTATTGATAGTTGATCGGCACACTAGATAGTCGATCGGCCATTTCTTCCTGCAAACTTTTCCTTTTGCTGCAACAGAGCACTAACAGAGGCATGGTAGTGTATTTGCAAGAAAATGTGTGTGTAACCACACTCCTTATCATGTTCAAAGCTCAAAGGAGTGTAGTGCTGGACTCTCGAGCCATCAATCACGCATCTCAATGCATGATGGCCAAAGAGGCCGAGTTGCACAAATCAATGGCAAATGAATGCACAAAAACACAAAAATGCCTTAAACTCTATCATGCATGATCAAGAGGGTCGGCGACTGAGAATTGTGGTACGTTTCATCACTTCAAGTATGAAACACCCCTCATTTCCCGTGTTTGGACTAACACCCTATCCAAACACAATGCGACACAAGTATGCCAAATACAATGCAATGCTTGCAAGCAAACAACAATGCAAACAACAAGCATGCAAACAACATGCAATGCAAACGACATGCAAGATGGACTTAAACCGGATATGGACAGATCTCAATCATGTCCAAAACAGTGGCCATAATGATGAAACTAAGGCACAAAAAGGCAAGACATGCATGCACATGCATTGGCTCATCAAGTAGGCCTAAGAACACAACTCTCAAAAGTGCTCAAGGAGTGACAAATATGGAAGTGGAACAACACTATAAGCACTAAAATTAGGTATGAAATGATGCCAAATCATTCAATCAATACAAGCAAGGCATGCAAGAGTTCTTAAGGCACAAAGCTACCAAGGAGGACTACTCTAGATACATGCAATACATGACACAAATGCGTGAACCAAGCATGGACAGAGTTCAAATAGGTCTAAGCAAAGGCCAAAACATGCTGCGATGGGGGCTCAAAGGTCTAGGCATGCATGCATACAAGCTAGGCCCCAAACGAGGCAATAATGCATGACCCTTAGAGACACTCAAAGGGTGAAAGAAATGGGAACATGGCAATGCTATATGCTCTGAAATAACATGTTAAAGGATGCCAAATCATGCACATGTCACAAATGAAGCATGCTAGGGTGCTCAAAACTCAAGGCTAGTAAGGCCAATTGCACTACAGCTATATCAAGCAAGCCCCAAAGGGCCAAGATGACTCAAAACAGTCTCGAGGTAGGTGTAGACGTCCCCGAATGCCCCGGGAGGATGACTCCCGTTCTGTTCTTTTGGGTTTACTACAGTTCAGGACTCAAATTGTCACGGTTCGTAATCTGAACCAAAGAGTCCAAATCCGGCAAATCGTTTTGAGAAAAAAATAGATTTTTAGAAAAGAAGTGCCAAACATGGACTGCTTTGCCAGATACAGAGTCGCCACCTAAATATTTTTAATAGGGAAATTTAGGAAACCCTGACTCAGTGCCAAAGGCCACGTGTCCGTCATCACCAAAGTTGCCTCGGCTCGGGAACTTGGGTACGATTGGGGAAGGTCAGCTATGAGCACCCCCTCTCGCCCGATCCGAAGATCGGCCTCTACTAACCGTGATATTTTGTTTTGAAAACATTACGCGTTCTTATTCCGGTTATTAGCCTAGAATTACTATGTCATGCGCGCAGCAAACAAGTATAGACTAGATCGCCTAATTTGGAACAAAACATTGCATGTCCGTTTGTTTGGAAAACGCTTTGGAATTTGCTACTCGCAAGTAGAATAAAATACGTATTTCAACGAGTTGTTCCAACTCAAACAATCCAACCTTCACCCAGAGGCATTCAAGCAGTTATGTCACATAAGCACTTAGCCACATGGTAAGCATGCAATCATAACAACACTCACACGCATGCAGTATGCTAAAGCATAAAATACTTACAAAGTACTCCATGCCAAAACAAGAACGTGTTAGCAATCAATGTATGATCCAAGTCCATGTTAAGTGCCTAATGCATCGCATACAAAATGTTGCTAAAAGAGGCTCGGCTAATCTAAGGATGGCATATGAAATGCGCAAGTCGCATGTATTCAAGCTAGATTTGAAATACGATGTGATTAGCATGATGCGCCGAGCCCAGTGCATGAAATACTGATGAATGATGCACACATGCATAGCATAAGGTATGCTAAAATAAATGTGCCCTAATACTAACCATCGAAAGCAAGTAAATAAAAGGGAGAAAGAAGTGAGGGATTGGAAGACATGCATACACGCACCCACACTTATTACAAATTTGCCCTCACTCGGAGGGTCCGAATAAATATTACAATTTAATTAACCTACAAGCTAATTAAATAATTACAGACAATTAAATTAATTAAGCCAATTAATTAATCTAATTTAAGCAATAAACAGCAGCCTCGGGAGAGGGCTCAATGCATGCACGCTCGGTTCCGCCCGGAAATCCACTGCCATGCTCTAGATGCCTCTGTTTTCCTTGCTCTGCTCCCCTGATGACTGTCAAAGCCTCAGGGTTTGCTCTCTGGATGCTAGGGAACACCACCGGCTGAAGGAGAATACCACCGGCCATGTAGAATGGTCACCGGCCACGAATTTGATCCATCGGCCAACAATGATGGCCGGTCGGCACTGAAGATAGCCGGCCGGCCAAATATTCCTGCAGAATTTGTGTTTGACAGCAGCAGAGGGCAAGACTTGGCATGACAATGCATTTCAAGCAATGTATGCACCAATCACATCCCTTATCATGTTTATGACTCAAAGGGACATGGGCCTCGATTCTCGAACCACCAATCACGCATTTCCATGCATGATGGCCCAAAGAATCAAGTGTGCATTTTAATGTGGAATGCAATGCACATAATCAAACAATGGGGCTTAACCTCTATCACAAGCATCTCAAGAGGCCAAGCATGCATGCAAATGGAATGCGACCTAGACATGTTGGCTAATATGCAACATGGCAATACAAGGAAGCATACAAAACATGCAACAAGCAAGGGGATGGACTTAAACTAAATTAGGCAGCCCTCAAACAAGCCTAAAACAGGGGCCAATGCTATGGAAGTGAGGTCCAAAACACACACACACATGCATGCGAATATGGTCTAATTCTTAAGCATAAAGGGACAACTTCTAAGCACGCTTAAAAGAAGGTAAACATGGACAATTAGCATGCATAGAAAACTCTGAAATCATGCTAAAATGGTGCCAAACCAAATGAACAAGACAAGCATGGCATGCAATTAAGGTCCTAATACTTAAGGCAAGCCAAGAAGACTTAAACCATGACTAAGTCAACCAAGCCTCACAAGGCCAAGAGGACTTAAAATAGGTTCAAGGCAGACCTAGAGAATACCAAAGGAACACCTAGATGGCATCGAAGTGATTCAAATCTAAAAGTATGCATAATTGCCCAAAACATGGAGCATACAACACAAGCTTCCAAAGCATCAAAGAGGCATTAAAGGCAAGCATACAAGCATGTTAAATGGACTGAAATGGCATGTTAAGTGGTTCCAAACCACTGAAATAATGCAAGCAATGCATGCTACACACTCACACACTTAAGGCTACAAGCTAGCAATGCAAAGGAGCTATGCAATACATGTTATGCTTGACCAAAATAGCCAAGGACAGACCTTAAACATGACAAAATAAACATAAAGTCTTCACAAAGCTAGGCCTAAATATGCTTGAATAAGGACTCAAAACATAAGGCATGTTAAGGCTAAAACAAGGCATTACAAGGCATGTATGCTAAGCAAGCATGGTGTACCAAAACCAACATACAACAATGCTATATTATGACATAATAAGCATGAAAATCACTCAAGGCATGGTCAGCATACTCTTGAACATGGTGCTCTCTCAAGAGGCAAAAGTGGTCCTTTTTTAAGGACAACAAGGAGAGGGGGTGGCCCTCTCCTCCCTAGGACCTCAAGGCACCATCCTCACCTCCGAAATCCCTCAAGATTTCAGTGGTGAGGAGGCCCAAACTCAATGGTCCCGGAGCTCACTCAAAAGGCACAAAATGAAGCCTTACAAGGCTTAAGAGGGGTCAAACAACCCCAAAGCTTAAAGTAACCTTAACCAACTATTTAGAGGGCTAAAAAATAGAACTTTTATATGTTATACACTAAGCCCAAAAACAGATGCAAGGTAGGTAAAAAGAGTGTACAAGAATGGGGAATAAAGGGACAAGCTTCTTACCCTTGAAGACCCTTCTCACCAATGGAGCTCCAGCAGCTTCTTTAGGTTGAAATCAGTCTAAAACCCCCAAAAACAACCCTCAAGGGCCTCAGCTCCAAGGGATGGTGTGATGGTAGGTGTTTGTGAGCAAAAATAAGACAAAACACACACAAAAGAGAGAGATATAGAGGAAGGATATGAACAAACCCTAACCCTAAAACTCATACCCTAAAAAAAGTTGTCTAAAATGTCCAACTTTTGTCTAACCCCTTACAAGAGAGAGGGCCCTCTCTTTTATAGACAATTGTCCCTTGTAAAGCTTGCAAAGGAAGCTAATAAGAGGGAAATCCCTCCATACACGTGTATGGAGGGGGTGACAGTGTATGCCAGCTGCCAAAAAATATCTGCAAAAGTAGATGCACAGTAGTCGGCTGGCCAAAAATGCAATTGACCAAAAAAAGATAGCCGGCCAGCTATCTATAGTGTCGGTCGGCCAAACATTTGGCCGGTGGCAACAAAACACAGCCGGTGGCATCAAGCCATGGCCAGTGGAGTGTGGGGATGGCCCACAAGCCATTCCCTGCCCCTCCAAGGCAAAACACAAGTGTTTGGTGCAAAACCAGACACGAAATAGTCGAGTCGAGAGATCCTGAGGCAAGCTGCGCATAGCCGAGACCTCGGGGAGCTCAGGACGAACACAAACATGGATGATCACCGAGCGTTCAAGCGGTGACGTCCAAGTCTTGAGGACGGTCAAAAATGAGGTGTCTACAGTAGGTCAAAATAGTAGCAAAAACATGCTAGACTCGCAGCTAGATGGCAAGAAAGATATGCTCATGTATTAGCTCACAAACAAGGCATAAAGGCACAACTCTTAAACACAATTAAAGAGTGATAAACATGGGAGTATGGCAAATATAAGCTCTGAAATGCCATGCAAAATGATGCTGAGGCATGCAAACATCACAAGTATAGCATTGTAGGGGACTCAAAACTCAAGACTAGTCAAGGCATTTGCACTATAGCTATACAAAACATGAGTCATATGACCAAGGCAGCCCAAAACAATCCTAAAACAGCCCAAAATATGAATAAAATCATGCTGGAGTATAGCCAAAATGAGCTAGAATAATAGGCTAAAGAGACAAGCATGCAAGGCTAGCTAGCAAGGATTACACTACAAGTGTATAAAGCATGCAAGAGGTGAGTCCACCAATCAAAATCAGAGTTATAACATGCCAAAATAACACCAAAAACATGTTTGAACTAAGCTAATTCAAACCACAAGAGCATGCTACTTTGTAAGGCTAACAAGGCTAGCAAAGAGGATTTACACTACAAGTGCATGAAGCATGCAACCCATGATCAAACAAGCCCAAAACAGAGTTATGCCATGCTGAAATAAGCCTAAAAATAAGCTAAGAACAAGCCAACACATGCTAGAAAAACATGCTCCTTTGCAAAGCTATAAGTAGGATTATACCACAAGTACAAGAAGCATGCAAGGGGTGACCAAGACAGACAAAAAAAAAGTTATGGGAGGTCTAAAAAGTCACAAAAATGAGCTCAAACAAAGCCTCAAGAAGATAGAAATACATGCCCTTTTGGTTGGCCATCAACACAAGCCAACAAGAGAAGAGGAGGGGGAACAACCCCCTCCTATTTTGGGCTTCAAAACCACATTTGTACTGCTGAAAATCCTCTAGATTTCAGTGGTGAAGAGGTCAAACCAAGGTGGTTTCAAAGCTTAGGAAGTTGGCTCTAAAGGCTTTACAAGCCAAAGAGCAAAGGGAGAGACAACCCCCTAGCCAACCAAGGCACAAACCAACACTTTTAGGACTGAAAAATAGAGGAAAAACAAAGGTTTTTGTAGTTCAACACCAACCCAAAAACAGCCCGAAAGTAGTGTGAAAAGATGGCCAAGCAAGCATGCAAAATAAGCTAAATGGGAGAGAGTTCTTACCCTTGATGCACAGCTGCAAAATAGCCTCTTTCTTGACTCAAGTGACCTTCCAACAGCCCAAAAATAAACTCCAAGGGACCTCAGCCCATAGATATGCAACTTTGATGAAGGATGCCTAGGCAAACTAGTTATATTTCTCTACTTCTATGCACCAAAGGGCAAGAGAGAGAGGCTTTAGAGAGAGAGGCAGAGATTTTGCTCTGAAAGTTTTGTAGAGAGAGAGAGAGTTTAGTGAGAGAAGCTCTCAAACTTGTTCAAGAAGTTCTAACCCTTTAAAAATATGAGTTATAGGTTCATATTCAAGAGCTTTTGGTCGAAAATATCTGAGTTGAGACAGTTGGAGCTTGCTGGAAATAGCTGGAAATGAAATATCTTCAAAAATTCTGAATTTGTGTCACTCTTGGCCGATTGGCCATCTTTAGTGCCGATCTGCTACTTGTGATGGCCGATCTGCTACTTTTTTGGCCGACTGTGCACATTTGTGGCCGATAGGAAATTCTGCTCTGCAGGTCCAACTTCAAATGGGCATAACTCCTTCATATGAACTCCTTTTCAGGTCATTTTTGTGCCCAAATTGAAGCCCCGGAAGTAAGATTTCCAATGGTGGAAGTCTTGCATCAAAATTCCAACTTTCCTAAGAGATATCACTCTTTTAGTGAAGGCTGCTCAGTTTTGGTCCAACCGGAATGATGCCCAACTTCAACCAATCATATCTCCTCCATCCAGACTCGGTTTTAGGAGATTCTTGAGTGAAAAATGAAACCCCGGAAGTCTTCTTTCCAATGGTGGTGGCCTCATTGCTTAAATCCAAGTATACAAAAGGATAGGCCTGATTTAGCGAGGGTTGCTCGACTCTCTCTTAACAATTCATGCCCAACTTCTTCTTCAACTAGGTTTCTTCTCTCCACTCCTCTTTTCTTCAACTCCAAACCCCTAAACAAGGTGTTTTGAAAGATTTACCAAAGATTTCATCTCTCTTTCATTCATTTCCACTTTGTCCTTGCTCGGTTTACCGAAAAGCGCAACATTTGACAAATGCGAGCGTCGGAACATCGTAGGAACTTTATTTCAAAAATATTTTGAAAGAGAGGATTTTAAAGTCTAAAAACCATTCAAAATAGATTTGGTCCAAAATGGGGTGTGAGGTTGGGATTTGACTCTCCTCTTGCCGAAGAAATCAAACTTTTGCTCTGCACATCTTTCACCACCAAGTAAACCATCAGTAACGCCCAAGTCTGAAGGTCGGTCAAAAATTGGGTGTCTACACCCGCTAACCCCAAGAAATTTCGGATCTCAAAAACATTCTTGGGCTGTTCCCAATCCTGTACCGCGTCTATCTTTGAGGAGCCTACAGTTACTCCCTCACTTGACACTACATGGCCCAAAAATTTCACCTCGGTGAGCCAAAACTCGCACTTATCAAATTTGGCATACAAACGGTGCTCCTTAAGCAATTCGAGCACTGCCCGTAAGTGAGCCTCATGTTCCTCCTCGGAGGTTGAATAAATTAAGATGTCGTCCACAAAGACGACCACAAAAAGGTCCAAGTATTCCCAGAAAATTTGGTTCATTAAATCCATAAAGGAAGCCGGTGCATTAGTCAACCCAAAAGGCATCACAAGGAATTCATAGTGGCCATAATGCGTACGAAAGGCCGTTTTCTGGATGTCCTCCTCTCAGACTCTCAACTAGTGGTAACCCGACCTCAAATCTATCTTTGAGAAGCAGCGAGACCCTCTAAGTTGGTCAAACAAATCATCTATTCTAGGTAAAGAATACTTGTTCTTAACAGTAACCCGATTCAACTTACGGTAATCAATACATAACCGCAATGATCCACCTTTCTTCTTCCCAAAGAGAGTCGGCGCTCCACAAGGCGATGTACTAGGGCAAATGAAGCCCTTGTCTAAAAGCTCTTGGAGTTGAATCTTCAACTCATGCAATTTGGTTGGTGCAAATCTATACGGTTCCATGGAAATCGATGTCGTGCCAGGCACTAAGTCAATGAAGAACTCTATCTCCCGGTGGGGTGGCAAACTAGTAAGATCCTCGGGAAAAACATCAAAATATTCACAAACTACCCTTGGTAACTCAACACGAGCCCCATCACTCTCACTATTCAAGAAGGTTGCAAGAAGGCCAGTAATTTTGCTCCTACTACGAAGGTCAAAGACTGGTGACAAGATCCTATCAACTCGGCTCCCCAGAAAGTAGAAACAATCACCACTCGAGGTGCAAACTGTAACTCTCTGACGATAACAATCAATCACAACTCGATACGAACATAATCAGTCCATGCCTAAAATGAAAAAAAAACTCGACATGTCTAGTAACACAAAAGCGAACGGAAGTCAATGCCCGGTGACTTCTATCTCACAATCATGACACCCCCCATCTAAATCAATCATACCTCGATGAGGCCTACCACGTCTCCCGCCTCTACTACCACGGGTTTGACCTCTTCCTGACATCCTATAAAGGACAATATAAATAATTTAGCACACTAACCCATATGTGCCCGCAACTTGCCTTACCCATTTAATCACAACAATTCTATATATTTATCTACTATATAGACATTTCTATTTCACTCCACATAAGCACTTAGTTATGTAAACACATACGGATTATCCTTTTATGATGAAATTCATCCCACGAAAAACCAAGAATTCTTAGTAGAATGAGTATTGATCAAGTACCCTTCTAAAAAGACCTCAAGGAATTTAACCCATTGTGGTAAAATAACCACTTCCCACGAGCTCCAAGTACTCAAACCCGGTAGCTTTGATACCAAGTTGTATATGCCATGCTATGTCTTTTTACAAATAAATCACATCTTCATCTTTTGGAAACCATCATGCTCAATGATGTCATGCAATTTCAACTGTTCAACATTTATCAATGTTATTCAAAGGGCGGTAAATGCAACTATGTAAATCCCTAGGTCTGTGTCTGCAAGTAGAGTATATAAGTACTACCAATTTGTCATTTTTACCAGTATTAACTAGAAGGCTCAACACCTATAATCTGTCATTTTTAGCAGTATTAACTAGAAGGCTCGACACCTATCCCCTACACCACCTTTCAAGACTTACCACCATATTTACCCCAAAACCATTTCATGAAAACTTGTTTCTCAACATTCGTTTCTAAATGCAAAGTTTTCAAATCAAATTTCAAAGCTCTTCATTATCAAATGAACTGATATGCCAATGCAATGATTAATAATACAATGCAATATTTCTTCCACTTTCAATGCCCCCCACAAAATATTCCCATTGTGATCAAAATTCTCATTTCTCATTTCAATGCAATTTCAAAAGATAAATAAATCCTTTTATTTCAATTCATCCAAGGGATAACATAATTCCCATATTTCAAACATTTCTAACAACTTAGTTATTTCAAGACTATATCAACACTTTTAAACAACAAACATCTTTCTTAAAAATCCCCAATTTCTAGGTTTTCTCACCAAAACCATTCATCTTTAAATATTTGAGAAGATCTCACCAAAAACATCTTTCTTTCATTAACATAGTTCAAAAACCCTCAATTTCTATTTTAAAAGAAACAAGAAAGTAAACCCACTTTCAAAATTACTCATTTTCTTGAATCAACAATCAATTTTCAAAACTAATCAAATGATGATTTTGAAAATCATCTAGATCTTGCAAAAACATATATATAACTCAAAGAAAGTCCTTACCTCAAGCTTAGAAGAGAAGATGAGCAAAACAAGGTTCAAATTCCAAAGACGACGAAACCAACTTCTACTTTGATCAAAACGAAGCTCTTGACAAGCTTTACACTTAATCTCAAAGGAGCAAGGCAAGGAGATGCTTCCAAGAGAGTACATCTAAAGATCTTTGAGCAAAAAGTGATCTTGGAGAGGATTGAAGAGTGTCACGGCTTGGAGAAGGAAAAAGAGAAGAAAAAGTAAAGAAGAGGTTAAGTGAAGGACCTATTTATAGTGCTAGGTCAAAGTAAAATGAAGTCCCAAAGTCAACCCAAAAGATCAAGTCAAAATCCCCAAAAAGTAGGACCCAAATCGGACTGAAATCTGAAAAAAAAAAAAAAAAGTTCGCAGGTGTCGACCCCTGCAACACAGGTGTCGACCCTTATGAAGAAAAGCTGGAACACTTATGTTTGACAGCAACACAAGTGTCGACCCTTCCCAGACTGGTGTCGACCCTTATGGCTAACAACAAAAGGAAGGCGTCGACACCACCAAGATAGGTGTCGACCCCAGAACAAGATTTTTAAGTTCCCAAACAACTTTTCAATGTAAATGAGCATGAACGAGCAATCCCAACAAGTTTAAATCAATTTGTACTCCTCCAAAACTAAGACACAACTACACTAAAAATTCCCAAAATAAAATAAAGTATTCAAATACACTTCGCAAAAGCTTTGAAGGACACAAGTGCTACAGTATCCACATTGGGAGTTGTTATTATTTATTATACAGTATTATAATAAATATTTGATAGTTGATTTTATGGTGTGTATCATATGGTGAAAAATTATATACTTTTATAGTGAATAAAATAGGTGTATATTTAGTGGTGAGTAAAATATTATATTTTGTAGTGAGAAAAAAATTATATCATTTTATAATTTATGTTACAAAATTTTGAAATAATATTACAATATATATTGTACAAGTTAATGGGTTGAATAATACAAAAATAAATAAAATTTTGGGAAATGTGTGTGTTGGGATGTGCGTTGTGGCAGAGCCCATGTGGCATGTCTCTACCTTTTCCCTCTTTTTCTCATCTCCTTTACTTCCATATTTCTTCATTCTTATTTTTATTTTCGTTGAGCAGAGGCTCCCGATTTTTCTCTCTCTTTATTGTATCCGGGCTTAGTTCCGTGGATGTTAGTTATGATTTATATCTTGTTTCTGTCCTTCAATACTTTATATTTGAGTTATAGGATGTTATGGGCAGGATTGTTACAGGTTGGGAGTGAATGGGAGCAAATGGTTGTTGTCCAGAATTTTGGTTCTTCGCTCGAGCGAGACTTTTGTCGCTTGAGTGAGCTCTGTGTTTTAGATCCTTCGCTCGAGCCAGGGTTTCTTCGCTCGAGTGAGAGTTGAGTTCTTATGTCTGGTGGCTCGAGCGAGAAGTCTTGCGCTCGAGCGTGTGTCTGCATCTCATTTTGACCTGAGAGCTGTGTTTCTTGGCTCGAGCGAGCTTTCCTTCGCTCGAGCGAGCGAGGTGTATGTTTTGGGTTCCTTCGCTCGAGCGAGCATTCCTGCACTCGAGCGTGCTTCTGGGTTGCTGACCTGAAGCTTCGAATTGTTGGCTCGAGCAGGGCTTTCTACGCTCGAGCGAGAGTTCTTTGTGTCTGGTCGCTCGGGCGACCAATCCTTCGCTCAAGCGAGCCTGTGTTATATCAGTAGGCAGCAGCGGGGAACACTTCACTTTTTCTCCTCTTTTGATTTCAAAACCCTAGAATTCGTCTCTCTCTCTCTCTCTCTCTCCACACTTGTCTTCTCTCTAGGGATTGATCTACCTATAGTGAGTTTCTATTCTAAGTTCTTTGTATAAAAGATAGAGTGGGTTGAGGGCTTCATTTTAATCTGAAAATTTTTGGATTTGGAGCACGTTGGTTTTCGGTCTTCTTCTCCGTTTGAGCTCTAACTCCGAGGTAGGGATATCCTACTCCATCTTATGAGTTTTGTCTTTAAATTTTGGCATTTTGATATGTTGGGGGTTGTCGGGTAATTTTGAGAAAGTTTGGGGTCCTTGTGTAATTTTAAAAAGAGGGGTTTTCAAGTTTAAAACCCTTATGTATGTAATGTGTTGGGAAAATGGAATTATATGTTGGATCATTGATGGAAATGGAACCTTAGGGTTGTTACGTGAATTATGGGGTAATGCCCTAATTAGTTTGGTAAAATTAATTTGTATAATTAATTTTGAGTTATGAGAAATTGAATTGAGAATATTGAAATTGGGAAATTATGGGAATAAAGGGTGTAGTTGGATTAATTTATCGCTCACCTAGACAAAATATTGATATTTTATCCATTTGGTGCATTTATTTTCTATTTAGAAATAACTGCTTTGGGCTATCAGTGGAGGATAGTCTTGATTGTTGTAGACAATGCATGATGATTAGGCAAACTAGAACTAATTAATTAAGTATGCTATCAAATATAGCGGTTAGTATAATACATCAAATTTTGTATTGATTGATTGAACTTGTATATGATAATTTCTTATATACATTGTTTTGTGTGTGGGAGGAGATGGGGGATGTACTCCACGGTTTATTGGAAGATGGGGGATGGACCTCTAAACCGGATTTTTGTTTGATATTGATACAGCACTACAATGTGTATCATTTGTGAAGTATAGAAGTGCTTCTATGATATATTGATATAGCACCAAAATGTGTATCATTTGTGAAGTACAGAAGTGATTTTATGTGTTATTGATACAGCACCAAAATGTGTATCCATCATGAATTTCAAAAGTATTTTAGTGATGAGTCATAATCTCATCAAATTGTTTGGCCAAGTTCTGAGTCTTGTTTTCAAACTTAGAGTCGAATAAGAAGTGGAAAATGATTTGTAACATAGGCATGACTGTCATGGAACTGTATTGTGATATAATTTGGTGTATAGGTGTAACCATCTATCAAATGCTGTTGTTTTAGTCATTACTTATATTTGGTTTAGTATATTTCTACTGGGCTGTGGCTCACCCTATAAGGGACATCATTTTCAGGTTCAGGTGACATGCCACCTCCAAGGACATAGCTTGGGAGATTCTAGGAGTTGAAGACTCTTTATTTGTTGTTATTTATCTTTTTGTGTATTACATGTATATCAAGCCAAGGACTTTCTTTGTATAGAGTTTGCACTCTCTCTTTGCAACCAAGTGCTGTCTTGGGAAGTTGTAAGCCCATAGGGCGATTACTCTTATTGTCTACATGTAATACATTTTGTAAGAATACTCTGATGATTGTAATATAATATCTCTTTCCTGTATTTTGAATGTATGATATTATGGGTTTATTTTGAGGGCATTACAGTATCCACATTGGGAGTTGTTATTATTTATTATATAGGATTATAATAAATATTTGATAGTTGATTTTATGGCGTGTACCATATGGTGAAAAATTATATACTTTTATAGTGAATAAAATGGGTGTATATTTAGTGGTGAGTAAAATATTATATTTTGTAGTGAGAAAAAAATTATATCATTTTATAATTTATGTTACAAAATTTTGAAATAACATTACAATATATATTGTACAAGTTAATGGGTTGAATAATACAAAAATAAATAAAATTTTGGGAAATGTGTGTGTTGGAATGTGCGTTGTGGCAGAGCCCATATGGCATGTCTCTACCTTTTCCCTCTTTTCCTCATCTCCTTTACTTCCATCTTTCTTCATTCTTATTTTTATTTTCGTTGAGCAGAGGCTCTGCTCCTCTCTTTCTCTTTCTTGTATTCATTCTAAACAACCTGATAATATGAAAATGGCAAACTCTCTTTCAATAACCAAAACATTTGAAATTATACAATTCGATGACTTATTCACTTGTGACCCAATTAAATTCTTTCTTTGCTTCCAACAATAAAAGTTTTGTCTTTGCCCTGCCTTTAGTACTTGTAGCCTAGGTAGACCTAAGTGATTGAGCTAGAATTTCAACAAAAATGCTTTGAACCACCCTTATTGATCTATAATTTATTCTAAATGTATTTATAGGAACCATAAGTAAAATAAATTTAAACAATACGCATTTTTTCTAAATAAATTATGAATTTATAGTGTTATTGTATTTAAAAAGTACTTAGAAAATTACATTTATGTATCGAAGGTTGTTTTGAAAAAATGGTTAAAAGCTGACTTTTTATTTTTTATTTTTTTTATGTTTTTTGACTTTTTTAGAAAAAATATATAAAAAATATAGGGATATTTACTGATAAATCCCATCCCACAAACAATTTTACTAGTTGGTCCCAAGATTGTTTTGTTGTTCTCATTAGTCTCGTTAGTGGGGAAATACATTCCCGTTTGATCCTATTTTCTTTGTTTGGCCTAATTTAGTGGGACAATTGTGCCCTTCGTTACACGGACGTTCGTTTTCGGTGGGATTAGCCTATTCCACACAACCAACATCAAACACACACCAACCCAAAACAAATAAAACAACACACCCAGGCTCACACATCATGCTCTCACAATGTAAACACCCAACAAAAAACAGGGCATGTCCCACACAACCAACATAAAACACACACCAAACCAAAACAAAACCAGGATACGTATCTAAGACGTTTCGATTTGGGTTAAGTTTGATTTGTAACCCATAGTTTATCGCGATTTGCCCTATCTTCGTCCCCAAAAAATCTGGAATTACCGATTTCAGTTTGACGGCCGTCCTTGATTACGGATTGAGATGTGAGGTATTTACGGTTTGGTTGTGTGAGTGTGGTGAGTCGTTGCCACATTGATGGTGAGACGGTGGGAGATATCGACAGTAAGGGGTTGTGACAGTGCAAGAGCTGTGTGTTGTGTCATATTTGGTGATCGTTGATGGGACGATGACGGCAGGATGTGTTGGTCTGGATGTGTTGTTTCATTTGTTTTTCTTTGGTGTGTGTTTTATGTTGGTGTGTTCATGTGTGACTCTTGTTAGGTCCCTTTATTGTCAAATCCGGAGACAAAACTTTGTGTTGATAAAGTTGTATTTTTTCTTGTGTTTTTGTTCTTCCCGCTCGAGCGGGGACATTGGCGCTCGAGCGGAGATTGAAGGATCTCAGTATTTTGGCAGGACTATAAAAGTACTGGGGTGTGTGATTTCACGCTCGAGGGGAATCTCAAGCGCTCGAGCGTACCTCAGTTTAATCACACGCATAAGCGGGATGTGGAGCGCTCGAGCAAAGATCGCGGACTCAGATTGTCTATTTATACCTGTTTAGGTTATTTTTAGGATTACTTTTCCTAGATCCTATTCAAGAGTCCTAGGGTTTTGTTTGAAGTTTTCTTCTGAGTTCTTTGTGAGTTTTCCTTGATGTTTTGAGAGAGTTCTTCACTCATGATCTAAATTACATACATCAAGGAGTTTGATACTTTATATTCAAGAGAGTTCTCTTCGGTGGCTTCCGAAGATCAAAGACGTAGAGTTTCAAAAGGCGTTTGATTCTATACGTAGTCGTTAATTCGACAAGTGAAGTTGTGGAATCAACTTCAGAATTGATCAGTTCCGTGACGAAGGCGTGGTGAAAGAGTTACAGAAGATTCGAGGAAAATTGACTGGGTTGGGTAATTTGTGTATTATCTTTGTAATCTTTCGTTCTTCAGTAGTGGATTGATTAGTGGCGGTTCGCCCGTGGTTTTTTATTACAATTGAAGGTTCTTCAATTGTGGTTTTTTCCACGTAAAAATCGTTTGTGTCGATTTATTGTTTATTCCTAAAAACAAACAAACTAAAATCACTCTCATAAGTGCTTGTTGATTTTAGATTGAGTGTTTTGAATAATTGGGACTTGGAATATTTTAATCTTAATCTAGTCACGAATCACCTAGGATTTTCAATTGGTATCAAAATGGGTCACTCTTTGTTTTATTAAAACTATAGGAGTGTGATTTTGTGTGACTAGTATTATGGATTCTATTCGTGAAGGTAACTCGACTCATAGACCTCCTTTACTCGACGGTAGAAACTATACTTATTGGAAAGCTCGTATGAGAGCGTTTTTAAAATCCATAGATGAGAAAGTTTGGCACTGCGTGATCTATGGGTGGAGTGAACCTATTGTCACCATTGATGGAGTAGATATTCCTAAACCCCTTGATAAATGGGCCACAACTGATTACCAGAACTCGAGTTGGAACAACAAGGCTCTCAACTCCTTCTTTTGCTCCGTCACACTTGAAGAATTTCGTCAAATTTGCACGTGTGAGGTAGCAAAAGAGGCGTGGCATATTCTTGAAACGATTCACGAAGGTACTACCTCTGTCAAAAGGTCAAAACTTCAACGTCTCACCTCCGCCTTTGAAACCCTTTTTATGCACGACGATGAGACGTTTGATGATTTCTATGCAAAACTCAGTGATATCGTGAATTCCTGTTTCACTCTCGGTGAAAAAATCCCGGAAGCTAAAGTTGTTGGAAAAATTTTGAGGTCCCTTCCCGAGAGGTTCCAATCAAAGGTGACAGCCATTGAGGAGGCTCAGAATGTTGATACCCTCAAGCTCGATCAATTGGTTGGAAATTTGCAGACTTATGAAGCCCACCAAATTTCAAAGAAAAAACAAAAAGAAAGTGTGGCTTTCACGAGTGCTCATGAGACTGCAAAAACTCCGGAGACTGAATTTGATTTAGAGTCTGAGATGACGGCTATGCTCACAAAACAGTTTAAAAAAGAAGCCTAATTTCAGAGACCCTATTTCAAAAGATAAGAGTAATGATAAACCCAAAACGTTTCTACCAAAATTTGCTCAAAAAACTGAAAAGAAGATTGTAAGGGGGCAAAGGGTCAAGTGCTATGAATGTCAAGGGTTTGGCCATATGTCCCTTGAATGCCCTTCGAAAAAGAATCGAAAGAAAGTCTACACTGTGACTTGGGATGATGAAAACGGGTCGGAGCAAGAACCTGAAGAACCTGAATCCGGTGAAGATGGGGATAGTGCTTTCATGGCATTTTGGACTACTTTTACTCAACCTCTTCCAAAGCCTTCGGAATCAGCTCGAGGTCAGAACTTGCATCATGCTCCCACCTTTGATGGGACTAACTACTTGCATTGGAAAATCAGAATGAGGGCTTTTCTGAGAGCTTTTGAACCAGAAGGCTGGCAAGCCATTGAAGAAGATACAGAAAGTGCAGATAATCTGGGCAATCAGAGAGCCCTAATCATTATTCGTGGAGCAATTTCTAATGAAGAACAGCAACGGGTTGTTCACTACACAAAGTCTAAAGATGCATGGGAAATTCTGAGCCAATTCCATGAAAGAGGAGATTCACCTTCACCTCCATCCAGCAACTTGTCTGCATTGGTTGCTAGATTGGATGAGGTCAAGGAGAATGAAGAAGAAAAAGAGGATGATGAAACATCTGAAGACAATGATGAGATCAATGGTGATGAACTACAACAAGCTTACGAGAAGCTGTACGAGGAATCTCTGAATTTGTCCAAAACCAACGACAAACTCTCTCTCAAGCTCAAAACATGTGAGAGCGAGAATGTCCGGCTCAAAGGAGAACTTGTAATAGCAAAACAGAATGTCATCCAGATCTCAAGTGACAGGCAAGACTTATGTGGAAAACTTCTATCCTGTGAAACTGAAAGGAATGAACTTCTGAAGGTGTATTCCACATATGAAGAAAAGCTTGAAAGTCTTGAGTTGTCACAAGCTGCATTGGAAGAGATAGTCAGTCAGAAAGATGAAGAACTCCGTATCGCTAGAGCAACAATTGCCATGTGGAACAAAGGTTCCAGATCTCTAGAAGACATACTCGGGTCTCAACAAATGGGTTCTGACAAAAGTGGGCTAGGCTATGGTGCGACAGCTCACAAGGGACAGGCCTCTACCTCCATAACCTGAAGACTCAAGCAAAGGGAAAATTGAAGGTAGACCAGGATGATTCCTCTCTTCATCTACCGAAAGCAGGTAAGATCAACAAAAGGGAGGTAAAACCTGTTTTTATTTGTCATCACTGTGGTAGGTATGGCCACATTCGTCCTTACTGTTTTGAATTGTTTGGTAAGGTGTCTCAAAAGGGTAGAAATTCGAATACTTTTTGGGTTAGGAGACAACCTTACATGACTAGGCGGAACACCAAGACTAAAAAGATTTGGGTAAGAAAAGATGATTTGACTTGTTTAGTTGTTCACACTGCTCTTAAAGCACGTGACTCACACATGTGGTATCTTGATAGTGGGTGCTCTCGTCATATGTCCGGTAACAAATCCTACTTTACCTCTCTTGAAAAATATGAAGGAGGAATTGTTACCTTTGGAGATAGCGGCACTTCTAGAGTCATTGGTAAGGGCTCTATAAGTGTTGCTGGTCTTCCCAAGCTGGAAAATGCCTTACTTGTTGATGGTCTTAAAGCAAATCTTTTGAGCATTAGTCAAATGTGTGATTCCCATCATGAAGTATTGTTTTCAAAAAATAAATGTGAAATTTTGGATAAAAAGGGAAATACTATCTTACATGGGGTTCGCACATCTGATAACTGCTATGGGATTGTTACTACTAATGATCTCACTTGTCACTCTGCCATCATAAGTAACATTGATTTGTGGCATCAAAGATTAGGTCACATGAATTTCAAAGACCTAACTAAGATAGCCAACAAAGAGCTTGTGAGAGGAGTACCTAAACTGGGTAAGAATTTGAGCCATGTGTGTGGACCATGTCAACTTGGAAAGCAAACCCGTGCCCCTCATAAAAAGGTGAACAGCTTTACAACCAAATGTCCTCTTGAATTGGTTCACATGGATTTAATGGGTCCTACTCGCACTGAAAGCATTGGAGGTAAAAGATACATTTTTTTAACTGTTGATGATTTTACTTGATTCTCGTGGGTAAATTTTTTAAGGGAAAAATCTGATACGTTTAATGCTTTCCAGGCTTTAGTCCTTAAAATCCAAAATGAATAGGGTGTTTCCATTGGGCGTATCATAAGAATCCGAACTGATCATGGTCGTGAATTTGAAAATAGTTCGTTTTCAGACTTTTGTGATATGCATGGAATTAAGCATGAGTTTTCTGCACCTATTACTTCACAACAAAATGGAGTGGTTGAGAGGAAGAACAGAGTTGTTCAAGAAATGGCTAGGGTCATGCTCCTTAGTAAGAGTCTTCCTCCAAAGTTTTGGGCCGAAGCCCTAAATACTGCTGTTTATGTCATAAATCGCGTGTATTTAAGGCCCGCACTTTACAAACTCCATATGAATTGTGGAAGGGTTTGAAACCTAATGTAAAATACTTCAAAACTTTTGGGAGTAAGTGTTACATCTTCAAAGATAGAGAGCCCTTGGGCAAATTTGACTCCCGAAGTGATGAAGGTATTTTTGTAGGGTATTCAACCAACAGTAGGGCTTTTCGAGTCTATAACCTGCGAACTTTATCTTTAATGGAATCTATCAATGTGGTTATAGATGACATAGGTTCACCTACTCCAGCAACAAATGAGGATGACAATGGTGAGTCTCCAATCTTGGATACTGATCCACAAAATCAAAGAGAAGCTGAGGTTCAATCACAAGAAATTGTTACAGCACCATCCTCACAGGTAAGTTCAAGTCCAAAGAGTGCTCAAAGGGACATCACTCATGCAGCTTCTATCACCGCAAGTCCTGAATTTAAACCATCAGCAAGGGTGAAACTGAATCATCCAGCTCAACAAGTGATTGGAAGTGTTTCGGATCGGATGAAAACCCGAAGACAGATTCGGGATGAGGTATCACATATGTGTTATGTTTCATTAATTTAACCTAAGCATTTTAAAGAGGCCTTGCTAGATGATAGTTGGGTCAATGCTATGCATGAAGAATTAGGTCAATTTGAACGTAACAAAGTTTGGACTCTTGTTCCTAGACCTAGAGACATGAATGTGATAGGTACCAAGTGGATCTTTAAAAATAAATCTGATGAGAATGGTACTGTTGTGAGAAATAAAGCTAGGTTGGTTGCTCAAGGCTACACACAAGTAGAGGGTATTGACTATGATGAGACGTTTGCCCCAGTTGCACGTCTCGAATCTATTCGTATTTTGCTTGGTGTTGCATGTTTTCTTGGCTTTAAATTGTTTCAAATGGATGTGAAAAGTGCTTTCTGAATGGGTACTTAAAAGAAGAGGCATATGTTGAGCAACCAAAAGGGTTTGAGGACCCTAAATGTCCTAATCATGTCTACAAGTTAGACAAGGCTTTGTATGGGTTGAAACAAGCCCCTCGGGCTTGGTATGATAGGCTTACTACCTTTCTTCTTGATAATGATTTTCAAAGGGGTAATGTGGATAAGACTTTATTTGTGAAACATACTAAGTCTCATATTCTTGTTGCTCAGATATATGTTGATGATATTGTGTTTGGTTCCACTGCTGATTATCTTGTGAAATATTTTTCAGATTGCATGACACATGAGTTTGAGATGAGCATGATGGGAGAGCTGTCTTATTTTTTGGGTCTTCAAATTAAACAGTCTCCTTCGGGTATATTTGTTTCTCAGTCTAAGTATGCAAAAAATCGTGTGTCAAAGTTTGGTCTTGAGTCTGCCAAACATGCACATACTCCCATGAGCACCAGTCTTCACCTTTCCAAAGATTCCTCTGGTATTGATGTTGATCCTACCCTTTATAGGAGTATGATAGGGAGTCTTTTGTATCTCACAGCCAGTCGTCCTGATATTTCCTTTAGTGTCGGTGTTTGTGCCCGTTACCAGGCCAGTCCTAAAGAGTCTTACCTTCTTGCGGTAAAACGCATCATCAAATATGTTAATGGGACCTTGGGGTATGGGGTTTGGTTTTCCACTGATACTACAGCTGAAATTACTGGTTTTTCTGATGCTGATTGGGCAGGGTGTGCTGATGATAGGAAAAGTACATCCGGGGGGTGTTTTTACCTTGGGAATAATCTGGTTTCTTGGCATAGTAAAAAGCAAAATGCCATCTCTCTTTCAACTGCTGAGGCTGAGTACATTGTTGCAGGGAGTTGTTGTGCTCAAATTCTATGGATGAAGCAAATGCTTCATGATTATGGAATAGAACAGAACACTCTCACTCTATTTTGTGATAACACAAGTGCCATAAACATTTCAAAAAATCCTGTCCAACACTCTCGCACCAAACATAATGACATCCGTCATCATTTTATTCAAGAGTTAGTGGATGAAGGCCTTGTTGTTTTGGAACATGTACCTACTGAGCATCAAAAAGCTGATATTTTTACAAAACCCCTTGATCTTCTTCGATTTGAGTTTCTTAGAAAGACCTTGGGTGTCATGCTCAGTAACTAGGTTGTTTCCTGTTTTTATGTGAGGTGAGTGTGAGTGGTTAGCTTACTATTCTTGGATGTTTTAATCTCATTGTTATTGAGTCCTGATATTTTTGCATCAAATCTTTTTATGAACACTACTCATGTTTCTTACAAGATCTCATTATTTCGTTGTTCATAGCTCATTCTGAATGCCCATACTCATTTACTTCATGATCTCATTATGTACACATCCTTGAGATAAACTGTTGCAGGGGTTTCCGCACAAGTGATCAAAGTTCTCTATGGACCACTGACAATGTTTCTTGTTCTTTTTCAGAGGAATTGACCTATACTGGTATATCATGGGTGATGTTGAGTCTCTTAACCATCTACCATCCTTTTTTCACTTCCATGGTTTCTCCCTCAGTTCATGACAACCGGGCATTAGGAAAAGGCTACCTCAGAGGCACCAACCAGGCCATCCTTTTTGATTTCATTCTTCTCTGGTTTGGTCTCCATACTCTTGAGCGTGTATGCCACCAGTGAGTGTCCACTAGAAAGAAAAATTAAAAAAAAAAAAAAAGAAAAAATCATTGTCTGAGGGGGAGCTTCCGCTTTTACTCAACAAATACCCCGTGATTCCTAGTGGTTTGACTTTTCTCTGTGATAGTCAGTTACCCTTGTCGGAGGTCCAGCCATTAGATCACTACGAGGATTAACTCTAGCTTTGTGGCTCTCAAGGATTGCACACACACACTT
Organism: Camellia japonica; assembly: GCA_030407325.1. NCBI lineage: Eukaryota > Viridiplantae > Streptophyta > Magnoliopsida > Ericales > Theaceae > Camellia > Camellia japonica. The sequence goes on from JAPPVO010000017.1 coordinate 44,640,849, forward strand.
TGTTTATGTGAGCTCTCATGTGTGTTTTTGAGTTATGCATTCTTATGATGCTTATTGCGTTGATTTAATACTATCTGTTGTATTCATGATCTGGTGCTTCAAATCTTCTCAACTTTTCAGGACTCATGATTGATGGATTCTTTTATCCTTGTGGTATAGTCTTTCACTTAGGCACCTTGCTTGTTACAGGACATCCGAGGTGTTTTTGTTTTAACAAAAAAAAAAAAAAAGATTTTCCGCTCGAGCGGACTCTATTTTACGCTCGAGCGTATTTTTCACCCTTGCAGCACTTTGTTCTTGGCTTTACAGTTTTGAGAGAGGGGTTTTTATGCTCGACCGGCCTTATTCGCGCTCGAGCTGGATTCAGCTTGCATTGCCTTACGCTCGAGCGGTATATCATACGCTCGAGCGGCCAAATTTTGTATTTAAGTCCCTCCCTCAACTCTTCAGTCATTTTTTCTTCTTTTTTCATATCTCTCAGACCTAGGGTTTGTGTTGTGCTAGTGTTGGGCTCGATTTCACTCTCCCTTTTCGTCTTCCTCGCCGATTTGATCCTTGGTAAGTTTTTCCCTCTCTTCTTCGCTATTTTTTCTGTCATTTCGGTTACCATGGGAGTTGGATTTCGTGTTTTTGTTGGTATTTTGTGTCTAGTTTTTTTTTTTCTTTTCTCATACACTTGCCCTGAGTCATACTGTCTTTTTCATGATGGTCTTCTTGTTTTTTTTGTTGTGTCAGTAGGACTAGGGTTTCTCTTTGTTTTCTATATGGTCTTTCTAGATAGTAGGTTTGTTTTTTGGGTCTGGGTTGCCATGCTTTGGTTTCTCATTAGTGCTTCATAGTGTTTTAACACTCATGCCTTACACTGTGTCTATCATGTTGTGTATCATGGTTATGAATTTCATCATAATGCTATGCCCTGCTTTGCCATTTCTTGCCCTGCATCCTGTCTTATGCTTTGTGATTTTGGATTTCATTCTTTAATCATTTATACTTGTTACTAATGGTTTGCTCTGGTCCTTGTTTGGTGTGTTTTCTGGTTTGATTGGGTTGTTGGGTTGTCGTTGTGTCATCCCTAGTCATGTCTACCCCTAAGCGCCGAAAGGGTGCAGTGTCTCGCCTTGCCTATAATTCTGTTAGGTTTCAGTCAGCTAAACAATCCAAGTCCTTCCATAAATCTTTTGAGGCTCGTACAGTTCACTTAGAACGGAATGTTCAACCTGATACTTTTGAGTCCTTACACATTCGTCCTTTGTTCGACCCTCTAGGTGGTGACTTAGTTTTATCTTTTTCTGGGCGTCAGAATCTCGATTGGGTTCGAGAATTCTGTTGTAATATGGAGGGTATTCGTGATTTTGAGCCTTCTTTCACAACCTGGGTTAGGTCCAAATCTATTTCTGTCACCCCTGACCTCATCCGCCAGCTCCTTAAGATTGAGCAAGTCTTTCCCGAGCACTATCCTTTTCCCGTTCCAGACCGACGTACCTGTAATTTTGATACTGTGGCTAAGGAGTTGTGTGGCGTTTCCTGCCATTGGCCGAAAGGTGATTTGATTAAACAGTTTGAACTTCTTCCGGAGTTCAGACTGCTTAATCTTATTGTCTGTGCCAACATCATTGTGACCACCCACTCCTCCGAGATTAAACAAGACCAAGGATTCATTTTATACTGTATTGCCCGTCACATGTCTTTTGACCTAGCCACCCTTATTATCAAAAAGATGATCGGTGTTCATGGGAATAAACGGCTTGGCCTTCCGTATGGTTGTTTGATAAACCGTCTTTTGTCTGATCTTGAGGTCCCGGTCTTAGAAGATGACGAATTTGGCTTTCCTTCTCGCCCTTTTACTAAAAAAAACGGTGTCACAAAGTAGGGCTCATGTTAAGGGGGAGTCGTCTCGGGCTAGTCCTTCTGCAGGTGTCACTGCTGGCCTCGCTGAGGAGGCGGAGTTTGATGCCGCTGCAGCAGGTGGTAAGGATACTGTTCCTTCTCCAGATCTACATGTTCAGCTTCAGCAGTTTTAGGAGGTCATGACCCGGCGCTTGGATTTTCCAGATGCACGTTTTGATGCATTTGATGGTCATCTTGGTCAGATGGAGCAGACTCTCACTCAGCTAGCCCATATCATTCAGTCTCACCAGCTACCGCCTCCTCCTGATGCATGATTTGTTTTTGCTTCCCGAACAAAAAGGGGGAGAGTTTTGTTACAAACACTTTGGTACATTTTACTTTGGACAGTTTTGGACATTTGGACATTGACATTGGTGGTACATTTTGATGTTTTACCTATTTTGTTGATAGTTGGATATTTTGGGTCTTTTGTTAATATTTGGATAGCATGATAACTTTGTCAGTATTGTGGATATCGTTTAATATTAATCTCGTCTTATGCCATTCCACAGTTTTGTTTTGGTATGTTGGTTGTTATTATACAGGTGCATATTGGATGAAGTTGGATGGCTGTGTTCATGGCAAGAGTGTTTGATTTTAGAGTTGTTTAGAATTTTTTCTTTGTTTTTAATCTTGTTTAGTGCGTGTGTTTCAGGGAAAAATGTTTAGAAAGGTTTTGTCCGGGAATTGACAAAGGGGGAGATTGTTAGGTCCCTTTATTGTCAAATCCGGAGACAAAACTTTGTGTTGATAAAGTTGTATTTTTTCTTGTGTTTTTGTTATTCCCGCTTGAGCGGAGATTGAAGGATCTCAGTATTTTGGCAGGACTGTAAAAGTACTGGGGTGTGTGATTTTACGCTCGAGCGTACCTCAGTTTAATCACACGAATATTTTGTTGAAGCCGCTTGAGCGGGATGTGGAGCGCTCGAGCGGAGATCGCGGACTCAGATTGTCTATTTATACCTGTTTAGGTTATTTTTAGGATTACTTTTCCTAGATCCTATTCAAGAGTCCTAGGGTTTTGTTTGAAATTTTCTTCTGAGTTCTTTGTGAGTTTTCCTTGATGGTTTGAGAGAGTTCTTCACTCATGATCTAAATTACATACATCAAGGAGTTTGATACTTTATATTCAAGAGAGTTCTCTTCGGTGGCTTCCGAAGATCAAAGACGTAGAGTTTCAAAAGGCGTTTGATTCTATACGTAGTCGTTAATTCGACAAGTGAAGTTGTGGAATCAACTTCCGAATTGATCAGTTCAGTGACGAAGGCGTAGTGAAAGAGTTACAGAAGATTCGAGGACAAATTGACTGTGTTGGGTAATTTGTGTATTATCTTTGTAATCTTTCGTTCTTCAGTAGTGGATTGATTAGTGGCGGTTCGCCCGTGGTTTTTTATTACAATTGAAGGTTCTTCAATTGTGGTTTTTCCACGTAAAAATCGTTTGTGTCGATTTATTGTTTATTCCTAAAAACAAACAAACTAAAATCACTCTCGTAAGTGCTTGTTGATTTTAGATTGAGTGTTTTGAATAATTGGGACTTGGAATATTTTAATCTTGATCTAGTCACGAATCACCTAGGATTTTCAACTCTATATAAATGTTTATCCATCTATATGATGAACACGTGCAAATTAAGGCTCATACATCATGCTCTCACAATGTAAACACCCAATAAAAAACAAAGCATGTGCCACACAACCAACATAAAACACACACCAAACCAAAACAAAACCGGGATACGTATCTAAGACGTTTCGATTTGGGTTAAGTTTGATTTGTAACCCATAGTTTATCGCGATTTGCCTTATCTTCGTCCCCAGAAATCTGGAATTATCGATTTCAGTTTGACGGCCGTCCTTGATTGCGGATTGAGATGTAAGGTATTTACAGTTTGGTTGTGTGAGTGTGGTGAGTCGTTGCCACATTGATGGTGAGACGGTGGGAGATATTGACAGTGGGCTGTGACAGTGCGAGAGCTGTGTGTTGTGTCATATTTGGTGATCGTTGACGGGACGATGACCGCGGGATGTGTTGGTCTGGGTGTGTTGTTTTATTTGTTTTTGTTTGGTGTGTGTTTTATGTTGGTGTGTTCATGTGTGACTCTATATAAAATGTTTATCCATCTGTATGATGAACACGTGCAAATTGTGTGCCTGGATGGATGCCACACAACCCAAAAGTTCACTATAGGTTTTTTATGCATTTTGCTTTTTGTGTGGTGTAGTGCACGTGCCACACAACCATTTTCCTAAGTCAAACAAAGGTTACTTATGTCTTTTATATAATATAGAGGACTAAATGGATCACAAGTATTAATTTGGGACCAAATGGTACACAAGTTCAACATTTAGGATTTATGAGTAACTCCCCCAAAAATATAAGAAATGATATGACTCAAAAGGAATTAAAAGTTAAAAGATAACTTTTAACCAACTGTTTAAAACAGCCCTGAACATCTCTTTTCAAGTGTTTCCAATGACAAGAAAATTAAAAGTTCAATTTTGGAACGATTGCATCTCTGGAAATTTTGAAATGACACAAATTGAAAGGGGCCCCTAATAATAGATTTAGACCTTACCTCTACGGGAGGTTTTAGAAGTTTTTAGGGTAATCAAGAAATGCTTGGACGTAGTTAGAGACTGATGACCCGTGATTAAGCAATTTACGGATCGCGACTAATAGGCTGACAACTCATCCATCTTGGAAACATGCATTGCACTGAGTTGTTAGAATAATACTCAATCCATTAATTGGTATATTAATTATTACACTAATAGATAGGGTGACATAATTTTAAAAATTTTAAATTTTTATAATTTGTATAATAAATAAAGTTATTTGAAATAATAATATGAAAATATATTTGATAAATTAATTGATATATGAATTAGTACGTGTAATACCACCAAAATTCTTATATTAGTGAAACTCCCACTGGTCCCATTACTTCAAATATTCATAATTAACACCAGGCAAAATAGAAGTTTGTTTCTTTTTTCTTTTCCTTTATATAAAAATATTATTTATCATTAAATTATTTTATTTAATTTATATAACCTTTTATATGGTGTTAATACAACAAATGCTATATGACCTACCATATTTAAAATAAAAATATATATATACTGATCTTTCTTTATAAAAAAAAAAAATTAAAATTTACATTTAACCTCGCAATTTTAGCACAATTATATTGGGCTATTTAATTATTTTTTTAACCATATAGATAAAAAATAAATAAATAAATTATATTGTCATCTCTTTTATACTAAGATATATATTTTATCATATTTAACTTTATATCATTCCACCATCCATATTATTGGGTGTTTGGAATTAACTTTTTTAGCGATTTTTTGACTTTATAATTTTTTTAAGAGATAAAAAAAAAGATTAATGTTTTTGAAAAAGAAAAGGTTCATACTTTTAATTTTTGCATGAATTTTTTCGTTTTTCCTTTTCAAAGATATCCATGGAGAGTAGTTTGGTCTTTTCAGATTAAACGAAAGATTTCATAACTTTTTTTGAAATATGCCAAACATATTTTAACTTTTTTGTAGCCAAAAAAATAACGTCCCAAATAGGGGCTTGTTGTGATTCCTTTAGCTAACTAAACAAGAAATTAATGTAACTATGAAAAATTTATAGATTTATAGAGCTTGATTTTTTTTTTTAAAAAAAAAAAAAAAAAAAAAAAAACCTTATGAGAGGTCAATGTAATTTACCCTTTAAAAATTAATAGAACCCTCCATGCCACATGAAAATTCACATAAAAAGTTAAAACTTTTGGTGAAATAATTTAGTAACATAGATGGTTCTTTTTAAAGAAATGGTTCATTAAATCAAAAAATCCTTTTTTTTTTTAATTTTAAATCTTAATCTCCTCAATTAGAATAATCATACAAATACATCATTTCTTAAAGTGGTTTAAAATAAGTGAAAGTGATACATTTTTATAATTAAAAGGGTTAAAATATATGGATTCATAGATGAGGGAATAAATTGAAATTTACAAACAGTTAAAAAGGTCTTGATATAATTAATCCTTCAAAAATAAAATAGTTACACACAATAAATAAATTTTTTGATTCTTTTTAATCTATAAAATAGAACAGTGAAATAGTTATGCGTAATACTCGGAAGCATTAGCTCAAAACTTTGATGAGGTGTCAACCGATTAGCTGTGGTGAATATGTAATTTACGGACGGAAATTGAGATTTGACTAAAAGTACAGAGGTTGACTGTCACAATTTTATGTACAGGGATCAAAGTGGGATTTGATTAAAAGTGAGATTTGACTAGAAGTGTAGAGGATTGACTGTTATAATTTCATGTGTAAGAGCCAAAGTGAGATTTTGTACAAAATGTAAACGTACAAAGTGCAATTTACCCTAATATGGTTGTTGGAAGTGTAATCCTGCTCCTACAACCATATTTAATATTACTTAAATCCTGTTCCCATTGTAAGTAATGATCAATATGGTTTTTGTCATTTAATATGCGAAAATGTAATTTATCCATTTAATATGATCGTTGAAAGAAATGAAATGAAATGACTTTCTCATTAGGCCAGAAATTAATGTGATGATAGCACTCTGTACAGTTAGGATGTTTTAGTTGTTGAAAGAATAAGTTGTTCCACATTATCACTAGATAAAATGTCTAATAAAAATTAACTTGAAAGTAACAACTCTTATTATTTTAATCAATAAAAATCAATTTGAGACAATAAATGTATTTATTCTTAGAGCTCTAAATAAGTTTTTTTAGAACCAAGTCAAGTTGGTAGTTATGAAAATTACTCAATATTAGTTGTGACACTATCACAAATGAATAGTCACCGTGGTTCGTTAATGGCCTATCAAATTTTGAAAATGATCAAACTTTGTGCCAGCAAAATTTGAAAAGTAACTAAACGAAATTAGTGTCAAATTGCAATTCGTTAAAAGAACACCTTTGCATTTTGCCGCTGTAGGAAATATAGCTTTTAGTGGCGTTTAAAAAAGGTCACTAAATTTGTAAAAAATGTCACTAAAACTTTTAGTGATGTTTTATTATAAACACCGATGACGCGGCCATCACTATATGTTTACGATGTTTAAAAAACGTTGTGTTTGACTTTTTTGCGATGTTTCAAAAACGCCGTCTTATAGCTATCGGCGGCGAAGTTTTCCAGTGGCATGACGTCATGTGGACACCTAGAGTTGCGTGTTTTTACAAAAAGCCACTAAATGTTATTTCTTCCCTTCAATTGGTGATTTCTTTTTCTAGATTAGTTTTACATTGGGTAAATTATACTTTGGACCAAATCTCCTTTTGGTTCCTATATATAAAATCATGATAGTCAACTCCATGCACTTCTGGTCAAATCTCACTTTGGTCTCTACACATGAAATCGTGACAGTCAACCCCTATATTTTTACTCAAATCCCACTTTGGTCACTACACAAGTGTCAATGTCCCCTTTTTCTGTTGCTTCATTTTTAAATCTTTAATAAAATTCAGTCATGTGACAAAAATGTGATTAAGAAATGAAAGTAAGAGAGGAAAATCATCCATGTTTCCCACCAATACATTTTGTCCTACGTGATAAGCATATAAGAGGTAAAAATTGTGACGAAAAGACAAGAAAGTAGAGTTTTTAAAATAAAATAAAATATGCGATAAAGAAATCAAAGAGAAAGAAAGATGAATAGATAGAAAACTATGTTACGGTGAAAAATAGAGTTTTTTAATTTCACTTTATGCAAAACTCTAGTTCATCTTCTTAATTAATTGTTCACAATTTGCATTTTGTTTTAGTCTAATGCAGTCATATTTTGATATAAATTTTGGGATAAAGTGCGTATTGATGAAAAATGTAGATGATTTTATTTTCTTACTCTCATGTCGTAGTCACATTCTTATTATATGACTAAATTCTGTTAAACATTTAAACAATTGAGGAACAGAAATGGGATAGTGACATTTTTATAGGGATCAAAGTATGATTTGATTAAAAGTATAGGGGGTTGACTGTCACAATTTCATGTGTAAAGACCAAAGTGATATTTGACCAGAGCTGCCGGTATTATAATTTCTTGTGTAGGGACCAAAATGAGATTTAGTGCAAAATGTAGGGTGCAAAGTGTAGTTTATCCTAATATGGTTGTTGAAAGTGTAATCATGTTCCCAATTTAAGTAATGATCAATATGGTTGTTGTCATTTAATATGCAAAAGTGTAATTTATCCATTTAGTATGGTCGTTGAAAGAAGTGAAATGAAATGACTTTCTCATTCGGTTAGAAATTAATGTGATGATAGCACTCTATACAGCTAGAATGTTTTGGTTGTTGAAGGAATGAGTCGTTCAACATTATGACTAGATAAAACATCTAATAAAAATTAACATGAAAGTAACAAATCTTATTACTTTAATCAATAAAAAGCAGTTTGAGACAGTAAATGTATTTACACTTAGAGCTCTAAATAACTTTTTCTAAAACCAAGTCAAGTTGATAGTTATGAAAATTATTCAACATTAGTTGCGACACTATCACAAATGAATATTCACTGTGCTTGGAGCATCCAATACAACTGTTAAAATAATTGTAAAACTTAAATTTTGACCCAAAAAAAAAAACACAAAATTGTGGTTCGTTAATGGCCGGTCAACTTAAAAGGTACTTCCCTTTTATAGACAACTTAAAATAAGAGAAGAGATAAGGTGAAGACAGGTGGCGTGTCCTAAATTGGTTGGAGTCGATTACCCTTATCCTCTGGCTGAGTGAAATCCTGCTTTTGACTCATCATCCTTATCATCTTTGGATGTATATGAGATATCTTATTTCTCTTTTCTGGATAGTAGACAAAGAATCTACTTTTACTTAAAGGAATTTTTTTGTTTTATGCCGACATGCTGGTTAATTGATTCGAATGGGAGACAAAGCTTTATTCTTTGCCTTTTCCTTTTTTATCTTTTTCTTTATCGATTTTCTCTACAATCATAATGGCCAAAGAATCCCAAAAATCTCCAAAATTGGGTTCATCTTCTACTGGTTGTAATTCTCCGGCCAATACAAAATATTGGTTGGCATCTTCTTCTTCGGAATCATTCTGTTCATGACTACTGGTAATGGATGAATCATCTTTAGATAAAGTTTGAAGGAATTGTTCTTTCATGAAATCCATACTTTTCACAATTAATTTTGTTTCAGACAGATTTGGAAATTTCTGCCTTAATTCTGTTTGAATTTGAACAAACGGATTAGAATTAACTGGTTGATTGGGGAGAGCTTTAGGAACAGTATCCCAACAAGTCTGAGTATCGGCCTTGATTTTCTGGACAGTTTCTGTTAAAGTAGGGTTCATACCCTTATCCCACCATCTTACAAAGAATACCCTTTTAAGACGCGAGATCTTATTCTGGTAATCACATTGAAAGTCTCATTTCCATATCCATGGAATACTAAATCGGATAACAAAATGGGTCAAAGATTTACTGATAGAAATATTTTTATTTGCTGGTAAATGAGAGTAAGCAGTATGCCAATCATTGTATGCCTCTCTCACTGGTACTGGTAAAATTTCAAACTGATCACCTTTGCATTTTGTTACTGCAGGAAATATGGTTTTTAACGGCGTTTGAAAAACGTCACTAAAATTGTCAAAAACTCACTAAACACTACAACATTTTCTTAATTTAGTGACATTTGAAAATGCCACAAAACTATTCTTCTAATGACATTTTTTAGTCTTATGGTATTTTAACAAATGTCATTTATACCCGTGCCACGGTAGATGCTACTGACACCTCAGTGGCACTTGCCAGTGCCACTACACCATCATAGCTAAAGGCTTTCAATGACACTTTGATATCATGATAAACACTATTGTCACACTATCAAGCGCCATTCAAAAAAAGATTTAGTGGCACTTCAGTGACACTTGTAAGTGTCATTACACCATCAAGGCTAAAGACTTTCAGTGACACTTTAATGTTAGACGCTATTCGTGACGCTATCAAGTGCCATTAAAGAAGACTTACAATCTAAAAAATGCCACTATATGGATTTTTAATGGCGTTTGTTATGCCACAATTGATATTTTTAACAACTTCATAAATGCCACTAAATCTAATTCATTTGTACTATTAAATGGATATAAGTGCCATTGGAGTTTATTCTAGTGACACTTTGCAAAGCTACTATCACTACTACGAAATGTCACTTATATGTTCTTTTCATTGACATTTTTAAAAGCCACAACTAAGCATGCGTAAATGCCTGTAAAAATTGAATCGATTTTATAAAAAATTGAATATTAATTGTCACATCCTATATTAATTTGACATCCATTCATCCTGTAATATTTTCATAATAATAAACAAATATTACCACCATAGGATCATCACCTCAAAAACAAAAAAAATTCAAACCACAATCATTTTTTTTATCTAAAAATATAAATTTATTAATATTGCAATACAAATCATAATCAAAAATATAAAATATTCTACCACACTAACAAAGTTAACGCAAAAAAAAAAAAAAAAATTAAAAAAATTATTCCAACCATAAGTTCTTAAAAGCCATAGTGATATCCATCTTCCAGAGAGACAAATTCTTAAAACAAATTTAGTTCCCAAATTCTCAACCTCACTTGTATAAATATTCTCGGCTAGCATCCATAATTTGCGAAATCTGCATCCAAAAGATAAACATATAAAGGTAATTGAAACTATATTAAGTTAATATAAATTTGTTAATGAAATTAGTATTTACGAAAGAAATATATCACAAATGGAGCAGACCAAGCAACATAAGCTCCAACAGCGTGTCCAATTGCTTTGACAAGTCTATGTGATCGGATCAAGCTCTCATTAGATTTGACTGGCACTTGAATATGTACCTCCCAATAGTCAGATTCTAGTTCTTCCCCTTTTACTTCTTTAGATAGGTCTGTGATTTTAAGTACTCCGATTGCAATTGTTTATGTTGGCTTAATGATACTTTTTAGAACAACTATATCTCCCACCTATAAATCAAGATTTAACTACCTAAGTAATTATATATTTACAATTAATAAATAATATTTAAAAAATAAACTAGTACAAAGTGCTAGAGTGAAGATGATCACAACTGAAAGTGATATGCATTTCTCTAGTAGATAAGCAAGCCACATGATTTAATCACTTAATTGGGACTTTTAGAAATACCATGTTTACGAATGCAAAAAATAAAAAAATGAAAAATAGATGGGGCTTTAGAATCTTTCTTGAAGTGATGGTGTGAAAAGATATTACTATTATTTTGTCATCTTATTCATCCTTGCAAACAAAAAAAGGTTTAAAAAAAATTAAAATAACAATAGAGCAAAATAATGCAAAATCCCACTGAAGCATTTAAGCAAACACTTGCAAGACATTTTATAAAATCACAACATAAATACAATAATAGGAAATCACAACTAACCTTTTATATTAAAAGATGAACATTAATAAATTCATGAGTTAAAATATTAGATTTTCCATATTGTATCAAGTTTTATGCCTAAAACAAGAAGATCATAAATAAGTGACAAAGATAGAGGTATTGTGTGTGTTTGATGAGAGTGAGAAAGAGATAAAGAATACCTAATGAACTCTGATCGTAGAAGATGAAAACACAGTAAATTTGTGGTGTAGATGGTAGATAACGATGGCATAAAGGATAAAGAATGATAAATGAAAAACCTAGAAATCCCCTAGATGTTGATTTGTGATTATGTATCAATTTTAAGCAGTATATAACAATCCCAATCAAACAATTAAGACAAGTCGACACAACGATTTTACGTGGAAAAACCACAATTGGACACCTCCAATTGTGATAAAAAATCACGGGCAACAGCCACAAAACAATCCACTAAGAAGATATAAAGGAATTACACAGGTATACTCTCAATTACCTAGCGAATCCACGCCGAATTGAACCAACCCCTATGTGCCTCTTCCAACCCCGTCTTCACCTCGAAATTGTCTTGACGATGAGCCACTCTAGAATCCACCAAAGCTTTAGGCTCGAATTCTTCGGAATCCACTGAAGAACAACTCTCTCTTTTGTAGAACAAACAAAAAAATCCTTTGATGTATACTCTTTAAACCATGAGTTGAATACTCAATCAAAACATCAAAGAAAACTAGCAAAATCTCCCCAGATATAAACCTTAATATCCAAAAAGAAGATCTAGAGAAGTAATCCTAGATTTGGACTGATACACGTATTTATAGAAAACTGTCCCGCGATCTTCGCTCGAGCGTCAGATTGGCCGCTCGAGCGGACCTATGCTCGAGCCTATGCTCGAGCGCGGAAAGTTCCGCTCGAGCGGGACAAAACAACATCCAGTATTTTTGCAGGGGAATAAACTTCTGGAACTCAGCATTCTCCGCTCGAGCGGACAGGCAACTTGGAATGCATTTTGAAGGAATTAACATCACAAAACTTCTCTGCAAGGCACAATTCGGGTTGGATTCACATCTAATAACTCATAGCCTCACTGAAATAAAAATGCGAATAAAATTACAACTCAAAGGAGTTTTGTCAATCGAGATTGCCAAGAAATAAAACCGAACAATAAACCATTGCTTCATTATTTGGCTCCCGCCTCTTTGTCCCGCCAAAATCAAATTTGCTTCATCGATTTTAGAATTGTTGGACTTCCGCCTCTGTCTCTATTTCAATCTGCTCTATGGATTTTGCCTCATCAAATTTGGTTTGTGTCACACTCCAAAATTTAGACAATTACATATTAAATTAGAACTAAACCCCAATCATCCAAATCCTAGGGGTGACAAAAATCTAAATGTTTTCATCCCAATCTGGTTTAAGTAAATTTCAGTGCTAAAAAACAAATACAAGAGATAAAAAAAATTAACAAACGTCAACCAAACCATCCATCATAAATTCATGACTATCCAATACCTCCACATTAAAGTAGCAACAAATAGTCAAAACAACTTAAATAATATAAAGTTAGAAAATAACCCACAATGCCAAACTATCAAAATACTAAAGTCGTAAAATAAATAAACTAATATCGACCATAAACTCCAGAAAACAAAAGAAGTCCGAAAGACATGTCCTACAACCGTAGTTATTTTCCGTCACCACCGTAATCTCAACTAATCCTGCAAAGGAAGTTCGGCTGCGCTCAAACAGAATGCCCCCGAGATGCTAAGAGACAAAACGGGTCAGTAAACAAGTATACTGGTATGAGTACAAGATTTGACACCCACGTGTCCACCAGACACAAACAAAAGTACATTTAATTCTTATTATAGGACAAGACAAGTAGTTCCACCCGTACTGAGATGAAGGGGTAGTTTCCCGAGAAACGGTGACATTTATTTTCTTGTCCGTACACAACTAAATATAAATTGAGTATATAAAAAAATAAATAAATAATATGGTGAATCAGTCATGCATAAAAAGTTATTAAGACCCACCAATCTGCAAAAAATAAAGTTAGTATAATTTAATCATAAGTAAATTACTGAAGAAGTATAAAAATATGCCATTTCATGCTTAAATCATTCGAATTGACCAAAACCCAGAGAACAAAAGTTGTACAGAATCAAATTTCCTAAAAAGAAAATTGAACAAATTTAGTAGAAACTAAACAGGTTGAGAGAAAAACTTGATAGAAGAACCTAGACAGAATTCAACCGAAAAATCTAAAGTTGAAAATGAAAAGAAATTGCCCTAAGATGATTTTTTTCGGATAAGTTCAAAACATGGAAAGTGTTCAAAATAATGTTTTACTTCCATATACAAGAAATCAATGAAAATGAGCTCATTTCGTGAGTTAAAACAGCATCTAAAGTCTGCATTGCTAAAATGAATAAAAACTATTGTAACCAAGATCATCCGATTACAAGTTCAAATTGATCATTTTAGTAAAAAGTTAAAATACAAAAGTTGTCTAGAATTACGTATACATATATCTGTCCAAATTTCATAATTTATTGAGGTCATTTACTATTTTTCAAGATGTACAAATTAATACAATTAAACTATACCAATAAACTCATATTTAATTTTTTGTACCTTAACTCTACCACTTCAGCCCTTCACTTCCGGCCTACACATATATCCCATGTGCCTCCCGTATACCAAACACTACTCCGAAGCCAAATTTGCACAGGGATATCGTCCTGAGTTTGACAGACACTCCCCGGACAGTTAGCATATACGTACGCGCGTAAATCAAAGCACTCATCTACTCTTAGAACGAGGCAACAATATATATATATACACAATCTCTCATTTACTCATAAGAACAAATATAACAATGCCGAGCCTAACGCATTCAAATCAATCTCATAATCCTCAATTTTCTTTATACACTTTTTCTCACCAACACTCAAATAAAACAATAATTCCTAAAGTCATGGTGGAGTATTTGAAATTTATCTATGAGTTCCTAGTTTATTTTAATTTCATATATCTATGAGTGTGATTACAACTATAAAATAAATATATATAAAAACCCTAAACCTTGCATACAAAACTAACCAAGATAATTGAAATCAATCCATCATCTTTATGCCAATGCAATATCAAACCAAAATCAAATAAATAAATAAATAAAAACAACGAAATAAACATAAATTAAGGGAAGTGGGTTTTGTACTCATAATTATTTTTCGAAAATCAAATAAAGAATTAGAAAATTAATGAAGCCACCAAAATAAAAGCCTAACCCCTTTTTTTTTCCTTCCTCTCTCTCTCCCGCCGTATCTCTCTCTCTCTCTCGGCTGCTACTCTCTGGCTTTGATTTTGTTTTGTTTTTTTCTGTTTCTTTTCCTTTTCCTTTTCCTAATGACAGCCCTATTACAACCCAATCACAATTATATAACCTAATAATTATTATATTATATTATACAAATACAACATACATAAATAAAATATATATTTTATTAATATATAAAACGCCTTTTTTATATATAAATATATAAATATTTAGATTAATTATATATAATTAAATATCATATTAAATTCCCATGTATTCACGCAATTAATAAAGTATAAAATAAATAAAATAAAGTAATAATAATAATAAATAATGACTTAAGAAAAAATTAAGGTCGCTATAGTTTGTTTCCTTTGAGCTTCCTTATTTCCTTTGTTATGTAAATAAAAAAAAATAAAAAAATAATAAAAAAAAATGATGGAGAATGAGATAAGATGCATCATATGGATCAAGTTTGTTCATATTTTAAATAAAAAAATAAATATTAATTTTGGTCCTTATATTTTTAATTAAATCAATTGTAACCTGTAATTTTTAATTTTGTGTCAATTTAGTCCAATTAATAATACCGTTAGTGTTTTTGATGAAAAATGATCACTAGATTTGTTGAGGTTAACTCAACGAGTTGAGCAAATTTATTATTTTACCTCTAAAAGAATGACATATGTCACTTGTATGCATATTTGTCATTAAAAAATGCTAACAATTAGGCTAATTACACTATTAGTCCCTTTATTTTAGCTATTATGTCATTTTAGTATTTGCAATTTCAATTGAATCGATTTTAACCTTGAATTTTTTATTTTGTCTCAAATTGCTCCAATTGATAGCATTTTTTATGACAAATGCAACCTGTCATCGTTTCAGGAGTAAAACAAAATACTTGGTCAATTCAATGACTTAACCTTAACCGATCCAATGAAAATTTTCAATCAAAGACCTTAAAGATATTATCAATTTGACTAAATTGATGTAAAATCTAAAATTAAATGTCAAAATTGAGTCAATTAAAACTATATGGAACAACAAAATGTAACGATTATTGATGTAATTTACTCAACAATTATAAGCAATTGAAATAAATTGAGATAAATCCGTAAATTCAGAGTCAAAATCAAGTTAATTGAAACTAGAAGTACTAAAATTCAAGAAACTTTATCATTGTACAGGAGAGCAATTTAAAATTTTATTTTTCCTGTTAAGTCATATAAAGTCGTTGATCAATCTTGTACATGTAGCAAGTACCGTTAAAAAAAGCATGTTATATTGAGTTTAATTTATTAGTTTTTATTTATTTTGTGCATTTTAAAAATTTTGAAAATATATTGGCATTTTTTGAATTTTTCAAAAAATGCCATTAGATAGCTTGGAAAGTTTTTGGCTTAGTGACATTTCTCAAAATGCTATAAAATATTTGTTTACAACACTTTTCACCTAATGCCATAAAAAGTAACTTGAACCTACCTGAAAAATCTAGAAACCCTAGATGTTGATTTGTGATTATGTACCAATTTTAAGCAAAATATAACAATCCCAATCAAACAATCAAGAGAAAGAGACACAAAGATTTTACGTGGAAAAACCACAATTGGACACCTTCCAATTGTGATAAAAAACCACGGGCAACTGCCACAAGAACAATCCACTAAGAAGATTTAAAGGAATTACACAGGTATCACTCTCAATTATCTAGCGAATCCACAACGCCTAATTGAACCAACCTCTATGTGCCTCTTCCAACCCCATCTTCAGCACGGAATTGTCTTTCTGATGAGCCACTCCAGATTCCACCAAAGCTTCAGGCTCAAATTCTTCAGAATTCACAACTGAAGAACAACTCTCTCTTTTGTGTATAACAAACAAACCTTTGATGTACTCTCTTTAAACCATGAGTTGAATACTCAATAAAAACATCAAAGAAAACTTAAAAAAAATATCTCCAGATATAACCCTTAAGAACCAAAAAGAAGATCTGGAGAGATTCAATGAATAAATCAATGAATAGACTAGATTTGGGAGAAACCCAACTATTTATAGAAAACCAAAGCAATCCTAGTTGGGAAAGAAAACCAACTTCTTGTAGAAAACCAACTTCTTGCAGAACTCCAAAGTAATCCTGTTTTTGAAGGAAACCAACTTCTTAAAGAACTCTTGTTACAACCTTGGTTTTGATCCATGGAATTTGACAACAAAAGGTCCTAACAATCTCCCCCTTTGTCAAATCCTGGATAAAACCAATCTAAAACAAATTTCCTAACAAAATCTCTCAAGCAGCACCACCAACTATGAACCAACACTCAAATCCATGCTCTTGAACAATTATCCTGAAATAAAATAACCACACACAAGCCAACCAAAATATGTGGAACTGGATTAAATAACAAAATATAAATCAATCCATAAACAAAATACTAACAATCCAACTGTACCAAAGAAGGATATAAGCAAAAGTAAAAACACTGTACCATCAACCAAACTACTGTACCATCAATATACATCAAACACTGGTAATGATGAACCAAACTCTCCCTCATTAAAAATAACCACAAACACTGAAAACAGTGAATAAGAAGAAAACGACAAAAATAATACGGTGGAGTAAGCAAGAAATTTCATATTTGTACCTTGAAACACACAAGACTATCCAAGAAGCACAATTACTAGTAAACACAATATGCACAGTCTGTAGAAGATTCCTCATGAAAGAAAGTGATGCATTATGTGAAAAGCATAGATCCCATGATAAAAGTGTGTGTGTGACTCTTGGAGTTCGACAAACACTAGATTCAATCCTAGTAGTGATATGAAAGTTGAACCTCCGACAAGAGAATCTAAGCACAACAAGGAAAGTCAAACCACTAGGAATCAAGGGGTATTTGGTGAGTAAAGACGGAGGCTCCCCCTCAATCAATGAATCCTTTATTTTTCCTTTTTTTTCACATCTTTTTCTTTTCTTTTTTTTCTTTGCACATTTTTTTTCTTTCTTTCTTTTGCACATTTTTTTCTCTTTCTTTCTTTTGCACATTCATTGGCGGCTGACACGCTCAAGAGTATGGAAACCGAACCAGAGAAGCATGGATATAATAAAGATGGCCTGGTTGGTGACTCTGAGGTAGCCTTTTCCTCATGCTTGGACTACAAAGAATAGAGGGGAAAGCCATGGAGATAAAAAAAGATGGAAGGTGGTTAAGAGACTCAACATCACCCATGATATGCTAGTATAGGTCAATTCCTCTAGAAAAGCAAAAGATACAATGCCAGAAGTCCATAGAGAAAAATAATCACTAAGGCGGAAGACTCCAAAATTTGCTAATCCAAAAGTGTGTACAGAATGAGACATACTAATCAAAGAACACACACTCCAAAATGAGTAATGACCACAGAAAGCACACATATATTAACATGTAATGGATATTCTCATCAATTCCAATATGCACCAAGGACCACTCAAAAAATTTAAGCTTGCAAAACCATATTAAGAAAATCTTTTTAGATTTTTTTTTTTCATAGGAATTTCCCTCACGAATTGTATCCATTATCACAAATCAAACAAGATCTCGTTCTAAACGATATTTTTTTTTAAAAAAAAAGAATAAAGCGATCCAAAAGAATTTTTTAAAAAAAATAGAACGACCCACTCTGATACCAATTGAAAAATCTAGAAACCCTAGATGTTGATTTGTGATTATGTACCAATTTTAAGCAAAATATAACAATCCCAATCAAACAATCAAGAGAAAGAGACATAAAGATTTTACGTGGAAAAACCACAATTGGACACCTTCCAATTGTGATAAAAAAACCACGGGCAACTGCCACAAGAACAATCCACTAAGAAGATTTAAAGGAATTACACAGGTATCACTCTCAATTATCTAGCGAATCCACAACGCCTAATTGAACCAACCTCTATGTGCCTCTTCCAACCCCATCTTCACCACGGAATTGTCTTTCTGATGAGCCACTCCGGATTCCACCAAAGCTTCAGGCTCGAATTCTTCAGAATTCACAACTGAAGAACAACTCTCTCTTTTGTGTATAACAAACAAACCTTTGATGTACTCTCTTTAAACCATGAGTTGAATACTCAATAAAAACATCAAAGAAAACTTAAAAAAATATCTCCAGATATAACCTTTAAGAACCAAAAAGAAGATCTGGAGAGATTCAATGAATGAATCAATGAATAGCCTAGATTTGGGAGAAACCCAACTATTTATAGAAAACCAAAGCAATCCTAGTTGGGAAAGAAAACCAACTTCTTGTAGAAAACCAACTTCTTGCAGAACTCCAAAGTAATCCTGTTTTTGAAGGAAACCAACTTCTTAAAGAACTCTTGTTACAACCTTGGTTTTGATCCATGGAATTTGACAACAAAAGGTCCTAACAATCTCCCCCTTTGTCAAATCCTGGATAAAACCAATCTAAAACAAATTTCCTAACAAAATCTCTCAAGCAGCACCACCAACTATGAACCAACACTCAAATCCATGCTCTTGAACAATTATCCTGAAATAAAATAACCACACACAAGCCAACCAAAATATGTGGAACTGGATTAAATAACAAAATATAAATCAATCCATAAACAAAATACTAACAATCCAACTGTACCAAAGAAGGATATAAGCAAAAGTAAAAACACTGTACCATCAACCAAACTACTGTACCATCAATATACATCAAACACTGGTAATGATGAACCAAACTCCCCCTCATTAAAAATAACCACAAACACTGAAAACAGTGAATAGAAGAAAACGACAAAATAATACGGTGGAGTAAGCAAGAAATTTCATATTTGTACCTTGAAACACACAAGACTATCCAAGAAGCACAATTACTTGAAACACAATGTGCACAGTCTGTAGAAGATTCCTCATGAAAGAAAGTGATGCATTATGTGAAAAGCATAGATCCCATGATAAAAGTGTGTGTGTGACTCTTGGAGTTCGACAAACACTAGATTCAATCCTGGTAGTGATCTGAAAGTTGAACCTCTGACAAGAGAATCTAAGCACAACAAAGGAAAGTCAAACCACTAGGAATCAAGGGGTATTTGGTAAGTAAAGACGGAGGCTCCCCCTCAATCAATGAATCCTTTATTTTTCCTTTTTTTTCACATCTTTTTCTTTTCTTTTTTTTCTTTTGCACATTTTTTTTCTTTCTTTCTTTTGCACATTTTTTTTCTCTTTCTTTCTTTTGCACATTCATTGGCGGCTGACACGCTCAAGAGTATGGAAACCGAACCAGAGAAGCATGGATATAATAAAGATGGCCTGGTTGGTGACTCTGAGGTAGCCTTTTCCTCATGCTTGGACTACAAAGAATAGAGGGAAAGCCATGGAGATAAAAAGATGGAAGGTGGTTAAGAGACTCAACATCACCCATGATATGCTAGTATAGGTCAATTCCTCTAGAAAAGCAAAAGATACAATGCCAGAAGTCCATAGAGAAAAATAATCACTAAGGCGGAAGACTCCAAAATTGCTAATCCAAAAGTGTGTACAGAATGAGACATACTAATCAAAGAACACACACTCCAAAATGAGTAATGACCACAGAAAGCACACATATATTAACATGTAATGGATATTCTCATCAATTCCAATATGCACCAAGGACCACTCAAAAAATTTAAGCTTGCAAAACCATATTAAGAAAATCTTTTTAGATTTTTTTTTTTCATAGGAATTTCCCTCACGAATTGTATCCATTATCACAAATCAAACAAGATCTCGTTCTAAACGATATTTTTTTTAAAAAAAAAAGAATAAAGCGATCCAAAAAATTTTAAAAAAAAAATAGAACGACCCACTCTGATACCAATTGAAAAATCTAGAAACCCTAGATGTTGATTTGTGATTATGTACCAATTTTAAGCAAAATATAACAATCCCAATCAAACAATCAAGAGAAAGAGACATAAAGATTTTACGTGGAAAAACCACAATTGGACACCTTCCAATTGTGATAAAAAAACCACGGGCAACTGCCACAAGAACAATCCACTAAGAAGATTTAAAGGAATTACACAGGTATCACTCTCAATTATCTAGCGAATCCACAACGCCTAATTGAACCAACCTCTATGTGCCTCTTCCAACCCCATCTTCAGCACGGAATTGTCTTTCTGATGAGCCACTCCAGATTCCACCAAAGCTTCAGGCTCAAATTCTTCAGAATTCACAACTGAAGAACAACTCTCTCTTTTGTGTATAACAAACAAACCTTTGATGTACTCTCTTTAAACCATGAGTTGAATACTCAATAAAAACATCAAAGAAAACTTAAAAAAATATCTCCAGATATAACCCTTAAGAACCAAAAGAAGATCTGGAGAGATTCAATGAATAAATCAATGAATAGCCTAGATTTGGGAGAAACCCAACTATTTATAGAAAACCAAAGCAATCCTAGTTGGGAAAGAAAACCAACTTCTTGTAGAAAACCAACTTCTTGCAGAACTCCAAAGTAATCCTGTTTTTGAAGGAAACCAACTTCTTAAAGAACTCTTGTTACAACCTTGGTTTTGATCCATGGAATTTGACAACAAAAGGTCCTAACACTACCTAGTTTAGTGGCATCTGTTGATAAATGTCACTAAAATAATTTCTTGTGTCATTCTTGTATAAAATGCCATAAAATTGATATGACATTTCTTTATTGATATGTCACTAGAGCCTTATATGTTTGTGGTTCTGTGGCATTTTTTCAAAATGTGTCACCAAATATTTTTTTTGTGGCATTTTCTAAAAACATGCCACTAGTATAGTGGTACTAAAGTGTGTTTTTGTAGTAGTGAAAACTTTTAGTGACGTTTTATTGTAAACGCTGATGATGAGACCATCGCTATATGTTTACGACGATAATGCCATGTTTGACTTTTTGGCGATGTTTCAAAAACGCTGTCTTATAGTTGCCAACGGCAAAGTTTTCTAGTGGCATGACGTCATGTGGACACTTATAGTGGCGGTTTTTTACAAAAATGCCATTAAATGTTTTTTCTTCCTTTCAATTGGCGATCTCTTTTTCCAAATTAGTTTTATATCAGGTAAATTACACTTTGCACCAAATCTCACTTTAGCCTCTACACATGAAATCACGACAATAAACTCTCTACGCTTCTGGTCAAATCCCACTTTGATCGCTACACATGAAATTGTGACAGTCAACCCCCTGTACTTTTACTCAAATCCCACTTTGATCCCTACACAAGTGTCAATGTCTCTTTTCTGTTACTTCATTTTTAAATCTTTAACACAATCCAGTCATGTGACTATGAAATGATAGTAAGGGAGAAAAATCATTCATGTTTTCCACCAATACACTTTATCCTACATGAGAAGCACATGAGAGTTATGCAATACAATATATATGTATGTTCGTATGATAAAAATTGAGACAAAAATGTAAGAAAGTAGAGCTTTTAAAATAATAATAAAAATGCGACACAAAAATCAAAGAGAAAGAAAGATGAATAGACAGAAAATTGTATTATCGTGAAAATTAGAGTTTCGTGATTTCAATTTATGCCAAACCCATCCACCGGTTAGGCGGATGCGGATTGAACGAGCTGTACGGATTGACAGATGGATGCGATCAGTTTAGCAGTTTGAATATTACAATTTTTGGACATTTTTTCTAATTATAATTTATTACTTTTACAATATCCAATAACTAGTAATTTGAAAAAAATATGTATTATTTGTCTATAATAGGCCATGGCGTCACGCATGAATATTTTTAAGGTATTTTTTTTCATTTTTTCAAAAATATATATTTTATTATTTGTATTCTATATTGTTACTTTTAGCAATTCGTCTTTTATTTTTATTTTGAATTTTTTTTACAGGCGGATCGGGTTCATGCAGATGCGAGATGGCTAATTCGATCGCCATCCAAACCGTATTAGCGGATTTTGAAATATTTCATCTACATCCGTCCGTCAAAAAACATGCATCTGTCCAAAATCAATTGAGTTGGATCCGATCAGTCGGGTTGAGCGAATTAGATAGATTGACAACCACCCCTAAAAAGAACGACAAAAAAGTTTGACATTTGGTGATTGACAAGGGTACCAAGACATGTGATGCTCCTAAATCACTTAATAATTTTTCTATAAAAAAGACAATTCCACAGAAGGATTGATGGCATTCACGACATAGAAACAGGAAAATCAAATAATAAGGGAGAGAGAGGCATTTTGAGCAGAAGTTGACATAACATTGGTGCGCATTCATTCCCGATTGTAATAGAAATCCAAGTGGACTGATGAAGAAGAGTCCACAAACCAAAACCACCATTTCTACAGTATTCAAACCATTTACTCAACCATACCATTGACTTTACTTCCATATCTAAAAGCTAAATTAGTGACAACTTTTTATTTTATTTTATTTGTGTTTATAGCGATTTTTTTATATTTGATTTTGAGTCAAAATTTTACACTTATTAGGTCCAATTAGCCTAAACAATCTTTAAAAAAAAAATTAAAATTGAAAAAGTATATTAAAGATGGAAATATGCCAAATGCTATCAAATTAGTAGACTTTATTTGCAAAATATTTCTAAACTTTTATATTTTTAGAATAGTTGTTCAAACAAAAAATACAAAAAAAAAAAAAAAAAAGAAGAAGAAGAAGAAGAAGAAGAAAGAAGAAGAAGAAAGAGATTAATTTACATATATAGAGATGGGCATCTACCATGGTCATCAGCCTGTCACAATGAATGTTGTCATGCATGATACATGACAAGTTATTTAAGTTGTGTTCACTTTTTTTTTTTTTTTGACCCGCAAAAGAAACTTCATTGATGGGAAAACATACAAAGTATGGAAAGATATCAATAAAGAGGAAGGGAGAGCAAAGAGCATCCAAAACAGATGCTAGCACAAGCCTTGGCCGTTGGTGAGAAACCAACAAAAGAAACCAATACCAAAAACAAAGGGCTAAAGTAGCAAAACTACCCTTACTGAGAACTCCAAGCAGCTGAAACACTCTGCTGCCAAAACCAGAGCCAAAGGAAACATCATACAGGCAACCTGATTGGGTGGAGGTTGGACACAAGATCATGAACTGAATAATCAACCTCAAGAACCATTTGGCCCACAGAGCAATCTGCACTTTCATCCTCTCACATAATTCTTCAAAATTTGGAATAGCCCCCTTGAACAAACAATCATTTCTCAATTTCCAGACAAACTAAAGCATAACTGAAGGAACTACCTGCCAAATTCTGGAGACCCAGGGCTTCAACTTACCACCTGACCACCACAGTAGCGAACCCTCAATAAAGCCAGGAATAACCGAAGTCTGATCCCACCAATTGACCATATGTGACCAGCACTTCCAGACTAGAGGGCAAAACAATAACACATGCTCCAGAGACTCCATCGTAGTGTGGCAGAAAACACACTGAATATCTGCATTGGCAGGTAAAACCCCAATCCTATGAAGGAAGGAAGAGGTCTTAACTCTACCTCTCCAAGACAGCCAACAAAAGAACTGAACTTTTGGGGGAGCCAAACTATCCCACACCCCAGCATAAACCTTCAAACCAAGCCCTTTAGTTACAGCCCACCACCTCCACACAGAGGACACAAAGAATTGCCTTGAACTGGATGCAAGCCAAGAGCAAGAATCTTCAAGATCCAACCTGGTAGCAAGGAATGACACCAGTAACCCAGATAGCCTCTGTAATTCCTTTTCCTCCCAAGCCAAGAGATTTCTTCTGAATTGAAGTTGCCACACCCCTAGGCTGCTCTTCTTGGCACTGATTTGCTGTAAAGACTCTTCTTTCTCAATGGATAAGTTTTTACAATCTGGGAAATTCCCCCATCAGGCCTTTGTTAGTAAGCCAAGCATCAGACCAGAAATGTGTCCTCCTCCCACTACCCACAGTTATCTTGAAATGGCCACCATAGAAATCACCCAAAGGCTGGTTGACTGAAGTGAGCTGCATGCACAATATCCTACCATACTGAGGACACCCCTTCTGAGTGATTCAGAGATGGCACCCTACCCCCACCAATTCTACCATATCTTGAGCATACCACAGATTTCCACAGGGCTTTATCATCAGAACCATATCTCCACCACCACCTTAACAACATGCAATCATTCACCTCACCTAAGTCTCTCACTCCTAAACCTCTTTGATTTTTACTTTTGGTAACCTCCCTCCAATGGACCAGGTGCACTTTCTTCTTAATTTCAGACCCACCCCACAAAAAAGTGGATTGAAGTTTAACTAAAGCCTTAATAACCTCCTTGGGCATTCTAAAGATTGAAAGAAAATAGATTGGCAGATTAGAGAGGACAGATTTAATCAAGATCAGTCGCCCATCAAAAGGCAACAACTTTCTCTTCCAAGAAGACAGCTTCTTTCTCACCTTATCCACTACTGGATTCCATGTGCACATCCTCCTAAGATTGGCCCCTAATAGCAAACCTAAGAAATTAATTTGTGTTTACTTATGAATTTGAAAAGAAATTTAAAAAAGAAACAAGAAAAAGTGTATAAAATATATGTAAAATGTAATTATATTTTATCTATATTTCAATTATATATATTTTTTATTTTTTATTTTTCAAATCTCTCTCTAAATTCATGAATTAAACATAGTGTTAGTGCTAAATTGATATGAAGGAAATTTTTTAAGGAGTAGGTTATCTTGAGTGCACACCGTATTGATTGTTCACTGCGGGTTTTATTTTGATGACTTGTGATGACAAGTTATTTAACATTAAAATGGATAATCTATTTTAAAATTATACTCATTATCGATGTTTTTCAAAACAATTTTGATGAAATTATATGGCTACGATTATTAGATTAATTTGATTTGTGTGAGTGTGTGTGTAGATAATCTATAGAAAGAAGGTTCCAAAATAAACGAAATGGATCACTAAAATGGAATCTATACTTAGTCCCACTGGCCTAAATAGTATCATTTCTTATAATAGTTCCAAGAAAGAGGTTGTTGGACGATTTGGACATGTTTTGAATTTTGAAACACAAACACATTGTCATTTCTTATAATAGTTCCAAGAATGAGATTGTTAGATGATTTGGACGTGTTTTGAATTATGAAACACAAACATAGTTTTCAAGCAAACGCTAAAATGTAATCTATAGTTAGTCTCATTGGCCTAAATAGTATGGTTCAGCCTAGAACCTACTGTCATTTTTTATAATGGTTCCAAAAAAAAAAAGTTGTTACACGATTCAAACATGCTTTGAATTCAAATAAGGTTACAAAATAAACGAAATGGATCACTAAAATGGAATTTATAGTTAGTCTCATTGGTCTAAATAGTATGGTCCAATCTAAAACCTATTGTCATTTCTTATAATAGTTCCAAGAAAGAGGTTGTTAGATGATTCAGACGTGTTTTGAATTTTGA
The DNA here is from genome assembly GCA_030407325.1 of Camellia japonica. NCBI lineage: Eukaryota > Viridiplantae > Streptophyta > Magnoliopsida > Ericales > Theaceae > Camellia > Camellia japonica. The sequence continues at coordinate 44,666,917 of JAPPVO010000017.1, forward strand.
AACACAACCGTAGTTTTCAACTAAACGCTAAAATGGAATCTATAGTTAGTTCCATTGGCCTAAATAGTATGGTCTAGTCTAGGAGAGTAGTCATCACGTGTTAATCACTCAATTCGTGGAGAATTGGGAGAAAGCGTCATGGGCTAACTAAAAAAAATAAAAATAAAAATTTGTTTCATTTTAAATATTTAATTTGTATTTTTTTAATAGTTTTAATAATTTCTTAAATACACCTAATTAAAATAAGAAAAATTTGTGAAACATCCCTCTCAAATATTTGATAGAAGAACAGATCCAATATGTTTTTCGTATTAATTAAGGTCCCTCAATAATATTATTAGAGAAATTCAGTTCGTCACACAGAAATTTCAACTCATTACAGAGAAATTTCTCTTCGAAGAGTTGAAATTTCTATGTGAAGGCAAATTTCGTTGTGCTGAAATTTCTTTGTATGTTAAAAAAATTTTTAAAAAAAAGATATTTTATTTAGTAATAATATTATTTACTTATGAAATATGAAAATTTGACCTTTATTTTAATTATAAAAAATAATGAATAAAAAAATTTGGATTCAAATAGTAAAAAAATAATCTAAAATAGGTATAAAATAGTAAAGTCCATCGCCAAATTAATCCGCATTCACCCACCATTTCGCACGACCCGCTCAATCATCATCCATTAACTAAGCGGACAGAATAAGATTGATTTTTTATCAATTCACATACGCTCGAACAAATGACGGATAGGAGGTCACCCGATCCAATCTGATCCTCAAACACTCCTAATATATGATAGTCCTCCCGTGTTTAATAGTAAAAAATCTAGTCGGAGTTTTATTTATTATTATTATTATTATTTTTTGTTGAAGATGACTAGCAATTCAACATGATTTCCATTTATAACAGATTATAATATACAGAATGTCTATTAAGAAAGACATATCAAATAGTGATATTTTTTAAAAATAATTACAAAATAATGAATAAAATTTATAAAAATTAATAAGTAAAATCATAAAATTTTTCATATATGTGTTAATTATTTTTCTGAAATTACACTGGGATGCAATTGTTTTAGGGAAAATCGATGTGATTCCCCACAAGTAAATCAATCAATAGGAATAAAAACTAATGCGGAAAAATTAAATCAAAGGCAACACAAGAATTTTTACGTGGTTCCCTCAATGTGAGGTACGTCCACGGGATCGAAATCCGATTCCACTATCAACCAAATAAGTTCCAAACGATTACAAACGAGACACTAATGGTCTCACAAAACCACCCTTAGGTGAATTCCAAATAATCACAAATAAACAAGAGGAAAGACCTCACCAAATAGATGAACCAAAATCTTCAGAACCAAAGTTGAAGAAGACTCAAAATAACGAACCAAACACCAACCGAAGAATGCCCAAAAACCCAAGCTTCAAAACAATGAAATTGACCCAATATCAATCAATCTCGGCACTGTTCTCCAAATCCTATAGCAGCCGCCACTTTTCTTTTTATATCTTGAACAACCAAACAATATATTTTATATATTGTGAATCTAGGGTTTTGTAATCAACCCTAATTGTATCCAAATTGGATTGGGCCTCCACAAATATAATATATAAAAAAATATATATACTAAACCAAGCAAATTAAACTCTTTTTCCAAACCAATTGGGTCCCACACTCCAATAAGGAGGTATACCCAACAATTCTCCCCCTACCGACTTAGGTGGAGACATCAACCATACCCGCCAAAGTTCGACACTTTAAATGTTTGTCCCTCGACAAAGTCTTAGTCAACATATCCGAAATATTATCATCTGTGTGAACCTTTTCGAGTTGCAACAATTTCGAATCTAACACATCACGAATCCAATGGTATCTCACATCAATGTGTTTCGATCTCGAATGAAAAGTAGAATTTTTACTCAAGTGAATAGCACTTTGACTATCACAATAAAGCACATACTTTTCTTGCTTCAAACCCAACTCTTGCAAAAATTTCTTCAACCATAACTCTTCTTTGCAAGCTTCTGTAATGGCAATAAATTCAGCTTCGGTAGTTGAGAGAGCAACACATTTTTGTAATTTAGATTGCCATGCCACAGCTCCCCCTGCAAAAGTCATCAAATACCCCGAAGTAGATTTTCTAGAATCAACATCACCAGCCATGTCAGAATCTGTGAACCCATCAAGCATCGGCTTACCATCCCCAAACACAAACACACCTTCGAAGTCCCTCGAAGATATCTTAGAATCCATTTTACCGCTGCCCAATGTTCTTTACCCGGATTAGAGAGAAACCGACTCACCACACCACACGGCGTGAGCAATATCCGGCCTTGTACAAACCATGGCGTACATCAAAGAACCAACTGCTGAAGCATAAGGAACTTTCAACATCTCTTCTTTGTCTTTCTCACTTGTAGGACATTGATTCGAACTAAGTTTGAAGTGACCCGCAAGTGGACAACCAACCGGCTTTGCTTTATCCATGTTGAACCTCTCAAGAACTTTCTCAATGTAGCTTTCTTGAGACAACCAAATCAGCCCCTCTTTGCGATCACGAACAATTTTCATACCAAGTATTTGCTTTGCCGGTCCCAAATCTTTCATAGCAAAAGACTTGCTCAACTCCAATTTCAACCTGTTAATCATGGTAGAATCTTGACCCACAATTAACATGTCATCAACATAAAGCAAAAGAATAATAAATTTGCCATCCGGGAAATTTTTCACAAACACACAATGGTCCGAAGTGGTTTTAGAAAAACCATTATTCATCATGAAAGAGTCAAATTTTTTGTACCATTGCCGGGAGCTTGCTTGAGGCCATACAAACTTTTCTTCAATTTGCAAACAAATTTCTCTTTCCCTTTCTCCACAAAACCTTCCGGTTGCTCCATGTAAATTTCTTCTTCAAGATCACCATGAAGAAATACGGTCTTCACATCAAATTGCTCAACTTCAAGGTTCATACTTGCAGCCATGCCAAGTACAACCCGAATAGAAGACATCTTTACAACCGGTGAGAAAATCTCGTCAAAGTCAATACCTTTCTTTTTTCCCAAAGCCTTTCACAACAAGACGTGCTTTGTACTTCAGATTCTTCCTATCATTCTTCAATTTGAAAACCCACTTATTTTTCAGAATTTTCCCCCTTAGGCAACTTCACTAAATCATAAGTGTGATTTTCAAGTAAGGATTCATCTCCTCTTCCATGGCCTTTTTCCAATCACTTTCTTTGCATGCTCAATTGCTTCTTGGTAGCTCTCCGGCTCCCCTTGATCGGAAATCAACACAAATTCATTGGGAGGATACTTTCTTGAAGGTTGTCGGTCCCTTGTAGATTTCTTAACTCAAGTTGTGGTGGCGGTTCTTGAGTTGGATGCTCTTCCTCAATTTCTGGCTCAACTTCATTAGGATTAGCATCATCCTCCACTCATCTTCAATAGGTGGCTGCACATCTCCCCCATTTTCATCATCAACTGAAGATGAAGGAGATGGATCCATATCAATGAGATCACTAGTTTTTGGCTCCGGTTGATCACCTTTGCCAAAGTCTTCAATTGTTTGGTCTTCAAGAAACACAACATCACGGCTTCGAATGACTTTCTTGTCGACCGGATCCCACAATCTATACCCGAATTCATCACGCCTATAGCCAAGAAAAATACATTGTCTTGACTTACTATCAAGCTTGGACCTCTCATCCTTTGGAATGTGAACAAAAGCTCGGCAACCAAACACTCTCAAGTGCTCATAAGACACATCTTTGCCAGTCCAAACTCTTTCAGGAACATCACCATTCAAAGGATAGCAAGGAGATAAATTGATCACGTCAACCGCTGTACTCATTGCCTCACCCCAAAAGGATCTTGGCAATTTAGCTTGTGAAAGCAAACACCTTGTTCTTTCCACAATGGTGCGGTTCATCCTCTCGGCAACGCCATTTTGTTGAGGAGTCTTCTTAACTGTCTTTTGGTGCCGAATACCTTGGCTGCGACAATACTCATCAAATGGCCCAATGTATTCACCACCATTGTCTGTTCGGATGCACTTCAATTTCTGCCCTGTTTCTCTTTCAACCATGGCCTGAAAATGCTTAAATACTTCTAGAACTTGATCTTTAGTTTTTAGTAGAAAAGCCCAAACTTTCCTTGAATAATCATCAATGAAAGTAACAAAATAAAGTGCACCACCATGTGTTCTAACTTTTAAAGGACCACAAACATCCGAATGAATCAACTCCAAAACATTTTCTTTTCTAGAAGCAACATTTTTATGAAAAGAAACTCTATGTTGTTTACCCGCCAAACAATGAACACAAGTTTTAAGATGTGTACCTTTCAAACCGGGTAGAAGCTCTTTCTTGAACAAAACTTGTAGCCCCTTTCACTCATATGGCCAAGCCGCTTGTGCCACAATTCGGTAGAAGTATCATCTTCAAGTGCATTGACAACACCTTTACAAATTTTTCCTTGCATCGAATAAAGTGTATGAGTCTTCTTGCACTTAGCCACCACCAAAGAACCCTTTGTGAGCTTCCATATTCCATCACCAAATTTGTTGTTGAAGCCTTCATCATCTAGCTTCCCAGTAGAGATCAAATTGAGGCGAATGTCGGGAACATGCCTCACATCTTTAAGCAACAACTTGCAGCCCAAATTTGTTTCCAAGCAAACATCACCCATACCAATAATCTTGGACAAACCTTCATTACCCATTCGAACAGAACCATAATCTCCTGCAGTGTAGGTAGTGAAGAAATCAACTCGAGAAGTCACATGAAAAGAAGCACCAGAATCAATCACCCAATTGCTCTCTTGGCCCACAAAATTGATACAATCATCTTCACAAACGACCATGAGATCATCGGTAGTAACTGCCGTTGTGTCTTCTTGTTTCTTATCCACACTTTTGTCACGCCTTTTCTCCTTGTTCTTGAGCTTTCGGCATTCTCGCTTCATGTGCCCTTTCTCATGGCAATAATAACACTCAATGTCTTTCTTTGAAAAAGAACCATCTTTTGATTTGTTACTATCACCCTCAATGGGTCCATACAAATCTTTACAAAATAATAGGTCCTCCATTTTAGTTTTCCAAGTTACCCAATTACTTCCATTGAAGCTAGACATGCGACCCACATTCCCCTCCATTGATTTACACAAATAAATAAACCCCAATAAACCGTAAGCTCTGATACCAGTTGTTAGGGAAAATCGATGTGATTCCCCACAAGTAAATCAATCAATGGGAATAAAAACTAATGCGGAAAAATTAAATCAAAGGCAACACAAGAATTTTTACGTGGTTCCCTCAATGTGAGGTACGTCCACGGGATCGAAATCCGATTCCACTATCAACCAAATAAGTTCCAAACGATTACAAACGAGACACAAATGGTCTCACAAAACCACCCTTAGGTGAATTCCAAATAATCACAAATAAACTAGAGGAAAGACCTCACCAAATAGATGAACAAAATCTTCAGAACCAAAGTTGAAGAAGACCAAAATAACGAATCAAACACCAACCGAAGATGCCCCAAAACCCAAGCTTCAAAACAAATGAAATTGACCCAATATCAATCAATCTTCGGCACTGTTCTCCAAGATCCTATAGCAGCCGCCACTTTTCTTTTTATATCTTGAACAACCAAACAATATATATTTATATATTGTGAATCTAGGGTTTTGTAAACAAACCCTAATTGTATCTAAATTGGATTGGGTCTCCACAAATATAATATATAAAAATATATTATACTAAACCAAGCCAAATTAAAACTCTTTTTCCAAACCAATTGGGTCCCACACTCCAATAAGGAGGTATACCCAACAGCAATTCCCTCTCATCCCAAAAAAATTAAAAAAAATAATAAAATAATAATAAATAATTTCACCATATCAAATGACTCCATCACTTCGTTTTTTTCTCTGGTTGTTTTTATTTTTATTTAATTATTATTGTAAACCATGAGACCAATTATATGTTCACAGCCCTTAAAGGTTGAGGTTTTTTTTTTTTTTTTTTTTTTGGAATATTTTCAAAAATAAACTATTTATGAAAATAACTAATTTTCAAATTATTTATCAAAATAATTGGCTTTTTAAAATCGTAGGTTCAAAATGTGATTCAGCATGAAAATTATATCTTAAAGATATGATTTCATAAACATGTATCACACCAGTGAGTCATATCAATATGAAATCGTATTTTCAACTTGTGATTTTATAGTGAAATCATATTTTGAATTTGTGTTTTTTAAAAAGTCAATTAATTTGCTAAATAATTTAAAAATTGAGTTAGCAGGGTAAATAATTTGATTTTTTTAGAATATTTAAAAAAAAAAAAAGTTTATGTACATGAAGATTACCTAAATTATTAGGAGGTATCACTTTACCATTTAAACTATAAAAGTGTACAAATAGACCCCTAAACTATAAAAGTGTATAAATTAGACACCTTAACAGAATGGGTCAAAATGAAATATGCCAATAGTTTAGAAAGTCTATTTATACACTTTTATAATTTAAGAAATAAAGTGATACTTCTCTATAGTTTAGGGAATTTATTTGTACGTTTTTATAATTTAGAAGATCAAATCAAAATAACACTTCTCAATAATTTAGGAGTTCCCATGTTGTTACAATATAGTAGAGAGAGAGAAAAAAATAATATGTGTTGTATTCAATGAATTGTTCCTATACAATAGAAGGCCGGTATATATAGGCTGAGAAAGAGTATTCTATAAGAAACAAAATTATGAGAAAGAGTATCTTATAAGAAACCTAACTATGGCAATATAAATATATCTACGAAATCAAGACCTAATAAATTTAGGAATACATACTGTATATACATTAATATCCCTCCTCAAACTCAAGGAGGATAAACATCTTGAGTTTGGAGAGAGAAACAAAAACATGAAATAAAACTAAATAAAATAAAAGACAAATAGATTGCAATGTCCGAACGGGGAGCACAAGGGCGCTTGAGATAGATCAGAGGTCAGAACTAAATGTCGGAAGACAGTTTATGGTCGTGTTGGACCGTTGTAGGAACTGACCAAAACTAATGTCGGGACATTTTAAGGTCATGCTAGACTGTTGTAGGAATTGGTCGGAATCAATGTCAGAATAGTTTACGGAGTCATATTGGACCATTGTAGAGATTGAATGTTGAACCAGCAAGCGTGGCATACACAACACATATGACGAGGTGTTGAACGATGATGGCAATAGATGACTGAGTGCGCCAAGGAGCGGCTTGGAGAGTACGCCAATGAGATGGCCTAGAGAGTGCGCCAAAAGGAAGCGGCTTAGGAACTACACCAAGGAGACGACTTAGATAATGCGCCTTTTAAGGTCATGTTGGATCGTTGTAGGAATTGGTCCGAATTAATGTCAGAACAGTTTACGGAATCATATCGGACCGTTGTAGAGACTGAATGTTGAACCAGCAAGTGTAGCATACACATCACATATGACATGTGTAGACACCCCATTTTTGACCGCCCTTACGACTTGGGCACCATCACTTGCACACCCAACGATAAATGTATATGCTTGTCAAGTGCTCGAAAGTCCTCAGCAGAATGTCACAGCTCTCAACCTTAAAACCGTACAAACCTTGTGCCTTGTTTTTGCATCAAAAACCTGAGCCTTTCAAACCTGAAAGACTTGGGACCTGCAAGCCCATTTTTGTGGGCTACCAGCCATCCCTTTTGGTTGTCGACCACCCTTGTGCCTTGCCGGCCAAGTGTGTGGCCTGCCGGCCATAAGTGTTTTTTGTAGATAATTTCTATCAGTTGTGCCAACTGTTTGCACAGATGCTTGCATCTGCTCCCACGTGTATGGATGGATGTTTCTGAGGGAGTGGCCTGTTTTTCTATAAATATAGGATCTCCTCTTCCATTTTTTAGGGTTAGAAAAATTGGAGCAAAATTAATTTTCTCTCTACAATTCTCTCTCTGTCTCTTGAAATTTCTTGAGGTTTTGCTATACACTCTTAACCAAATCTTGCTATCTTTGAGCTGAGGTACTTTTGAGGCTAACTTGAGCTCTTGAGGGTGTGTATGTGTTAAATTATTGCTTAAAAGTGTTCTTCTCTTCAAGAGGTAGAAGGCTTTGCTTGTTTCATTGCTTTAGTTGCTTCTTTTCCTACTGTTTTTCTACTTTTTTTGGCTGTATAAACTCTGTAGTTTTGGACTGAAACTTGCGGTTTAAGGCCTTAAAGAGTGGAAGGGTGTTTCACCTTTCTTTCCACCTTACTTCTCTAGCCTTTACCCTTATGTTTCCCACCTTTACAATATCTTTTTTTGAGCTTTTAAACACTAATTTTTAGAGTTATTTTAGTAGCTAAAAACATGTTTTGAAATCCAAAATTCGATGGGCTAGCCTCCCCTCCTTGTGTCTTATTCACTAGCCTACATAGCTCCATGTTATAGCTTACTATTTTAGTCATTTTTGTCTTAATTCCAGTACTTCTTTTGCATGTTTTAAGACTATTTTGGGACTATTTTAGTTGTTTATTGCATTTATGTTTTGTTGTGCATGCTTGTAGTATAGTTGTCCTCATAGGTTTGGTGGTTTAGGCCTTAGCCACTATCCTATTTGAGTTGATAGCATTTATTTATGGCTTTCCATACTTGTTTTCACCCCTAATCATCTCTGCAACCTCCCTTATTTCTTGACTTTTGCGTTGCTTTGAAAGTTGGTTCAAACTAGTTGCTTGTTTAAAACATGAGATTGAGGTCTTTTGCTTAATGGTTTAATCCTTTTGGGGATTCATTACCAACGACATGCCACTTCTCTCATACCTAAAACAACTCTTGGTTTGATGCTTCTTTCCATTAGAGGACTTAAAGCTCACATTTGGACTTAATGAACTAAAGAATGGAAAGGTAATTAAAATGGAATAATAAAACTTGGACTAAAAATGATGAAAGATAATAACTTGGTTAGGGTTCAATCGGACGTTAATTGAACCCTTGAGTCTTGCATCATTTCATACTCATTAGTGATGAAAACGGTTCAAGAGTCATTGTCAACCATTTCCCTTGATCATTCATGATAGAGAAAAGGTTTAAGAGTCGTTATTTGTTGCATTTATTGAACTTGCACCCTTTGGTTCATAGGCCATCATGCAATGAATTTGCATCAATTGACGGTTTGTGAATCAAGTTTACTACTCCTTTGAGCTGTTTGATGATAAGGATAGGTAAGTTGTGCAAACAAACCCTTGAGAATACCATGTGCTTGCTCTGTTTGCTCTCTGTTGTAGCAAGGAAAACCAGTCATGAGTGGCTGGCAGGCCACCACTTCTAGCCTACTGTCCACCATTGTAAAATCAAGTAGTGTACTTTTTCTAGTAAAACAAATTTGGTTTTGAGGTGAAAAATAGTGCAAGTGTTCTACTGTGCAACAGAGGCATTTGGCAGCAGAACAGTGACCTTTTTTAGGTGAAAATCCGCGTATGTATGAGCACTCTTCGTTTCCCGAGGCGGAATAATTAGAATAGCTAGCTTAGCACTCTTTTCATGTTGTATTAATGAATTAATTAGTTCATTTTAATTTGTAATTAATTAATTAGTTAGTTCAATTAGTTAGTTAATTTGTTGTAATAATTAATTAGTTAGTTTAGTTGATTATTTCATTCGGTTTGTAATAATTAGTTAATTAGTTTAGCTAGTTAGTTTATTTGGATCCTCCTGCATGAGGGCGAAAATGTTGTAATAGCGTGTATATCTTCCAACCCCACATCTTTCTCCCTTTTATTTACTTGCTTATGATGGTTAGTTTAAGGCATCATGTTTTGTTAAGCATCTCCCATGCCTTACATCCACTTGTATTGCATGCATTGAGGCTTGGCGCATCATTCTAACTTGCATTGTTAGTTAATACTTCTTTGAATACATGCTTAGACCGCATGCTATCAAATTGATTCATATGCCATATTAGTAGCCGAGCTTAAATAATTACATATTGCATACGTTGCATTAGTCATGTTGCATAGTTAGGATTGTCACGCCACATATTTTATTACTCGAATAACATTACCAATATTCATTAATCATGTCCATTTACAAATAACATTTCATCATTGGATGAAATAATGAATAATTAAATATACTTATTCCCTCTCGTTATACAACAATGATATTTACATACAAATAAAAGAAATACCCTGAGGCTTACAATAAAAGAGATGACACTACTTTTTACAAAAAAATAGCACTCAGCTAAACAACAAATAAAGTAGTACAATCTATCACTACATTACACTTATAAAACGGCAAAAACCATTGTTTGATGTTCAAATCCGAAAAGCATTCCTTGTACACATGTACTGGCAGGGGGTGAGCAACCACTAGCTCACTAAATAATCCCATATTAAAACATTAGAAGATAATGCGGGTACCAAAATACTCATACATATACGTGAAATCATATCACGTTAAAACCATATGATTTTATTACATAATCTCTTAAATCCAATTTATTTAATTAACCACAACAAGTTAACTTAAATAAATAAACATGTTTCGATAGCAACAGAACATCCTTTTTCAATTCATTCAATTATCTCATTATCAATTGAATCAAATAATTAAACAATTCATCAAATCCATTTTATACAGTTTTATGAGATGAATGCATATGACATGTCATGCATGTTCAAAATATTTTTCTCATCTTTTGAAAATCTTATGCACAATGCCAATTTGAAAACACATTAATCCAACAATTTCAATAAAATTCCAAGATGGTAAATATGACTCAGGTAATCCCTAGGCTGGTATCTGCAAGTAGACTAAATGAGTACTACCAATTTGTCATTTTTACTAGTATTAACTGGAAGGCTCGACACCTGTAATCTGTCATTTTTACCAGTATTAACTGGAAGGCTCGACATCTGTAATCTGTCATTTTTACTAGTATTAACTGGAAGGCTCGACACCTATCATCTACACCACCTTTCAAGACTTAACACCGTATTTACCCCAAAATCATTTTATGAAAACTTGTTTCCCAACATTCATTTCTCAATGCAAAGTTTTCAAATCAAATTTCAAATCTCATCATTTTCAAATGAATTGATATGCCAATGCAGTGATTAATAATACAATGCAATATTTCTTCCACTTTCAATACTTCTACACAATATTCCCATTGTGATCAAAATTCTCATTTCTCATTTCAATATAATTTCTTAAAATGAATATAAATACTTTTATTCCAATTTATGCATGGGACAACATAATTCCCACACTTAGAGTAATCTCAATCATTTAGTCACTTCAAGACTATATCAACATTTTGAACAACAATTTCCAAAACTTCAACAATTCTCATATTCCATGAAAACCATCATTTATATGTAAACAAATAAACAATTTTTCAAACATCATTTATTTTGGCACACAAAATAAATATAACAACATCTTCAAAGATTGTCAACATCCTTCTTAAAAACCCCAAATTTCTAGGTTTTCTCACAAAAATCACTCATCTTCATTTATTGAAAGAAAGTCACCAAAAACATCTCTCTCTAATCCTCATAGTTCAAAACTCTCAATTTCTATTTTAAAAGGAACAAGAAAGTAAACCCACTTTCAAAACAAATCTCTCATCTTCTTGAACCAACAATCAATTTTCAAAATAAATCAAAGGATGGTTTCGAAAATCATCTAGATCTTGAAAATATATATATATATATATATATAAATTTGATGTTCAAAAGCAACATATTAGCAAACTCCAACTATTAAAATCAAAAATCCCTTTCTCAATTGTCTTAACTCACACAAAACTTTCAATAAATTTTGTTCCACTTCAACCAAGATAACCAAAATAAATTTCACCAATATCTCACACTTATGAAATATTAACATTTTCATCCTACTATATTAAAAGTTATGGTATAATCTCAATAACACACTTTTCACCATAAATGATATAAACTTTTAACCAAACTAATTTAATTCACTAAATTAGTAATTTTCTTATATTCATATTTTTCTAAAAGAAATAATACCAAACATAACTTAACCGAACTCATCTTTCAAGCATAATCATATTTCATGAATATAACACTTTTAGAGTTTTTAATCCCAAAATAGCTCTATAATATCAACTTAACAATTTACACCATATTCATCAATATCAATTTATTTTTCTTCTCAAAAATAAATTCCAAAACTCAAAGATAAAAAAAAAAAATCAATTTTATATTTCTCAAAATAAATCATCTAATCATAATATGATGTAAATATAATCATACAACTATTAAATTTTATTTTCAGATTTCTTTGCAAAATTATCAACACAAAATGATTTTTCTAAATCAATCTCAAAATGCCAACATTCTTAACATTTCAACATAATTTTTCTTCCAAAAATTATCAAACAAAAATCTAAATATATATATATATGCAATACCTCTTATAATGATATATTTTCTCAAAATAACCCTAACATAACTTTAATATAAAAATATGAAGAAAGTCCCTGCCTCAAATAATGAAGAAGAGCAGATCTAGAAATAAAACCTTGCCCGATCATGAATCCGAGACTACCATTGCGAAGATCACGATGAGCTCTCTGACTTTCATATACAACACTTTTGCAAAATCTCACTCTAAAGACTCTCACTCTAAGCTCAAAGCTTGAACAACCATGGAAAATAAAGAAAGAGTGAGAGAGACGTACCCTCTGCCAACCCAACCAAAGAGAATGAAATGAAATGGAAAGGAAAAGAAGATGAAATAATGGCCACTACAAAAAGGGGGGTGTAGACACCCCATTTTTGACCGACCTTAAGACTCAGACGTCATCGATTGAGCGCTCGGTGATAGTGCATGCTTGTGCTCGTTTTGAGTTTCCGTAGTTTTCGGCTGAGTGCCTTGCCTCCGGGCCTCTAAACTCTTTGTATTTTGGCTTGGTTTGTGGACCAAGCCTTGTTGACCTTCCCTGGAGGGAGAGAGAGGTCTGTCGACCACTTTTCCCTCTTGGAGACTAGTTTCCGGTTTCTAGAGCCTTCGGTCGCGCGCCATGTCTCGGGACCGCTTACCGTTCTCCTTTTGGCCCGATTTTCGAACCATGCCTTGTTGCCTTGGTCTAGAGGGACACAGAGGTCTTGGAGACCACTTTTCCCTCGTAGACCACTTTTGGTGCCTGTAGACTAGTTTTTGAGGCTTCCAGCTGCGCGCCTCGACCCCGGACTCTTGTCTTTCATTCTTTTTGGTTTGTTTTTGGCACAAACCTTGTTTTCCTTGCTTGGAGGGTGGAATAAGGGTTGGAGACCAGTTTCTCTCCCTGAAAACCACTTTTCTTCCCCGCCAACCAGTTTTCTGGTCGGCCAATTGGTCTTGGTGGTCTTTGGACCACCAAAAGTGGTTGGCTACCATGCCACCACCTTGCTTTCCTTGTGCAGACCACTTCTCCCCATTGCCGACCACTTTTTCTGGCTACTTTTTCCTCTTGCCAGCCAGAAAAAGTAGCTGGCCGACCAGTGCAAGTAGTTGGCCGACCACTTTAACTAGTCGGCAGCTTTCCTTCACTTTCTGCAGGTGTTGTGGATGCTAGTTGTGCCAGCTAGAGTGCACAGATTGCATCCTCCATACACGTGTATGGATGGATTGGTTCAAGCTTCAAGCTTGCTCAACAAGCTTGATGCATGCTTTTCTATAAGAGGGAAGGCTATCTCTCTTGTCTCAGGTTCAGAAAATTGCTTAGGAGATATACATACACATCTATCTCTATTTTGCTCTTCTCTCTTCATATTTGTGCTAGAAAGTGCTTATTCTTCACACTTTTGCACACAAACACATAGTGAAACACCATACTTTTGTTGCTGAGGCACCTAGGAGTTGGTTTTAGTGTTTTTCAATTGGTTTGAGCTCAAAAAGGTTGCTGGAGTTGTAGTCTTGAAGTTGTTCTACAAAGGTAAGTTTCTAACCCCTTAAACCTTGGTTTTTGTTTAAGCTTTTGGCCCTATTTTCATGCTGAGTTAGGCCTAGCTTTAAACTACAAAAAGTTCTGATTTTATATGCTTGAAATGTTTGTTTAAGGCCTTGTTGGTGTCGGGGGTGGTCTACCTCCTCTTGTGCCTTGTTTGGCCTTGCTTTTGTGCTATCCTTTTAAGCTATTGGGACCACCTCTTTTTGGCCCTCTCACCATTGAAACTTAGAGGAATTTCAGTGGTGGAAAGTGTGTCTTGAGGTCCCAAATAGGAGGGGGTCATCCCCTCTCCTTTTATCTTGGATGCTTGCTTTATTGGCCTCATGTTTGAGCATGGTTTCCTAGCATGTGTTGGCTTGTTCTCAACTTGTTTTTGGTGTTATTTTGGCATGGCATGCCTCTGTTTCAGCTTGGTTGGGTCACCCCTTGCATGCTTTATACACTTGTAGTGTAAACCTTGCATACTAGCCTTACATGCTTGTGTTGATAGCTCATCTTTCTAGCATGTTTTGGTCCTATCTCAACAAGTTTTTGGCCATGTTTTAGCATGATCTAGGTCTGATTTATGTTGTTTTGGTCATGCATGCCTTGCTTTGTATAGCCATAGTACATTCTAGCTCACTAGCTTTGAGTTTCCCAGCCACTAGCATGTATTTCTTGGGCTATTTGCATGATTTGGCATCATTTGTTATGTGATTTCAGTGCATGTAGTGTGGCCATATACTCACATCTTTCACTTATTCAATGCTTTGGAGGGTTAGTTCTTTATGCCTTAAGTATGAGCCATTGTGCATGCCATCTTGCCTAGCCTTTTGGGCCACCATTTTAGTGTGTTTTTGGTGTTGTTTTGCCATGATACAACTCTGTTTTCGGTTGATTAGAGCATCCCTCATTTATTTCTTACATTTGTAGTGTAAGTCCTCTTTACTAGCCTTGCATGCCTAATGAGTGAGCTTGTTATTCTAGCATGTATTGACTTGGTATTAGCCCATTTTTGGTGTTAATTTGACATGCCATAACTTTGATTTTCATTGGTAAAGTCATCTCATGTTTAGTTTTGGTAGGTGTAGTGCAATCCCTCTTATTGGCCTTGCATACTCTATGCTTCATGCCCTTCATGCTATCTTGTTTTGGCTCTAATCCATACATGTTTTAGCATCATTTTGGCATGCTCTAGGACTATTTTGGATTGCCTTGGCCATATGCCTCATGTATTGCATAGCTATAGTGCAAGTGCCTATGGTAGTTTCAAGCTTTGAGCCTCCTAGCATGCTTCATTTGTGACATGTACATGATTTGGCATCATTTACCATGTTGTTTCAGAGCATATAGTATTGCCATGCTCCCACTTCTTTCAGTCTTTGAGTGCCTTTAAAGGTTGTGCATTATTGCCCTGTTTGTGGCCTAGCTTGTATGCATGCATGCCTTACCTTTTGAGCTCCCGTCTCAGCATGTTTTGGTCTTGGTTTTGACTTATTTGAGCTCTGTTTGTGGCTGGTTTTTCCATTTGTGCCATGCATTGCATGCCTGTAGACGTCCCCGAACGTCCTGGGAGAAATCCCGTTTTGTTCATTGGGGCTCACTACAATTCAGGACTCAATGTCACGGTCCTGTATCTAATCTCGCAGAGTGCAATGCAAGACCGATGAATCATCAAAGAGTCTAAATCCGGCAAATCGTTTTGAAAAACAGATTTTTAGAAAGAAGTGCCAAACATGGACTGTTTTTCCAGATACAGAGTCGCCACCTAAATATTTTATTTTGGGGGAATTTAGGAAACCCTGACTCGTGCCTAAGGCCACATGTCCGTCATCACTAGAGTTGCCTCGGCTCGGGAACTTGCGTACGATTGGGGAAGGTCAGCTATGAGCACCCTCACTCGCCCGATCAAAGATCTGCCTCTACTAACCATGATATCGAGTTTTGAAAATATTATGTGCTCTTATTCCGGTTATTAGCTTAGAATTACTATGCGATGCACACGGCATACAAGTATAGACGGGGTCTCCTGAATTGGAACAAAACATCTCATGTTCGTTTTGAAAAACGGTTTGAAGGTGCTACTCGCAAGTAGGCTAAGACGTGGATTTTGCCATCCTCGGGTGGGCTTAGAAAACATGATTTTGCCACTCTCAAGTGGGCTTAAAACTCTCAATTGGTGAATTGTTCCAATTCAAATAACCTAACCTTCACCCACAGGCATTCAGGCAGTTATATCACATAAGCAAATAGCCTCATGGTAAGCATGCTATCATGGCAGTCACTCACACGCATGCAAGGATGCTAAAGCATAAATACTTACTGAGTACTCCAAGCCAAAGAAAGGAGCTAATTAGAAATCATGCATGAATCCTAACTATGCTGAAATGCCTAATACAACACATGCAAAATGCAACTAACATAGGCTCGGCTATTCTAAGATGGCATATGAAATGCTACAAAAATCATGTATTCAACTTGGAATTGAAATAAGATGCAATTAGTATGATGCGCCGAGCCCGGTCCGTGCGATACGAATGAATGTATGCAAACATGCTAACATGAGGTATGCTAATCGAAACGTGACCTAAAACTAACCATAAAAAGAAGGTAAGTAAAAGGGAGAAAGACGTGGGGTTGGAAGACATTCACACACGCACGCACGCACCCTTTATTACAAACTCGCCCTCTCGATGGAGGGTCCGAAAGAATAAAACAAACCCAATAAATAATTAACTACTCTAGCTAATTAATTATTACAGACTCTTAATTAATTAACAAATTAATTACAAAAAGTAAACTAAGTATGAAATTAAAGAGACCACCGCAGCTCCGCCTCGAAATGATTGGATGATGCATGCTCGATTCGCCTCGCTCGGAAACCCGTTGCTATGCCCACTGTCGCCTCTGTCTTAGTGCAAAACTAAGAACAAAAACTCCTTTAGAACACTATTACACACACAACTATATAGAGAGAGGGAGATATAGAGGTATATGGATATATCACTTATATCACAGGTTGTTCAACCTCTGGAAAGGGAGGGGAGGCCCTCCTCTTATAGGAGATGCAATCCAAAGCTTCCAAGGGAAGCTAAGTAAAGGATGAAATCCCTCCATACAAGTGTATGGAGGGCAGGATTTGTGCTCACCAGCTAGCACAGCTGGTATGCACAATGCCTGAAAAAGGCAAAGAAAAGGTCTCGGCCAGAAAATATGGCTGATTGACCAAATCAATGGCCGGCCGACCAACTATAGTGTCGATTGGCCAAAATCATTGGCCGGTAGCAAGAAAGCATGGCCGGTGGCCTCAAGCCAAGGCCGGTGAGGTATGGGGATGGCCAACAAGCCATTCCCTGTCCTCAGAAGCAAAAACACAAGTGTTTGGTGCATAACCAAGCATAAAGCAAACAAGTCGAGAGGTCTTGAGGCAAGGCGTGCGACCGAAACCTCCAAGAACTCAAGACGAACACGAACATGGATGATCACCAAGTGTTCAAACGGTGACGTCCAAGTCTTGAGGACGATCAAAAATGGGATGTCTACAGTTGCCCCTCTTTGACAGAACTCGAAAGTCATAACAATGATGGGAGTGGGTGTCAAAGCCTAGAGACGACCCATTTTTAACAAGGCCGAAGACTTAGACAAAGCATACAAGCTAGCGAGATATGTGCCCGTAGGCAGGGGCAAGATGCAAAGAACATGCACGATGCCGAACATAACTTATGATTATGCAAAGAGAGCTGTAACGAAGCAAATACATACAATAAATGCAACAGTTTAAGCAATCAAACACAAATCTAACTACATTTCATGCAGAAAGGGTGTAAGAGAATTATACAATTCTCGTTACGTCTCACGCGGAGAATACAATACATGTGCAGTTCGTCTGGTCATGCCAGCTTCAAATGAACCGTACATACAATATCGTGCCTGGAAAAGAAAGAAAACTTAACAGGTACAATATTGTTAGAAACATGCATAGCAATGCAAGTGAGAAGTGCGTGACAATGCAGGTGAAGTGTGCATAATAATGCAAGTGACGTGCGAGAAAACGCCAGTGGGAGGATGCAAGACAATGCAACCCAAGGACAATGCATAACAATATGGATTGGATGCAAAACAATGCAAGGAGGGCACGCACGACAACGCAAGCCGAGTGGTGCATAACAGTGCAAACCGAGTAGTGAATAAACACATGCATGTAAAGCACGCGCGACAATGCATACAATGTGTGAAGGTGAAGATAATTATGAACACATGTAAGTAAAGTACACGCGACAATGTGTATAATGCGTATAGGAACTTGAACACATATAACTAAAGCACATGCGACAACATGTACAATGTGTATAGGAACTTGAACACATATAAGTAAAGCATAACGCGACAACGCATGCAATGTGTATAGGAACTTGAACACACAACGCATGCAATGTGTATAGCAAAGAATAAATAATGTTCAGCATAAGTATGGTGAAGGCATGCTATTCGCGATATTGAGATGCAACCAAAACAAGACGAGGCATTGTTTCAAAGAAAGATGCGTAGCGAGTGCGCTTATTCTAGTGCGCTCGTTCAACCACTCTTTCGTCCAGGAAGAGGATCTGGATGGATCCCTGTGCTTGAGATGATTGATGCCGATTCAGACATTAGCTGCTTTTCTTCCTCTTTTCCTTTTTTTTCTTTTACTTTTCTTTTTACTGGTAGTTTGAGCACATTGCACTGCCTCAGGTAGGTCTTTGTTTTTCAGAACTATGTACTTGAAAAGATGATGGAATGAAACAAGCTTTTTGTTGAAAAAGTTTGTATTTATACATCGCATCGCATTGTATCAAATTACATAACAATGTAAATGAGATTGAACTTTGTTTTGAAAACTAAGCACTTGCATCGTAATAATCCGGTTGTGAACCGACTAACGACAAAACAACTCGATAAGCAAAAACAAAGACCTTAACAAGTTAATCAAGTGTAAATACAACTCGATAAGCAAAACAAAGACGTAAAAGAGGATGAAATACAACTCGATAAGCAAATAGGTGTGACTTCGCAAAATCATCACCCAAGGCACCGGTAATGGAACCAGTCATAATTTTTCAGCATACTCAGCAAACAGGCAATCCTGAGGATAAAAGGGAAGACCATCGGCCAAAGAGGAGAGCTATTGGCCACAATAAATGGCCATCGGCCCAGGCCCTAATAATAAGCCAACCGGCCAAATGATGGTCGACCGGCCAAAAATGGCAAGGACCACCAGAATGCTGCCATCTGTCTTCCACTCACATCTTATCTTCTACAAAATCCCTAGCTTCGTGGTTTTCCTCATTTCAACACTGGTTTGCACCAAATGGAAGAGTTTCTTGCCCAAAATCTTGCAAATTGGATTGCCAACTTGGATGGCTCGGAAAAGCTGAATTTTCGAGGTTTCGGCATAAATGCACTATTCACGCTGAGTCGCACTCCGCTACATCTTCCATTCCTCAATGCCGCGGCAAGGTTTTGGAATCCGGTAACACATGTCTTTAGCTTTGGCGGGCAAGAGGTGTGTCCTACCTTCGAAGATTTCCAAGCTTTGATGGAATCCGAGCGCAATGAAGAAATCTTGCCCCAACTTCGCTTCGGCCACGCCCAAGCCTTAGGGCGAATGTGTGGGCTTACTATGCACGATGCTCGATCTTTGATTTGTGACGGAATGCTGGATATTCCGAGTTTGATTTGTCGGTTTTCCGATGCTGGTGACCGCGGTGACCATCATTGGCAAGGCTTTCGGCGACATGCCTTTTGTTGTGCATGCTATCTCATTTCTTGCTTGCCTCAGGCTCTGGAGGATCTAGTGTCCGGTTGATCGAGGTTGCCCAAGGCTTAAGGGAGGGCAAAAGCTGCATTGCCATGTCATTGGCCGAGACATTGATGGGCTTGGATGCTTTTCATCGCCGAGAGACGACCAGATTTGCGGGGAGTCCACTACTGCTGCAGGTAATGTTTCCCACCCTATCTCACATATATATTGCTCACATCACTCGGCCCTCAGCTCGATTTTTTTCTCAAAACCCTTTTCTCACTTTTCTCTCATCGTACACCTCTCTATTCTTTAATCTCTCATTTTTCATCCCTCCCCAGGTGTGGTTGATGGACAAGTTGCAGGTTGTGGACTCTTGCCCAGCATACTCAGCTCGCGGCTACTTCTTCCGACAGCGTCTAGTCGATGCCCTGGATGAGGGATGGTGGTTGACTGGATGTGCAATTTGTCCGCAGACCGCATTGCTTGGCGCTGTCCTTGGCTCAATCTACCGGCAATGAGCTACAGCATGTCCGGCAGACTGGGATTCAGTTGATTGGCTGACACACTGCGTGTTTTACTTTCCTTTCCGGTTCCAGCGCCAGTTCGGCCATGATCAGACTTGCCCGCCAGAGGGGATAGAGTACCCTGCTGCATTCCCGGTCCGAGGCGCACAGCATGCTCGGTATGCCACAGCATGGAGGACGAGAGAACTCCTGGCCCCGCTCCCACTTTCAGTTGCACTTTGTCTGATGAGTGCATAGATTGGCTCAATGAAGAGGCACAGATTGGGCCCACTTTGGCGTCAGAAGCTTCGACCAGCTCTGGGAGGGGGCGCAGGAACACCTGACTTAGCTATGCCCCAGATTTATTGCTTTATTAGTACTTTCAAGTTTTCTTTATGAATGTAACCAAAAGCAACTTCAATTTGTATGCAAGAGCAGGAGGACTCTGTATTGAAATCAATAAAATTGAAGGTTGTGGGTACTGAAAATTTTCCGCTTTGGTCCAAAAATGGTCTAAGTTGTAAAAAGATTAATTTGAACAAAATCAACTTTTATTAAAACTTTTCAAAACCATTTTCGATATGGATCAGAACTGGACACGCCTGAGATCTGTCACTGAGATGCACAACCCCGGATCCCAGCAACTGGAAAGTTGCCCCTAGTCTGAGTAGCACTGCACTGGAGATCACAACCGAACTCTTGAATGCTGAATAGACAAAGATGACCGAGATGATCAAATGGACAAAGTTGATCGGGGAAAAGTTTATGGCTGGACTTCAGGATGAAGTTGCCTACGTATCCCAAAGATGGGAATCAAGCCTTACGTAGTTCGGCTCGGGTTCACTCGAGTATTTTCACTCTCCTTTTACGCTCTAACTTTTGCCAAGGCCGCCCTTTGCGGGTTTTCAACCTTGCGAGCTCAGTTTTTATAATTTCAAATTTTTCATGCTCTAACTTTTGCCTAGGTCACCCTTTCGGGTTTTCAGCCTAGCGAGCCTCTCAAGGGTAATATTTCTTCAACTTGTCCATGTTGATCAGCTGTGAGAACTCTAGGCCATCTAGGTCCATCAGAACGACAGCTCCACCTGACCAGATAGACTTGATAATGTAAGGACCAGTCCAATTGGGTCTGAACTCACCCCTAGGGTCGTGGATGGAAGCTCGGTTGTCTTTGAGCACCAAATCTCCTTCTTTCAGATTCCTGGACTTAACTTTCTTGTTGAAAGCCCTGGCAATTCTGCGCTGATAACCTTGAACATGGTACAGTGCTTTCAGTCTTCTTTCATCAAAGAGCATGAGTTCTTCAAATCTGCTCTGCTGCCAATCTGCTTCGGCTATCTGACACTCAGCCAGCACTCTCAATGACGGAACCTCAATTTCGATAGGTAGAACGGCCTCCATCCCATAAACTAATGAATACGGAGTCGCCCCAGTAGAAGTTCTAATTGAAGTCCGGTAGCCCCACAGAGCAAATGGCAACTTATCTGGCCAGTCCCGGTAGGTTTCCACCATCTTCTGCAAAATGTGTTTGATGTTCTTGTTGGCGGCCTCAACTGCTCCATTGGTCTGAGGCCGATATGTGGATGACTTATGAAAAGCAACATTGTATTTTTCCAACAAGTCAATCACTTCCTTCTTGAAGTGGGAACCGTTATCTGAAATGATCTCGTTCGGGACCCATAGTGACAAATGATGTTGTTCCTGATGAACTTTGCAACATGTGAAGCCTTCAACACTGCATATGATTGGGCCTCAACCCACTTTGTGAAATAATCTATCGCGACCAGAATAAACTCATGCCCATTGGACCCCTTCGGAGTGACAGCCCCGATCACATCGATTCCCCAAACTGAAAATGGCCATGGCGAAGTCTATTATACAGCTTCGACGGCGGGATGTTCATGCGGTTTGCATGGATCTGACATTTGTGGCATCGCCGAACAAAGCCGATACAATCCTCCTCCATGGTGGACCAGTAGTAACCCTGTCTGAGGATCTTCCGAGCTACATCACCCCGTTCATGTGCGCTCCGCACTCTCCTCCATGGATGGCCTCCATTAGGCGCTTCGATTCTTCGGCATCAACACACAACTTATGCATTCCCAGATGACCTCTCTTATACAATTTACCCCCGCAGATGATGAACTGAGCAGCCATTCTTCTGATTGCCCTTTTATCCTTGGCATTTGCCCCTGGTGGATACGCTTCTTTTTCCAAGAAGTTCCAGACATCGTAATACCAGGGGTTCTCATCTTGAACCTCTTCTATGGCAGCAATCGACTCGTAGGCGGCGCAAATTTCTGGTCAATGATGATCGGACGCATCCGGACTCCAAAGGGATGTCTATCATGGAAGATAGAGTTGCTAGTGCATCTGCGAACCTGTTGTTCTCTTAACAGATGAGCGAAGTTTAGCTTCTCAAACCGAGGAATTAACAAGTCCAAGGTCTGGTGATACATTATCTTTTCTTCTTTGACTTTCCAATCTCCCTTCGCTTGAGATACAACAAGGTTCGAGTCCCCGATGACGTCCAACCGTTTTGCCCCTAGTTCTAGGGCGGCTTCTAAACCAGCAATGCATGCTTCATACTCTGCTTCGTTGTTCGAGACTTTGAACCGGAGTTTAAATGCTAGAGGGATACGGGACTTGTCGGGTGCTATCAGCAACACCCCTACCCCATACCCGTACTGGTTTGACGCTCCGTCAAAGTACATCGTCCAAAACTCGTCGTCGATATGCAAAATGGCCTCATCTGGGAATAAGTACTCAACTGCTTCACCTCCTTCCACTGGATGATCGGCTAAGAACTCTGCTACCGCTCTTCCCTTGACTGACTTGCGCATCACATATTTCAGATCGAATTCGGAAAACAACAGCAACCAACGAGCTAGCCTACCCGTAAGTGCCGGTTTCTCGAAGAGATATTTGATGTGATCTAATCTCGAAACCAACATTAGAGAGTGAGCTAACAGGTAGTGCCGTAGCTTCTTGGTAGCCCATACCAAGGCTAAGCAAGCCTTTTCCAATGGTGTGTAGTGAGTTTCATACTCCAGCATCTTCTTGCTCAGATAGTAGATAACTCTCTCCACCTTGTCCTCAGACTCCTGCGCAAGCATGCAGCCCATTGTAGTTTCAGTCACTGAAAGGTACAAAATCAACGGTTTCCCCAGCTCAAGCGGTGACAACACGGGTGGGTTCTGTAAGTATTCCTTGATTTGTTCAAAAGCAGCTTGGCATCGGCCGTCCCATTGGAATTCTTTCCTTTCTTCAGGAGACCAAAAAGTGGTTCACAAGTCAAGGTTAATTTTGAGATAAACCGTCTTATGAATTGCACTTTACCCAGAAAGCCTCGCACCTCCTTTTCAGTCCTTGGTGGTGGCATTTCTAAGATGGCCTTGATTTTGGAAGGGTCGACTTCGATACCTCTCTGTGTAATCAGAAACCCCAGCATTTTCCCTGCTTAACACCAAACGTACACTTCTGAGGATTCAGCCGCAACCGAAATTCTCTGATCCTTTGGAAGAACTTTTGCAAGGCGGTGTAGTGGCCCTCTCTTTCTTTGGACTTGACAATCATGTCGTCCACATACACCTCAACCTCTTTGT
Organism: Camellia japonica; assembly: GCA_030407325.1. Taxonomy (NCBI): domain Eukaryota; kingdom Viridiplantae; phylum Streptophyta; class Magnoliopsida; order Ericales; family Theaceae; genus Camellia; species Camellia japonica. The sequence goes on from JAPPVO010000017.1 coordinate 44,690,746, forward strand.
GGATCATGTCATGTAATATTGTGGTCGCGGCCCGTTGATATGTAGCTCCAGCGTTCTTCAACCCAAATGGCATCACCCTGTAACAGTAAGTCCCCCACGGGGTGGTGAAAGCAGTCTTCTCCCGGTCTTCAGGTGCCATCACTATCTGATTATAGCCCGAGAATCCATCCATGAACGAAAGCAAAGCATGCCCCGCTGTGAAGTCCACTAACTCATCAATATGCGGCAAGGGAAAGTCGTCCTTCGGACTGGCTCTGTTCAAATCCCTGAAATCCACGCATACCCGGATCCTGCCATCCTTCTTCGGCACCGGAACGATGTTGGCCAACCAAGTTGGGTATTCGGATACCAGCAGGAACCCTGCGTCGATTTGCTTGGTGACCTCTTCTTTAATCTTGAGGGCCCAGTCTGGGCGGATCCTTCTGAGTTTCTGTTTAACGGGTCGGGCCTCGGGGTCAAGAGGGATCCGGTGCTGTACAATCTCAGGATCGATCCCAGGCATGTCTTCGTAGGACCACGCGAAAACATCTTTGAAATCTTTTAATAAAGCGACTAAGCGCTCGCGTTCCTCCGAAGACAACGTAGACCCGATCTGGACCAGCCGCGGGTCCTCCTCAGTACCAACATTAACAGTAGTGATTTGATCAACCAAGGGTTTAACAAATCTTTCCTGCTCTTGATCAATTAAGCGTTGCAAAACCGGAGGAATTTCTTCCCCGTCGTTTTCATCAAAATTTTGAAAGTCCTGATTAACACAATAAATCAAGGGCACAGAAAATTACTCAGAAACCACATCTATTCCATTCTCATTAAGCATTTCCAAATCGTCTGATTCTTCTGTTACAACATACTCAAAGAGAAAGAAAAAGACGACCTAGACAAGACTGTGGCATCCGGGTTATCACCCCCAGGAATACCGAACTCAGACTCAGTCGAGCTGGAACCTGATTCCGACTCCACAGATTCAGAGGAATCAGATTCCGGCTCACTACCTGACCCGGTGCTGCTTGACAAAAATCCCTCCTCGTACTGCCAGATAAGAGAGGGTGCGATGGATGCATCCAAAATGCTTGATGGTAGGCCCGCAGCCGTTTCATTCCCAATCATGGACACCGAGAAGTTATCCTCCAAGCACTTCTGTACGATCGGAGGATCTGAAAGTAGACAAACCAGTGCTACTCCCATTTCAATTTCAACGCTCTCGGAATCCACATTTTTACACTGCTCAACCTCAGCTAATGGGTCTGTCTGCTCCTTGACAACATCATCATCGGATAACTGCAGGTCAAAGAAGATCTCAAACCCCGGCAGGCGCCTCATTTCGGTATTCAGCCATGGCTCCGGGAAGCCACAAAATGGAAAGTCTTCCCCCTCCTGGACGAAGCGTCCGTTTAGGGTACCCTGGATGGGTCGGTGTATCAACTCAAAAGGCTTCCCCGCCTTCTTTGCTCTGGCTCTCCCGGCCATCTCCTTGCCTTTCCTCACCCAATCCTCTTTGGTGGGCAGATAACCCAAGCCAAAGGTATGTGGGTTGTACGGCACTTCGGCCGATACTGTGATGCCTTTCCGGCCACTCTTTCCCAATCCCATCCCGGGGATGTGTTGAAGCTTGTTCATGAGGTATATTGATTGTGCGCTGACATACACCCCCTCATCATGATTGTGCGCTGACATACACCCCCTCATCAACAGCTAAAATGTTTTTCACAACTCGAGCCTCAGCCAGAGTAAACCCCGATAAGAATACATCCTCCGTGCCGTGCTCGATTTCCAAGACTGGTGTAGACACTTCTGGCAGGGGATGGATGGACGAATTCCCAAAAACAATAGCCACCCCCTTCTCGTGGGGGTATTTCAACATCTGGTGCAAAGTGGAAGAAACTGCCTTTACCTGGTGCAACCACGGTCGTCCCAAAAGTAGGTTAAAGGTTGCAGGAACGTCCAAGACATGGAAATCGATCTCGTGTTGCCCTGGACCAACCTGGGTCTAAATTTTGACAGTTCCCATACCTCCCTGCTAGTGTTATCATACGCCCGGATCACCTGGGCAGTTGGCACGAAGTCCGCGGGCTTCAACCCGATTGCGTGTGCCGTCCTCGACGGGCATACATTAATGGCGGATCCCGTGTCAACAAGAACCACCGGTATCCATTTGCTTCTACATTCCACAGAAATGTAGAGCGGTTTGTTATGATTCGCGCCCTCGGGCGGCAGTTCTTTGTCAGAAAAGGTCAACGTCGAGGAACCTCCTCCCGGAAAGACCAATCCCACCAGTTGTTCAGGCATGGTGTCTATTGAGAGCTTGGCCTTGTCCATGGCCGATAGAACAGCCTGTCTGTGAACACGTGAAGCCATAAGCAGTCCCCAGATAGAGATGTCTGCTTGTATCTTTTTCAACTGTTTCAGCATGGCCTCTTCTTCAAGTTGCTTCTCTTTCTGTTTCTCCACTTCCTTGTCCTTCCCGGACGCTTCTGGTTAATCTAGATGCGGGGGCTTGAAACACCGCCCACTCCTAGTCATATGGTCAACTTCACCAATGTACCAGGTATCATCCGATTGATTGCTTCCCCAGTCCTCATCCGCGTGGGCAAGACATAAATCATCGTCTTCCCACCACATTTCATCGGCAGCAGACAGACAGACATTTGTTCGGCTCCGTTACCACTGTCCTTGTACTCACGATACCTTCTATCCACATGCTCGTAGCATCCTCTGTTCTTGTGCACACAGCACTTTCAGTCCCCACAGGGGCCTTGGCTTTTCTGGCTCTCTCAGAGTCTTCAATTCCTTCCTGTTCTAACTACGTCAATGCAGTCTGTTGTTCAATATCTCTTGTATTCAAAATGCCCAGATCCCGAGTGAAATTCTTGGCACCGGCGCTCTCCGGCGATGCATCCTGATCCCTAGCCCTTCCGGCCATAATTGATGTCCTTGCCCCTGATGGGCCCCTTTCCAGCTGAGATTCTTCAACAATATCTAGTTGGTCGTCAAGCCACCCTGTGACCTCTGCTGATTCCTCAAAATCGAACCAGTTGACTGTCACGTCCCCCGGCTCTTGCTCGTTGAAAATCTGAAGGTCAGCAATGTCCCCTTCTAGGACTGCTAAATCATCTATCCTCTGATCAAGTCCATCCCCCCGTAGTACACAAATTTCTGCCCCCATCGGCAATTCCACATTTGGCCTAATCTAACCCGCTGACGCAATGTGTAGACGTCCCCCGAATGCCTCGGGAGGGTTAAGTCCCGTTCCGTTCATATTCTGGGTCACTACAGTTCAAAGGACTCAAATGTCATGGTTCTTAATCTTGAACCAAAGAGTCCAACTCTGGCAAATCGTTTTGAGAAAAAAAAAACAAATTTTGAAAAGAAGTGCCAAACATGGACTGCTTTGCCAGATACAGAGTCGCCACCTAAATATTTTTTAATGGGGAAATTTAGGAAACCCTGACTCGGTGCCGAAGGCCACGTGTCCGTCATCACCAAAGTTGTCTTGGCTCGGGAGCTTGGGTACGATCGGGGAAGGTCAGCTATGAGCACCCCCTTTCGCCCGGTCCGAAGACCGGCCTCTACTAACCATGATATCCGATTTTGAAAACGTTATGCGTTCTTATTCCGGTTATTAGCCCAGAATTACTATGTTTTGCACACAACAAACAAGTATAGACTAGATTGCCTAATTTGGAAACAAGCATTGCATATCCATTTGTTTTGAAAAGCGCTTTGGAATTTGCTACTCGCAAGTAGGCTAAAACACGGATTTCAACGAGTTTTTCCAACTCAAGCAATCCAACCTCCACCCACAGGCATTCAAACAGTTTATCTCATATAAGCATTTAGCCACATGGTAATCATGCTGTCATGTTAACACTCACACGCATGCGAGATGCTAAAGCATAAATACTTACATCGTACTCCATGCCAAAACAATAAACTAGTTAGCAAACGTGCATGTCCTAGTTCATGTTAAAATGACTAATGCATCGCAGGCAAGAGTGCAATCTAGAGTAGGCTCGGCTAACCCTAAAATGGCATGTGAAATGCAATCATTCGATACACGTATTCAATTTGGAATCGAAAATACAATGCAGTTTGTATAATGTACCGAGCCCGATGCATGTAAACAAATGCATGAATGCACGCATGCATAGCATAAGGTATGCTAAAATAAACGTGCCCTAATCTACCATCATAAGCGGGTAAATAAAAGGGAAGAAAGACGTGGGGTTGGAAGACATACACACACTCACGCACACTTATTACAAATACGCCCTCACTCGGAGAGGCCAAAAGAATATACAGTCCGAATAATGAATGAATAAATTATTACAAAATTTCTAATAACTTAGTAAATAAATGCAAAAAGAAAGAAGGCCACAGCCCCCGCCTCAGGATGCGCGAATGATGCATGCTCGGATCCGGCTCGCCCGGGGAACCCGTACCATGCCACTGTTGCCTCTGTTTTTACTGTCCTGCTTCTCTGGAAAACTCCCAAAGTCTCAGGAAATGTTCCCTGCACACTGAGGATCATCATCGGCTGGATGAAATGGCCACCGGCTGTGTAGGATGGTCATCGGCACAAAATGAATCCGTCGGCTGAGGACTTACTGCCGGCCGGCAGAAAATGTTGCCGGTCGGCAAACAATGCCTGCAGAACCTGCAACTCACAGCAGCAGAGGGCAAAACTTGCATGGCAATACAATTCAAACAATGTATGCACCAATCACATTCCTTATCATGTTAATGACTCAAAGGGGGATGTGCCTCGATTCTCGGACCACCAATCACGTATTTCCATGCATGATGGCCTAAAGAATCATTTTCATGCATGATGCAAAGAAAATGCAATCAAAAAACAAAACAACAATTCCTATCACCAAATCAAGGAACAAGGCATGCATGCAAGATGCAATGCAACCTAGGCATGTTATCTAAGGATGCAACATGGCATGGCAAGATACTTATGCAAGTATACAAGCAAACATGAGGTAAGCACGCAACCAAGCAAATGATGGTTTTAAACATGACCTAGGCAACTCTAATTAGGCCCAAAATCAGTGGCCAAACCAAGGAAACAAGGCCAAAATGCACACACACATGCATGCAATCATGGTCCAACACCTTAAGCATAAACAAGGCAACTCTTAAGCACACTTAAAGAGACCAAACAATGGACAATTAGCATGCATACCAAACTCTGAAATTGCACAAAATAAGAGGTGCCAAACCAACTAATTCAAGCAAGTAAAGCATGCTATACACTTACTACTTAAGGCCAACAAGCCCAAAAATGCAAAGAGGCTATCTAATGCATGCTAGGGTCGACTCACAACACCCAAGACAGACCTAAAGCATGGCAAAATAAGCACAAAAAGCTTCACAAATCTAAGCCTAAAAATGCAAAACAAGGCACACAACCTAAGGCATATTAAGGCAATCACAAGGCATTACAAGTAAGTATGCAAGGCATGCATGGAGTACCAAAACCAACTTAATACAAAGTTATAACATGCAATATAAGCATAAAAATACAGCCATGGCATGATCAACAAACATTCCCACAAAGGCTTCCTCTAGAGGCCAAAAATGGTCCCTTTCAAGGACAACAGGAGAAGGGGTGGCCCCTCCTTCTTGAGACTTCAAAGCATCACCTTCACCACTGAAATCCCTCAAGATTTCAGTGGTGAAGAGGCCCAAACACCAAAGTCTCGAAACTTGCACAAAATAGCACAAAAATGGGGCCTTTCAAGGCCTAAGGGTGGTCAAACACACCTAAACCACAAAACACTCCTAACAAACAATCAAGAGGGCCTAAAAACAAAACTTTTTATGTTATACACTAAACACAAAATAGCTCTAAGATAGGTAGAAATAAGATGCAAGAAAGGGGTAAAAAGGGAGTAAAGTGGTTACCCTTGTAGACCTCTTCACAAATGGTGGTTTTGTGGCCTCCTTGAGCTCCAACCCAGCCAAGAACAGCAAGAATAAGCCCTTAGAACCTCAGTAGCCAAGGGAAGGTGGAACACTAGGTGCTTGTGTGCAATAGTATGGACTAAAACACACCACAAGAGTAATATAGAGATAGGATGTGTATTGAACCCTAACCCTAAAACCAGAGCTTCCTCTGTATTTTCTAAGCAAAAATCTCTAATTTTTCTAACCCTTGAGCAAGGGAGAGGAGGGCTCCTCTTATAGAGGAGCCAATCTTGTAAACTTACAATGTAAGCTAACAAGAGGGGCATCCCTCCATACACGTGTATGGAGGGGAAGCAAATGCCAGCCAGCTGTTTCAAATATCTCCAAAAGCAGCTGAACAGTAGTCGGCTGGGCAAAAATGTCATTTTTAACAAAAATGACTGCCGACCGGCAATAAAGAGTGCCGACCGGCAACATACATTGCCGATGGCAATAAAAACCAGCCGGTGGCCTCTAGCCACTGCCGGTGGTGTGTGGGGATGCCTCACAAGGCATTCCCTGCCCCTTCAAGGCAAAACACAAGTGTTTGGTGCAAAACCAGACACAAAACGGTCGAGTTCGAAGATCCTGAGGCAGGGCGCGTAGCCGAGGACTCCGGGAACTCCAAACGAACACAAACATGGATAATCACCGAGTGTTCAAACGGTGACGTCCAAGTCTTGAGGACGGTCAAAAATGGGGTGTCTACACAATGTAGTCACTCGGATTGTACACCTCCTCAGCAAAGCTCCCCAATTCCTCAGTCCCTGAATCCACTGTATCACTTTCTTCCGAAATCATCCCTGTTCCATCTTCGATGGTCACCACCATTGGTTCAGGTCGGGCTCGAGAGATGTCCAACATGCACAAGTCAGTGCTGTCGAGAAGGAACACCCCCGGCTTAGGTAGGTGAGATGGGGTGATATATATGCTGGGGTCGTATGACATGACCCCGGTTTGGATAAAGTTGATTCGTTTGGGAGGTGGAGCTTGGTTGTGTGGTGGGAGCGGGTTGGTTGTGACATTGGGTTTCTCTGGAGGCACAATCACCCTATTATCAATGAGATCTTGAATCTCATGACGTAATCGGAAGCATTGATCGGTGTCATGACCGTGCTGTTGGTGGAATGTGCAGTACTTGGCTGGATTATGGAAATGGGGGAGTTTTTCTAGTAACGGCCGCGGCTCTAGGGGCTTTAAATGCCCTTTCCTAATCAAAACTGCGAAAGCCTTGGACAAGGACATATATAGTGGAGTGAAAGTTCTTTGGTTTTTTGGATGGGTATCTGGCTGTTTGCGAACTACTACCGGACGCACCGGTGAATGGCGTAGCTGCAAGGTTTCTTGGGGATTGGTGGTGACCATGCTTACTTCTGAAGCTCTGGTAGTTGCGGCATTGCTTGTGCCTGTATTGGTGTTACGGTTGAAGGTTCTCCTGGGTTGCTCTCTGTCTTGGTCAATCAGACCCTGTTTCATCGCATCCTCAATTTGTACCCCCATCTCATGTAAATCCGAAAAGGTGGGGAAAGGGAGCACGATCATTTTCTGCATCAGTTTGGGTTGGAGATTGCGCACAATCATCCGAATCTGATCCTTATCAGTGGGCCTAGTGGTCATCACTGAGGCCTTGGCCCTCCAACGGGTTACGAATTCAAAGAAACTCTCCTTAGGCTCCTGCCTTGTTGTCTCGAGATCACGGGTGGTAATCTCGATTTGCGTGTTATAGGAGTATTGTGCAATGAAAGCCTCGGCCATCCCATCCCATCCCAATTCCGCTTGACATCGTCTTTCAATTTTGCGTACCAGATGGCCGCCACACCCGACAGGGTCCGGCCAAATAATGAAAGCTTCTGTAGTCTGGTGAGGCCCATCGGCCTTAATATGTCCGAAAACAAACGTAGATGCACCATGGGATCCCCGGACCCGTCGAAGCGGTCGATCTGTGGCATCTTAAACCGGTCTGGCAGCGTCATAGCCGCGTCGGTATACCCGTCCTCAATGTCTGGGATGGACTTTACCCCTTGGGATTTCTTGAATAACTTCTCAAGCTTGCTCAACTTCAACGTTGTAGGGTCCACCTCGAACTCAAAGGGAGAGTCCGGTTGATTGGTGGGCGTAGGTGCCTTGGATAATTGAGGTAGAATCAGGGGCAGAGCTGGCCCCGTTGGGATGTCTGTATCCTCTTGGACATTCTGGACATTTGCCGCCTCCTTCGGTGGTGGGACCCTTGGTGGGGGAGGAGCTTGGTGTGATGCTGATGCTCCGACTTGCTGCTGTAGCTGGGTGATTAGCTCTGCTTGCTAGGCCATGACCTCGGCCTGTTGTTTGGCAAATTCTGCTTGGCGAACAGCGTCCTACTGCATGATTTTCATACTTTCTTGGAGTTGGCGCAACACCTCCTCCATCCCTCCCATGTTCTGTTGATCTAGCTGAATATCCGGTATATGTTCCCTCTCTGTGGGAGAAACAGAACTCTGATCCCTACTATACTCAGGCGGGGTAGAAAAAGCCCTCTGAACTGACTGCCGAAATGATATCTTCTGCCTAACTGCCCTCTGTCTAGTAACCGGGGGTAGAGAATGAAACACTGGTTGTCCATCTACCAAATCCTCAGATCGATGGAGTCGACGACCTCTAGTCCAGAGTGCTTGGGGGATATCTGCTTTGTCTGAAGCAATTGTGCTAAACTACCTAGTAAAAAGATAAATAAAGCAATAATAAGGAAATAAACAACCAGAAAAGCGGACAGCATAACGGCTTAAATAAACACAACACACAGTTGGGTATAACAACACGCAGTTGATAAGCTGAATAGACTGTTCTCAAACACTGATCGTCGTTCCCAAATCACTGCCCCTAAAACTGAATCTGATACCCGCAGATAACTGATTCCCCAAAATACTGAACTGGTGTCCGCAGGCCTGGTACCCAAACTTGTAAGCTGATACATACATTCCTGTAGAGGCCAACTCTAAAGCACATAACAAACAAGTGAGAGCCAAAAACACCCCTATGTTGGGGTAGGGTTTCCCTGTCCTATTTTGTCATGAGTTAGGGTTTCACTACGCACGCAGTGGTTTCAAACAACCTACAATTGGTGAGCAACCTATCCTAGCTTGGAATGGTCACTATGGATTCCGAATATGCACTAGGTCGAATGGTCAAAAAGGGGTGCCCTGGTAAAAACCGGGGTTTGTGTTCCCATCGTGCCAGAGCTCGTAACCGGTCAGCCTTATGGCACACAGCCTCTGGCAAACCATTTAGGAATAGCAGACGGCAAACACGGTGTCCTAGCCGCACCAATGCATATGCAATGCAAAGAAACACATAAGTGTAGTCAAAACAAGACATCATGAGTTCGAGTCAAGTTCTATAAATCCCCAGCAGAGTCGCCAGAAACTGTAGACGTCCCCGAACATCCTGGGAGAAATCCCATTTTGTTCATTAGGGCTCACTACAGTTCAGGACTCAATGTCACGGTCCTGTATCTAATCTCACAGAGTGCAATGCAAGACCGATAAATCATCAAAGAGTCCAAATCCGACAAATCGTTTTGAAAGATAGATTTTTAGAAAGAAGTGTCAAACATGGACTGCTTTGCCAGATACAGAGTCGTCACCTAAATATTTTATTTTGGGGAAATTTAAGAAACCCTGACTCGTGCCTAAGGCTACGTGTCCGTCATCACCAGAGTTGCCTCGGCCCGGGAACTTGCGTACGATTGGGGAAGGTCAGCTATGAGCACCCCTGCTCGCCCAATCAAAGATCGGCCTCTACTAACCATGATATCGAGTTTTGAAAACATCATGTGCTCTTATTCCAGTTATTAGCTTAGAATTACTATGCGATGCACACGACATACAAGTATAGACTGGGTCCCCTGAATTGGAACAAAACATCTCATGTTCGTTTTGAAAAACGGTTTGAAGGTGCTACTCGCAAGTAGGCTAAGACGTGGATTTTGCCATCCTCGGGTGGGCTTAGAAAACACAATTTTGCCACTCTCAAGTGGGCTTAAAACTCTCAATTGGTGAATTGTTCCAATTCAAATAACCTAACCTTCACCCACAGGCATTCAGGCAGTTATATCACATAAGCAAATAGCCTCATGGTAAGCATGCTATCATGGCAGTCACTCAAACGCATGCAAGGATGCTAAAGCATAAATACTTACTGAGTACTCCAAGCCAAAGAAATGAGCTAATTAGAAATCATGCATGAATCCTAACTATGCTGAAATGCCTAATGCAACACATGCAAAATGCAACTAACATAGGCTCGGCTATTCTAAGATGGCATATGAAATGCTACAAAAATCATGTATTCAACTTGGAATTGAAATAAGATGCAATTAGTATGATGCGCCGAGCCCGGTGCGTGCGATACGAATGAATGTATGCAAACTTGCTAACATGAGGTATGCTAATCGAAACATGACCTAAAACTAACCATAAAAAGCAGGTAAGTAAAAGGGAAAAAGACGTGGGGTTGGAAGACATTCACACACGCACGCATGCACCCTTTATTACAAATCCGCCCTCTCGATGGAGGGTCCGAAAGAATAAAACAAACCCAATAAATAATTAACTACTCGAGCTAATTAATTATTACAGACCCTTAATTAATTAACAAATTAATTACAAAATGTAAACTAAGTATGAAATTAAAGAGACCGCCGCAGCTCCGCCTCAAAATGATTGGATGATGCATGCTCGATTCGCCTCGCTCGGAAACCCGTTGCCATGCCCACTGTCGCCTCTGTTTGCACTGTTTCATGCCTCTGAAAGCTGCACAAATCCTAAGACTACTTCTGAACCACTCCCTGATCATTGTGGGAGGTCATCGGCCAGTAGATATGGCCATCGGCCATTGAAACATGGTAATCGACCATTTGTATGACTATCGGCCATATATTTTTGGTCGATCAACACTTGATGTAGTCGGTCGGCCAATGATTCCTGTAGAATCCTGTTTTGCTGCAGCAGAGGATAGACAGTGCATAGCGAGGCGTTTTCAAAGCAATGTGTGCACGACCACCCTCCCTATCATGCTATGAACTCAAAGGAGTATGGCTTTCGACTCTCGGGCCACCAATCACGCATTTCAACGCATGATGGCCAAAGGAGCCAAGTGTGCATATCAATGTAAAATGGATGCACAAAACAAATGGATGCCACGCACTCTATCATGTTGGATCAAGAGTGACGGCGAACGAAGATTGAGGCACGTTTCATAACTTTAAGTACGAACGTCCCTCATTCCTCACGTTTGGTTTGACACCCCAAACCAAACACCATGTAATGCATGTATGCTAAATACAATGCGATATGTAAATGCAATACAAGGTAATGCAATGTAAGCACGCCAAATGCAATGTGATGCAACCTAAGCATGCCAAATGCAATGAGACTCGAGTATGCACACAGGACTAAGGTAGCAAGCATGCCGGATGCAATGCAACCTAAGCATGCAAGTTAAACTAATGTAGCATGGGCGCACCAAGTATGCAACAATGTTGTGTAATGCAACTAGCTAAGTATCATGCAATATGTTAAACACGCAAACATGATATAATGCAAGTATGCAAATATCATGAAGGCAAACATGCTCAATGGACCTAAACTAAAATGGGTGGACCTCGGCCATGCCAAAACAATGGCCATAGTACCAACATTATGGCACCAAAAAGGACAAAACTCACACGTGCATGAAAAGACCCATAAGCTAGGCAACAAAGCACCATCCTCAAGTGTGAGCAAGACATGGTAAACATGAGAATGTGGCGATGTAATAAGCTCTGAAATGATGCCAAAAGTGATGCCAAATCACACACATAACACAAGCAAGGCGTGCTAATGGAGTTAAAGTTCAGAGCTAGCCAAGGGACTTGAACCATGACTATGTCAACCAAGCCCCAAAGGGACAAGATAACCCAAAACAGTCCCGAGGTAGACCAAAATGAAGCCAAAACACATATGGAATGAGGCCAAAACACGCTAGAAAGGTGAGCACAAAACAAGACGTATACAAGGCCAAAAAGGGCAAATGCACTACACCTCTAACAACCGAACATGGCATGACTTAGACTAATAAAGTTAGAGTTAAAACACATCAAAATAAGCCCCAAAACCCAATGAGAAGGTCTGCCAAAGACCTAATCATAGGGGCATATGCAATGGTCCAAACATGGAACATGAAACAACACCTCCCCAAAGCATTGAATGGATGGCAAATGCAAGTATACAAGCATGAAACATGGACTGAAATGGCATGATAAGTGATTCCAAATCACTGAAATATTCCAAATAAAGCATGCTCATGACCCACACACCCAAAGCAAACAAGCCAAAATGCATGGTAGCTATACAAAGCATGAAAAGCATGGCTAAATCAACACCAAACAGAACTTAAACATGATGAAACATGACTAAAAGCTTCATGAAGTCAAGTTAAAATATGCAAGCATGGTGGTCTAAATGCATGATGCATGTTTAGGCAAATGAGGAGATTGTAAGGCAAGTGTATGATGCATGAAATGGACTACCAATCCAACCAAAAACAAAGATATAATATGACCAAATAACACCAAAAAACCTCTGGAATGGAGCCAACTAAAGCTAAGCAAACATGCTACCTTTATGAGCCCTTAATGCAAGTAAATGAGACACAAAGGGAGAGGGGTGTCCCTCCCCTATACATGACCTCAAAACCACTTCTCCATCCTCTGGATTTTAGTGGTGAGAAGGTCAAATAAGGGGATTCCAAAGCCCAAAGAGAAAGGCACAAAAAGAGGCCAAACAAGGCCTAAGAGGGTATAAACAACCCCCAACCCAAAAGAAACCTTAAACAAACATCTTAATCATGAAAATATAGAACTTTTATCAGTTATACACTAAGCTCAAAAAAGCATGCAAGATAGGCTAAAAGCTAGTGCAAGAATGGGGAATATAAAGTAATAGTGCTCACCCTTGAAGAACACTTCAAGAACACCAACTTCAGTCCCTCTTTCTAATCAAAACCAACTTAAAAACTCTGAAACCAGCTCCTCAACACCTCAGTAACCAGAGTATAGTGTAACACTAGGTGTCTTAGTGCAAAACTAAGAACAAAAACCCCTTTAGAACACTATTACACACACAACTATATAGAGAGAGGGAGATATAGAGATATATGGATATATCACTTATATCACAGGTTGTTCAACCTCTGGAAAGGGAGGGGAGGCCCTCCTCTTATAGGAGATGCAATCCAAAGCTTCCAAGGGAAGCTAAGTAAAGGATGAAATCCTTCCATATACGTGTATGGAGGGCAGGATTTGTGCTCACCAGCTGGCACAGCTGGCATGCACAATGCCTAAAAAAGGCAAAGAAAAGGTCTCGGCCAGAAAATATGGCCGATTGACCAAATCAATGGCCGACCGACCAACTATAGTGTCGATCGGCCAAAATCATTGGCCGGTAGCAAGAAAGCATGGCCGGTGGCCTCAAGCCAAGGCCGGTGAGGTGTGGGGATGGCCAACAAGCCATTCCCTATCCTTAGAAGCAAAAACACAAGTGTTTGGTGCATAACCAAGCATAAAGCAAACAAGTCGAGAGGTCTTGAGGCAAGGCGTGCGACCGAAACCTCCGAGAACTCAAGACGAACACGAACATGGATGATCACCGAGTGTTCAAATGGTGACGTCCAAGTCTTGAGGACGGTCAAAAATGCGGTGTTTACAATGCCTCGTATAGTCTCATTCACTACCTTTCATGCTTAAGGATTCTTGCATGCCATACTTGAGATGTTTGTTTGTCATCACATCATTTCACATGATATTTTAGTGCATACAGTGTGGCTACACTCTTACATTTGTCACTCCTTGATCATGCTTGAGAGTTGTCCTCTTAGGCCTAATTGATGAGCCATTGCATGTGCGTGCATTTTCTTGCTTTCATGCTAGCATTTCAGAGTGTTTTGGCCACTGTTTTGGGCATGATTGAGGTTTGTCCATATTTGGTTTAAGTCCATATGACATTGTAATTTGCAAGTTGTTGCATGTTCATGATGTTGTTGCATACTTGTTGCATTGCATGTTGTTGCATGCTTGTTGCATTGCATGATATTTACATGCTTGTTGTTTGCATTGTGTGTGCATGCCTTGCATTGTGTTTGGATAGGGAGTTAATTCAACCACGAGAAACGAGGAACGTTTCATACTTGAAGTGATGAAACGTGCCTCATTTCTTGATCGCCGACGCTCTTGATCATGCATGATAGAGTTTAAGGCCCTTATGTGTTATGTGTGCATTCATTTACATTGATTCGTGCAATCTTGGCTTCTCGGCCATCGCGCGTTGCGATGCTTGGTTGGTGGCCTGAGAGTCGAGAGCCACACTCCCTTGAGGTCATGAAATGATAGGGAGGGTGGTTGTGCACACATACCTTGCAAATACATTGCCATACCCCTTCTTGTTCTCTGTTGCAGCAAACCAGAGTTGTGCAAATTTTTCTAATCGGCAGACCAGTAAAAGTGGCTGGCCGACCACTTTTTCTGGTCTACAGCAAAGGTAAGTGATCGGCAGGTGGTTGGCAACACCAATAAGTGGTCGGCCATGTTCCTGGGGGTTCCTATGATGGAGTAGAAGCTGTCTGGAGCTTTGTGCAGTGTCCTGAAAGCAATTGCAAACAGAAGCAAGTTGGGGCATCGCGATGGATTTTCGAATGAGGCGACCGAGCATGCAAGCGCTTCTTGCTCCAAGGCCCTTTCTATTTGCTTTACTTAATTGCTTTGCTTAAGCTAGCTAATGCATTTGGTTTCGTACTTAAGTAGTCAATACGCTTAACTAGTCATTTGTGTTTGTAATAACTAGTTAGTTAATTAGCTTCATTTTGTAATAATTAGTTAACTAGGATTAGTTAATTAGTTTTGTTTGTAATAATTAGTTTAATTAGCTTAGATTAGCTATTTAGCTTATTATTCGGACCCTCCGTCGAGAGGGCGAATTTTGTAATAAGTGTGCGTGTGTGTGATACATGTCTTCCAACCCCCATTTTTTTTCTCCCTTTTATTTACCAGCTTTTGGTGGTTAGTTTTAGGGCATGTTTCAATTAGCATACTTATGCTTGCATGCGTGCATCCATTCATCTATCTTGCATGCACCGGGCTCGGCGCATCATACAAACTGTATTGTATTTCAATTCACTTTCTTGAATACATGTATCAAGTGTAGCATTCACATGACATCTTAGAATAGCCGAGCCTATTTTAGTTTCATTTTTACATGTGTTGCATTAGGCATTGTTGACATAGCTAAGATCATGCATTGATTACTAACTAGCTTCTTTTTCGGCTCGGAGTACACTGTGAGTGTTTATGCTTTAGCATCCTTGCATGAGTGTGAGTGTTGCCATGATAGCATGCTTGCCATGAGGCTATTTGCTTAAGTGTTAAACTGCATGAATGCCTGTGGATGAAGGTTTCATTACTTGAATTGGAACAATTCATCAAAATGTGCATTTTAAGCCCACTTAGAGTGGCAAATCATCATGTTTTTAAGCCCACCTTGTTTAGTGGCAAATCCGCGTTTTAGCCTACTTGCGAGTAGCATCTTCAAACCATTTTCAAAAAAACAAACATGAGATGTTTTGTTCCAAATCGAGCGATTTAGTCTATACTTGTATGCTGTGCGCATCACATAGTAAGCTAGCTAATAAACCGGAATAAGAACACATGTGTTTTCAAAAACAACATATCATGTTAGTAGAGGCCGATCTTTGATTGGGCGAGCGGGGGTGCTCATTTCAGAACCTTCCCCTCTCGTACACAAGTTCCCGAGCCAAGACAACTTTGGTGATGACGGACACGTGGCCTTAGGCACGAGTCAGGGTTTCCTAACTTTCCCAAAATAAAATATTTAGGTGGCGACTCTGAAATCTGGCAAAGTAGTCCATATTTGGCCTTTTTTTTTTATTAAAATTAGTTTTCCAAAACGATTTGCCGGATTTGGTTTCTTTGATGATTTATCAGTCTTACATTGCACTTTGTGAGATTAGATTCAGAACCGTGACAGAGTTCGAACTGTAGTAGCTAAGAACCACGATTCGCACCCTCGCGCGTGGAGCGGAGTTCCGGGCGGTCTACAGGGGGCAACCCCATGTGGGTTTGTCTTTCCAAAAGAAAAAAAATTGGTTTCTCCAAAATATATTTTGTAATGATATCTTCAAATTTTATAATATAAATTACAAAATGATATAATTTTTCACACCACAAAATATAACATTTTTGTACACCGCATTTGCTTACCACAAAATATATACTCATTTTATTCACTATAAAAATATATAATTTTTCACCATAAGATACACACCATAAAATCAACTATCAAATATTTATTATAATCCTATATAATAAATAATAACAACTCCCAAGGTGGTTATTACCAATCACATAATTAAAAAGGACCAAACAGTTAAACATGAGTCATTAAACAAACTCAAATTAAATTAAATCTAAGCCATGGGTCTTGATTAAATTCCCACCCATAAGCCAAACATGGCCCAATTATATACCAAAATAAACCTAACAAATTTATCTTAAATCCTGATCCGAACACCCAAAAACTCAATTTCAAATTCTGCTATAAATTAAATTAAACACCAATCAGTCGTGAATTTTCATAAAATAAATACTCATCAATAAATTCTAATATTTTTATCCAACATGCTAGACTTATATGTGAACAACATATAAACATTTCATAATTTTCTAAGATCAGGAACTATTTTTAAAAAATACAAAACCGAATTGTTTTCGCACAGAATTTACACAACAGTCAAATCCGAAAATTTGCTCAATTAAATTATGCACTGTCTGTTTTAAAAATAAAAAAAAAAAATTCTGGGTCATCACAAGGATCATGCATTTTTATGACTTTGTCATCTTTTTTGGCTTGGAGTACTAGGTGAGCTTTTATTTGTTTTAACATATTGCATTTGTATGTTAGTGTTGCCATGTCAAAGCATGTTCACCATGAGGCTAAGTGCTTAAGTGATAAACTGTTTGAATGAATGTGGATGAAGGTTAGTTGCTTAAATTGGGATAGTTTGATTAATGTACATTTGAGCCCACTTTTTCAAGTGGCATATTCACAAAACTCTTTTCAAAACAAATATGAAATCAAGTGTTCCAATTCTTACAACTTAGTCTATACTTGTGTGCACATCACATAGTTAGTCTAATAAATCGGAACAAGAGCATATAATGTAAATAAGATTCACATCATGATTAGTAGAGGTCAATCTTTGATCGGGCGAGTGGAGTGCTCAACTCATGACATTCTCCTCCCGTACCTAAGTTCCCAAGCCGAAACAATCTTTGATGATGACGGATAAATGACATTTGGCACGAGTCTCGGGTTTCTTAGATTTTTCAAAAATATTTAGGTGGTGACTCTGTATCTGGCAAAGCAGTCCATTTTGGAGATTTTGATTCAAAATCGATTTTTCAAAAGATTTGCTGGATTTGGACTCTTTGGTATTTATCTATTTCACATTGCAATTGTGAGATCAGATTCAGAAACCGCGGGAATCCGAACTGTAGGGATTCTCGTCTTCCGAAAGAAGTGCGAAAAGTTGAGCTACAACGTGGTGTTGAACGATGATTGCAACAGATGACTGAGTGCGCCAAGGGACGACTTGGAGAGTGCGCCAATGAGATAGCTTAGAGAGTGCGCCAAAATGAGGCGACTTAGGAACTGCGCCAAGGAGACGGCTTAGATAATACGCCAATGAGGCAGCTTGGATTGTGCGTCCAAGAGGGCGGCTTGGATTGTGTGCTATAGGAGGCGACATGTTCACTATGATATAGGTATAATACCCTTCTCAAACTCAAATATGTTTAAACATATAAACCTATTTGAGGTTGAAGGAGAGGGAAAGATAGAGTGGGCAGAAGCACAAAAAAAAATAAAAAATGATTGCGGTTAAAAAAAAAGTTATGATAGAGATATTTGGGGTAGAAATAAACTAGAGGACAGATGAAGAGATCACCACAAAACGATACTGACAGGAAATATGACAGCGGAATAGGTTGAGGTCCGGTCAGCGGCCAAGGCAAAATTACCGCTCGCGGTACTTAACTTAGCTTTGATATTATGTTATAATAGTAGAGAGAGAAAATAATATGTATTGTATTTAATAAATTGTTCCTATACAATAGAAGACTTATATATATAGACTGAAAAAAAATATCCTATAAAAAACCTACCTCTAACAATAGAAATATATCTAAAAAATCAATATATATATTTAAGAATATATATATCATATACACATTAACCCAGGTAAATAATCCAAAAAAAACTTCTTAAAGTCAGAACATAGTGATTAACGCATAAACAAGAAAAAATTAATGATTGCAAAGATATAAACAATGATTATTTTTATAAAAATATATAAAGAATTGCATGTCAGTGAAATAAACAAA
This sequence comes from Camellia japonica, assembly GCA_030407325.1. Lineage (NCBI taxonomy): Eukaryota > Viridiplantae > Streptophyta > Magnoliopsida > Ericales > Theaceae > Camellia > Camellia japonica. The sequence goes on from JAPPVO010000017.1 coordinate 44,709,164, forward strand.
AAGAAATTATACAAACACGAAAATATTCCACTCAGAGTCACAACCCCTGCCTCCACAAGTTTTGAGTTGAGTTGCAATCACATACCAAATTTTGCATGAAAATATCCTCGATTGCTATTTCTCTTAAAAAAATAAAAATAAAAAATAAAAATTATAACGCTTTCCAAATAAAACATTTAAGGAAAGTTATATTTTATTCACTTCTTGCATTATTATTATTATTGTTATTTATTTTTTTATTTTTTTTTTCACTTCCATCTTCAAATCTTAAAGAGTCCAAGTATTCAGACGCAAAACTTAGATTTATTTTCTAAACCAAATTACATAACACTAAATTAAAGGAGGAGGATTTCCTCTAGTCCAGGAACTCCATTCGGCCTATCACGAGTCCCGTTTTGATAATTCGAATCGTTTATTTTATTAAGTATTTCGCATATTTCATCCACAAAAAATTAAGTCGATCCGATAATTGCAAATTGTTCAATTTATTATTTTTGTCATAAAAAAAAATATGACTTATTTTTTTGAAATACAATTATCGTCCTTTTTTTTTTTGGTGAAAAATATTATAAATTAAACAAGTTATAGTTATCAGAGATCGACCTTATTTTTTGTGATGATGAAATATACAAAGTGTCCAACAAATTTTTTTGTGAGGATAACAGTTCAGATTATCACAAAAGGACCCATGGTGGACTTCACGGGCCAAAACAGCCCTTTTAGTCCAGATTTTGGACAGGAGGAAATTCTCCTCATTAAATTATCTGAGTCAACTTTCTTTCTCTTCTATTCTTTAATCATTAACCAATTATTTTATTTATACATCATTAGACATAAAAAAATAAATTTAAAAATAGACTTATTTATCATTTTCCAATCTTAAATACAAATAAAGCTTGAGTGTTGATGGGAGTGGGATATCAAACCACTTATGGGTTAAAAAACAAACCGATAGATTTTCTAATCTGAAAAACACACTCATATTTGACTCAAACAAACAGAAACAAATAATAACTTATAAGAGAAGAAATTATTTTTTCTCAAAATCTCACTCCCTTATTCTTCTCTTACTCGCACACTTACAACTCTGAAATACATAAATTAAATATAGATAAACTTGACAATATAAAAACAAATTCAACAATTTCATTCAAACTTATAGTAGCTTGCAGCGATTATTGAACCCATGTTTTCAACTTCGTGCTCCAACTTCTAGCTAGGAAGGTGGACAATCAAACATACTTCATAACACTGAAAGCATACCATACAATTCTCTCACATTTCCATATTCTACTCCGTAATAGTCTAGGAGTGTGTAGACTGTCTGCACCACAACAAGGACGAACAAGATAAAGGCTCCAAAAGCAGCGATACCCGACCATGGGTTAGAGAAGTAATCGCGTTTCAACGATGTTAGAAATTTCGGCCACAGACGCCTGCAGTGATTCTCCGCATCGTTGCGGGGTTTGGCAAAATCGAACTTCTTGAATTCAGCATACTTGCAGATATCGTTGAACAGAACCGAGGCCTCTTCACTGGCACCCAAATAATTTTTTATAATTTTATCATTTTCGAGCAATTCGACATCAGCAGCAGAATCGATGAGCGAATCCATAAGAAAGGCATAAGACGTGATGAGACGACGCTTGATGCGAGGGCAACACTGCTCGAAAGCAATGAGGTTTCTCAAGAAGGGCTCTGTGAAGTCGTCAATATATAAAGGGGGATTTTGAACTCAGCACTATCACACCACCATAGAAGTCCGGAAGCTTCTTTGAAGTTGACGTCGAATTGGTCTTTTCCGGGCACGAACTTGACTCCCGCACGTTTGATGTCCGATGCGCGATGCGAGTAGTGGGAAAGTTCTGAATCATCATCAGGAGGTTCAGATTCTGAATCATGAAGTTTAGATAGGTAGAAACTGTGTAAAAGATGGACTATATGAAAATAATTATCATTTTCTGGATTTATGGTTGTTCTTTGAATACCATCATTTTTGACGTTCTTGTTGACATTCATTTTGACATTCATCATATTGCCAAAGAATGATAGGACAGACTGGGTAAGGACAGACTGGGTAAGGGAAGGGCATGATGACCATGGATGTTCTGGGATATTTTTGATGGTTTTGCTGAACAATTCCTTAATGCTATGTTTGGCTGGGAGATTTAGGAACGGATTTAGAAAAGGAAAGAAAAAATGTGTGTGAAACTATGTGAAATATAGACAAATTTTATTCACATTTCACCTACTTTTTCTATTTCACTTTCTAAATCGCTCTTCAAATCTCCTAACCAAATACAGCATTAGGGTGAAGAAGGGAAGCTGGTTCTCGAGAAGTAGCAAGTCATGTTGGATGCCCGATGTGGGGATGTATTTTCTGAGTACTGACACGTGGCTGAGGTGACACCGAAGTGTCAGCCGAGGTGTTACGTGTCACGACAGTTACACCGAGGTGATCTCGGGGTTGCCTGCAGCTGATCTCCTCTGATTTCCTCAATCCCATGCTCTGTTGGGAATCGCAGCAGTTGATGCAGTGTTGAGGGAACTGCCCCCATTGCATGCAACCACGGCCTCCCCAAGATAATGTTGTAAGGCGAAGGCGTGTCAATCACAATGAATTCTGTCTTGATCCTCTTTGTGCCAGCCTGTACCTCCAAGTTTGTTGCGCCTAACGGCCACGTCGGCGTTCCATTGAAGCCGACCATCGGGCCATTTGACTGCTCCAAGTCATCAGGGTGCAGGTCCAACTCCTTGTAACATCTGACATACATGATGTCGCAGGAGCTACCTTGATCAATCAGGATACGTTTCACTTGGCACTCCCCAACCTGGAGGGATACTACCAAGGCGTCATTGTGCGGGTGCTGGACCATCTCAAGGTCGGCTTCAGTGAAGGCTATCATGGGTCCTTGGCAATCTTCGTGCCGAGGTCTTTTTAGTCCGACCTGGTTGACATGCTGCAGGTGTTTTACCCGCTGTGTTTCCCCCCGTATGTCGTTTTCATTCACCTTTGAGTGGATCACATTAACCACCCGAGGTCCACCTTCCTGTGGGTTCTGTGCTGGTGGAGGCGGGGCTGCTGGTGCTTGAGGCAACCGTGCCTGTTCTTCCCTTGTTTTGGCCTCATCCACAAGGTCTCTCAGATGGCCTTGCCTCACCAAATCTTCCAAGTGTGCTTTAAGGGCTCTGCAGCCCTGAGTTGGGTGCCCCTCCTCATTGTGGTAAGCACAACGCCTTCCGAGATTTCTTCCCATAAATTCTCCTGGTGCACTTGCCGGCGCCCTGAAGTAGGGCTGATTTCGAATTTGATCAAGGACTTTGTGAACCGGAATTCGGAACACCGTCGTCACTGCTTGCTTAGCCTTCAACTCTGTCTCCTGCTTGTTGGGTCCGTTGTTACCTCGGCCTCGCTTCGGCGAGCCGTTGCCTTTTTCTGTCTTTGTCTCCTTGTTCCCCGAGGTATCCTCCTCGGCTCGTGCATACTTCTCAATTCTCGCCATGAGTTCTTCCATGCTCTTTGGCAGGGTTTTCGCCAAAGACTTCCGCAGCGGACAGTCATCCTTCAGGCCGTTCTTGAAAGACACGACGGCCACCTCCTGGTTGCATTCAGGTATTCTATTGAACACCTCATAGTACCTCTTTGCATAAGCCCTAAGGCTTTCGTCTTTGCCGATCTTCAGAGCCATCAATGCATCCACCCTCAATGGCTGCAGTTTGTTTGTTATGAATCTGGCCACGAACATCTTGGCCAGACCTTCCCAAGTCTTCACGCTCCCCTTCGGTAATTTGTGGAACCAGTTTGATGCAATCTCCCCGAAGGATGACGGGAAGACTTTGCAGAGCAACGGCTCGTTCCCACTGTATAGTGCCATTGAATTCAAAAATAATCCAACATGGAAGTTAGGGTCTGACTTACCATCATATATCTGGAACCTCGGCATACTGAATCTTTTCGGCGCGACAAATCTGTCCAATTCCGCCGAGAATGGAGTCCTCGGCTTAACCGGGGAGGTTACTTCGACTCCGGCATTCTCCCGCTTCCTCTTGAGGTAATCTCTCAAGTCTTCTTTACTTCTCCCTGCAGCCCGGCTGTCTTCGGACCTCAGCCTTTTCGGCGCACTACTCTCGGCCTCATGGTGGCCCCTTTTCGATCCTTCCCCGCAGGACGCATCGAAACACAATACCCGCCCCGGAATATGCCGATGTTCTTTGGGGTCTGCTCCCTTCTCGCCATATGTCCTTTGGGACTCTTCTCTTCTCGGCTCTTCTCGGCCGACTTCCCTAGAAGGTCGGTGAGAGTGCCTTCCACTCCTCGTGTACTGAGGTACTTCGGGGATTTCTTTCTGCCCCTTCTTCTGGGCGTTTGCTGCTGGCATCGGTGTGTCTTGTAGCGGGTATGGCGGCTGCATGACGTTATTTTGCATCATGAAGTTGACGACCGATTGAAGGTCTGCCAACTTGTTTGCCATCTCCTTTACTTCTTCGTCCCTCCTCAGACATCTGTCTCTCCAGGTCTGAAGGTCGTCCTCGTTATAGTACTTGCCCTTGTCCGCTCTCTTTGATGTGTCGCCATCTTGGCCGACACCCTTCTCTGCGTGATTCTGATCACGAGCTTCTTCGTTGTGGTCTCCTCCAGTGTCAAGGTTGATGGGTCTGCCACTCCCAGCAGGAGCGTCGTCCCCAACCTTTTCCTTTTGTGCATTACTGGCCATCTATTCTTCTGTCCTTCCCACAGACGGCGCCAAATTGTGTGAGTGCTGGACCATCTCAAGGTCGGCTTCAGTGAAGGCTATCATGGGTCCTTGGCAATCTTCGTGCCGAGGTCTTTTCAGTCCGACCTGGTTGACATGCTGCAGGTGTTTTACCCGCTGTGTTTCCCCCCGTATGTCGTTTTCATTCACCTTTGAGTGGATCACATTAACCACCCGAGGTCCACCTTCTTGTAGGTTCAAATGCTTACTGGAAAGGCCGCAGCCCTGAACAGGTTCATAAGCCGAAGTTCGGACAAGTGTAAGCCTTTTTTCAATCTGGTGAAAAAGGCGACAGATTTTCTATGGACAGAGGAATGTGAGGCCGCTTTGGCCGACCTGAAGAAATATCTTACCACGGCTCCAGTCCTCTCAACACCCCAACCTGGGGAGGAGCTGTTTTTATACTTAGCAGTTTCAGAGCACGCAGTAAGTGCTGTGATAATCCGAGAAGAGAAGGGAGAGCAGAAGGCTGTTTACTATGTAAGTAAAACCTTGGCCGATGCAGAAACAAGGTATCTACCACTGGAGAAATTAATGCTGGCCTTGGTAATGGCCTCAAAAAAGCTAAACCATTATTTTCAAGCTCATAAGATAGTGGTTCTGACAGAACACCCACTAAAATCCTTGTTGCAACAAGGAGACTTGACTGGAAGAATAGCAAGATGGGCCGTAGTTTTGGGCCAATATGACCTGGAGTTCAGGCCAAGAACAGCAATTAAGGGCCAAGTTTTGGCCGACTTCGTGGCCGAGTTCTCGCCAGAATACATCGAACAACGGGCTCCGTTGAGCCGAGATGAACGATGTCCAAACAAGGAAGGAGCAGCCCAGCCAAAGGCTAAAGAACCAAGGAAGGAAAAACTCAGACCCTGCAGCATTTACATCGGCGACTCCTTTCAACTTTTTGTTGATGGGAGCTCAAACCGGCAGGGGGCAGGGGCAGGAGTAGTGTTAATATCCCCCGATGGAGAGTTATTGGAGCAGTCCATTCGACTGGGGTTCAAAGCCTCGAACAATGAGGCGGAATATGAAGCATTGATTGCTGGATTGAAGCTGGCAGCAGCAGCAGAGGCAGATGAGGTAATAGTTTTTTGTGATTCACAACTTATAGTGAATCAAACTACAGGAGAGTTCGCTGCCCGAGATGAAAGGATGTCGGCATACGCAAAAGAAGTCATCAGATTGGCAGACATGTTTCAAAACTGCCGACTTCTTCAGGTCAGCCGAGATGATAACAACCACGTCGACGCGTTGGCCAACTTAGCAAGTTCCATGCAGATGGGAAAGACGAGGACAATAATGATCGATTACCTAGAAGGCCCAAGCATAGAGCCACCGAACACGATGCAAGAGGCATTATGTGTGGACATGGGACCAAGCTGGATGAATGCAATTATTGCATTCCTAAAAGAGGGAAAGCTGCCAGAAGATCGAAAGGAAGCACACAAGGTCAGATTAAAGTCGGCAAGATTCAGTCTGACAGCAGAAGGACACCTCTATAGAAGGTCCTTCACTGGACCTCTTTTAAGGTGTGTACACCCTCTTCAGGTCGAGGATTTTCTATATGAAATTCATGAAGGAGTTTGTGGAAGCCACGCAGAGGGCAGATCGTTAGCTCACAGAGCCATTACCCAGGGGTATTGGTGGCTCTATATGCAAAAAGATGCAGAAGCCTACGTGAAGAAGTGTGAACAATGCCAGAGGTTTGCACCTTTGATACATCAGCCAGCTGCCGACCTGAACCCGGTTTCCAGCCCTTGGCCATTTGCCCAATGGGGAATGGATCTCATTGGACAATTGCCCCAAGCAACTGGGCAGCGGAAGTACCTGCTAGTGGCAACAGACTACTTCACAAAGTGGATAGAAGTAGAGCCTCTTGCCAAGATCCGAGATGTGGATGTGAAGAACTTCATCTGGAAAAACATCATCACCAGATTTGGGATTCCAAGAGCAATTATTGCCGACAATGGGACACAGTTTGACAGCAAACTCATCAAGAATTTTTGTGCCAAGTTCAAGATAAAGAATTACTTTTCAACACCAAGTTTTCCCCAAAGTAATGGGCAAGCCGAAGCATCCAACAAAGTAATTCTGGACGGAATAAAGAAGAGGTTGCAGGCAGCGAAAGGAAAGTGGGTAGACGAACTGCCCAATGTGCTCTGGGCATATCGTACTACGCCGAGAAGATCAACAGGGGAGTCCCTCTTTGCCATGGCTTATGGCACAGAAGCAGTTATTCCATTGGAGATCGGCATCCCAGGGATTAGAACACAGGGAGTTGAGAATGGGACTAATGATGTGCTCTTAGCCCGAGATCTGGATCTATTAGAAGAAAGAAGAGAGAAAGCTGGAATCCAGCTTGCGTCATACCAGCAACAGCTTGCCAAAGCTTACAACAAGAAGGTCAATCCAAGGGATTTTCAAGTCAACGACCTAGTCTTGAGAAAAGTCGTTGGCAACAAGAAGGATCCCAGAGAGGGCAAGCTTGGCCCAAACTGGGAAGGACCCTACAGAATTACTTCGGTGCTCGGAAATGGGGCATATCGGCTGGAAGATAATGAGGGCAAGGCATTGCCTAGACCATGGAACACTTGTAATTTAAAGTTTTTTTATCATTAGATGTTCTTTGATTTTTTGTCAATATGATCAATAAAATCCGAGCAGAATTTTTCAGAACTTTTGAAACTATGCACAATGTTGTTTTTTGAATAATGAGAACTTAGGTTCACATTGGGGGCAGAGAGAAGACAGTAAAAGCCTAGCCGAAGTTAAGCCGAGATTATGTTTAACCGTAGTTAATCTAAGATAATGCGTAGTTAAAGATAAACCGAGATAAATTCCTTATCTTTACTTGTTGAAATTTGTAGCAATTTACAAGTTAAAGATAAGCCGAGATAAATTCCTTATCTTTACTTGTTGAAATTTGTAGCAATTTACAAGTTAAAGATAAGCCGAGATAAATTCCTTATCTTTACTTGTTGAAATTTGTAGCAATTTCCAAGCTAAAGTTAAGCCGACACGTTATCATCTGTTGAAATTTGCAGCAATTTACAGGTCAGTACCATGCCGAAGTAAAGTTTGCCCTTGTTATACCCGAGGTATGTAACACCGAGAAGATTGTGCAAAGGAAGAATTATGTAAATCACGCAAAATATTCTAAGTATACAGAAGCAATGAAGAATTAAAGATTGAAGCATAAAGATATAAACAGTTGCATATAAAGAGGGCACAATGACCTAGCAAAAATCAATTGTTCACAAGTTTCAGAGAAAGGCACATCGGCCACAAAACAAAGCTTACAATATTCAGAAAACAAAAGAAAGTACAAAAAGCATCAGGGCTGTCCTTCTTCAACTTCAACTGATGGCTGGGCTAAAACCTCAGAAGGCTCTGGAAGAACCACCTCGGCATCGTTTTGCTTCGCAACCCCTGCATCTTTTTCCGCCACGACCTTGGTGTTTTGCTCTATTACAACCTCGGCCTCCTTATCAGCCGCGATCTCGGCGTCTATTTCGGCCAAGGTCTTCTCCACGCTTTGCTCAGCTAACAGAAGGTCAGATGATAGATGGGTGGGGCCAGCTTCCTTGGGCACCTTCTCAACCTCCTCATCCTCCTCTTGGGTCAAATCCATTATTTGATCACCCTGAGGAGGTGACTTGGTTTCAATGGCTTCCTTGGGCTTCCTGACCAATGCTTCATTTTCATCTTCACCTTCATCTTCAGCCTCGGCTTCAGAATCAGCTTCTTCTTCAACCTGGCTTGGAGGTGGAGAAAGAGAAAAGGGAAGACGAATGGCTTTGGTTTTGCGCCAGGGCGAGTCGGCAGGAAGATCAAGCTGTTTGGCCAAGGCATTCCAACCCAGGGAAAATCCCCTGTTGCATGCCTGCTTGACCTGAAGCTTATAATCTTCTGCGACGTCGGCCATACCCTGACTGTAGGCCTTTTCATCGGCAGCGTCAATCTCGGCTTTCTTGGTGGCCAGAGCCTCTCTCAGTTCTTTCTCAGCTTCAGCCCTTTTTAGCTCGGCCTCTTTTTTCTCGGCTTCGGCGACCTTCTTGATATCTTCAGCAGCCTCAGCTTTTCGTAGAGCTATCTGCTGGGCCTTTGTGGCCGCCTCGGCCTGATCCTCTAGCTTTTTCATCTTTAATAGATCCCTTTTATGGATCTTCTGAAGGGCAGAGAACTCCTTCTTCAGCTCAGATAGTTCCTCCCTTGTTTCAAACGCCTTCATGGAAAAGGAGTGGGCGTGTTGAATGGCCTGAAAGTTCACAAGGCAAGGTTATTACAGAATAAAACAAAGTAATAGTAAGACAAAAATATCAAAATTCTAAAGACTTACTTGGACGGAGTGCTGCAGCATAAGGGCATAGTTCTCATATTCACTAATCTTGGCATTTTGCTCAAGATCACCTTCAAGAAGAACTGCCGTACTGAGTGCCACGCCGACGTTAATGTCGGCGACGCTTTCATTGGCATAAATTGGCCTGTTTTCGAGTGTAATTTTGGGTTCCCAGGGAACTTTGGGAACCCTGGATCCCGAGGTCGAAGGTTTCTGTTTCTTCGATGGAGCGAACCCTGATGGTTGGGCTTCGGCGGATCTTTTGGTGGGTGCAGCAGTGGTCTTCATAGTTGAAGTTAGTTGGGAGATGGGCACGGCATCCTCGGCTTCAGCATCAACTTCAGTCACCTTGGCCTTTGGTTGGGTCTTCTTGGCTCTTTTTGGTTGTGGTGGTGGCAACGGCTGAGCTGGTTCAGCATCTACATCGGTGGGAAGGTCGGCCAGTAGATCTTGAACAACTTTCCTCGGGCGCCCCATCTCGACTGTTTTACGTCGGCGACGCTTTCTTTCTTGAACTGGAACCAAGTATGGTGCCGATGTGGAAGGCTGATCGGCTGGGTCTGGTCTGGACTCTTGATCGGTTTCAGATGTGGATGGGGTTTGAGTCGTGGCAGTTGCTGGAGAAATGCTTTTCTTCTTCCTCTTTGGAACGTCGGCCAAAGTTGACTTGTAGGTGGGGATGAAATTCAGCAACAGTGGGGCCTTGCGCTTCTGGAGTGGAAGGTCCAGGAGCTTCTTTAAACCTTTCCCGGGTAATAGGACTGGCGAAAGTTCTTGGGAGGCTTGCGAACGCCTGCAAAGAGAAACACAATGTCAGAAACAGATAAATTTTTTTGGAAAACTTGAAGAAAGTAACAGTTAAGCAGTTGACGTTGGGCTCTTACCCTTGCCCTCTTTTACTGTTCGGGTGAGAGGAAAAAGATGGACTTCTTCATCAGGGTCGAACTCCCAATTACCAGATGCAATGAGATAATCATCTCCAGCCCCTTTGTTGGAGTCTGGAAGGTCGGCTACGATCTTAAACTCGGTGGACCTCGGCTTGAGGTAATATACAAAACCTTTTTCCTTAAGGTTGAGGGCACACATGGTGTAGCAGTATTGGATGTCGGCAAGAGTGATCCTAACACTCTCCTGCCGAGCTAAGGCTATTATACCATTCAGGGTTCTATAGGTATTGATGGTTAGTTGCATAGGGTTCAAAGAGTAATAATGAAGGACTTCACGGAAGAGGGGATCTAGAGGGAACCGCAGTCCACATTGGACGAAGGCTACAACAGGGAAGGGCATGTTGTCACCCTCAGGCATAATGGAGTCTGTCTCCCCAGCTAGTCTGAGATGGACATCCTCTGGGATTGAGAATTCTTGCCTAAAAAATTCTAATTTGGTTGGGGTGTTAACCCTATTTCTCCACACACCCATGATTTTGGTATACAAGTACTTGACTGCAGAAACAGGGTATTCCTAGAAAGTTCTTGGGACCTTGGCTTAAACCTAGGTGTATTTTGATGAAATTGGTTTCAGTTTTTCCTAAGGATCGATGGATCTATAAGCAAATCCCAAACCTAAATCTACGAAGAACGAGTATGAAGGACAGAAAATCTGGAAAACAGGAAAACAAAGGCGAATTACAGATTCAAGAACGAACAATGGGTTTTTGGAAAAATGAAGATTGCAAAGGGTTAGGAGCCAAGAACAGTGGTGAAAAAAGTGCAAAGTGTTCGTGACAAGTACAAAACCAAGAAATACAGACGTATTCAGGTGAATAAATCGCAAATTAAATACTAGAACAGAACAATAATGGCGAGAAATTTCAGGGATAATCAAGAACCGAAGGAGAAAAGTCAGTTGCCTACCAGAAAAGATGAAGACCGGAGTGAGCTTTGCCGAGATCAGGCGACAGAGGCAACAGTGGCCAAAGCTTTGCCGGAATAATAGATGGAGATGGTTGCAGAGCTCAGAGCTTGGGGCAATGGCAGATTCGAAGGAAGGAAAGCTTTAGAGAGAGAAAATGCAGAGTATTCAGATGCAGAAGTGAAAAGAAAGAGAGAGGCAAACGTTTTTGTCCAAAAACATGAAACGGCGGCAAATCAAAAGCAATTATGGCGCCTGGGTTAACGCATGCGTCAGACGGCGCAAGTAGAGAAAAGACGGCTTGCAGGCGCGTCACCAGCACAGACCAATAAGGATAAAACGCGTTGGTGGAACGGTCGAAAAACGATGCATGACAGCTCATGCGCGAAGGCAAATTGATCTGAATTCTTGTTCCTAGATGAAGACATGTCGGCCTGAAAGAAAATGATCTCGGCAAGGAAGTTCTTGAGCCGACGTACGAGAAAAAGTTCGAATATAGGTCCCATCACCTCAGAATGCCGAGGTAATAGAACCTAGGGGGCAGTTGTGGGGATGTATTTTCTGAGTACTAACACGTGGCTGAGGTGACACCGAAGTGTCAGCCGAGGTGTTACGTGTCACGACAGTTACACCGAGGTGATCTCGGGGTTGCCGAGGTTATCTCCGAAGATACCGGAATCCGAGATAAGTGGATAAGGGACAGGAGTCCTAGAAAGAAGAAAGACTACAAGATGGATATAGGTAAGACTCTCAGGGAGTCAATCCTTATCTCTTGAAGAGTCCAAGATAAATCGAGAACTAGAGTCCATGGAAGTGAGACTTCTAATGGGACTAGGATGGAGTAAAACTATAAAAGAGAGGCACCCCCGACGGGTCTAAGGTACGCAATTTTAAGTCTTGAGCAGTAATTTAAGCTCTTGTTTTGTCTTTGAGAGATATTGACTTGATCGTCGGAGTGCCCCCGGGTGGAAGAACCACCGCCGGAGCCTTTTCTTTCTGTGCAGATTACAGGGTGTCATCTACTCTGCCTGTGTTCTACAGCTGGATTACTAAGAAGGGCAGTGTGATCGAAAAAGCACTCACACACCCGACATAATCATACTGTTGCCCAACAGAGGGTCACCATGGGTAATTTCGTTTTTTTTATCAGGGTCCACCACTGTTTCCACGAGGTAAGACCTGCTGAGTCACAATAGAAATTTGAGTATTGTAATACTCCCTCCGTCTCAAAATAATAATTTTTTTTGGAAAATTAAATTTTTTTTTATAGTACAATTATTACTTTTAAAAAAAGTTGATTTTTCAAAATTATCCTTTTGATAGTACATTTTTTGAGAATATCAATGTCATAATTGTACTTTTTATATTGTTTATTAATTTAAAAGAAGAGCAAAATAGGAAATTTATATTATTTTTGTACTTGATTTTTGAAGAGGGATTAATATTTTGAGACAATGAAAAATAGAATAAGGGACTAATATTTTGAGAAGGAAGGAGTATAAATTTGAGTATTGTTGTAATGATGTGACAATCAATTAGAATGTCTTTAGTAATGGATTTTGAACTTTTTCATTTCATATATACAATAGAGATTTTTATTACATATCTAAATAGCTATAAAACAGAAATATAAATCTATAATTATTTTAAATTAAAAAAAAATCATTATACTCACTATTGAATGGTATAACAGAACCGCCCAATTACAAATATGCAATAACAATAATCACAATCCTTATATAACAGTCTTTCTCATATTTTTCTTAATCATTAACCAATTATATTACTCACGCATCATTTAATGTAAAAAAATAAGTATAGAAAGCAAGTTTGTATATCATTTTTTTACAAATTTATTACTACTAGTCGAAATAAATTGTGAATCTGACCCTCCTAGTCTTCTCTTTTTTTCTTTTTTCTTTTTTTAACAATTTCAACTCTATTGTACCCGCGAGGCCCCCACTACATGTCATGAATATTTCAAATGAAAAAAGATACCAGGCAAGACTAGATGAATCAAAAATTGAATTAAGAAAAAATTATAAGGATTGTGGTGTAACAAATAATTTATATCAATGGTTTTTGTAATTTTTTTTTTTTAAATTTCACTTTAGTTCTTCTAGTTCTATAAAAAATAAATAAATAAATAAATAAAAGAAAAAAGAAAAAATTATAAGGATTGTGGTGTAACAAATAATTTATATCAATGGTTTTTGTAAATTTTTTTTTTTTTTAAATTTCACTTTAGTTCTTCTAGTTCTATTAAAAAAAAAATTTGATTTAAAATTCTAACCATAAGTGATGAAGGGATTACGTTGTAACAAAAACTAAAAGTGTATAATTTAAATTATTCAAATTAAAACTACGAATATCAAATTGAAATTCACCCAAAATAGACGGACCAATAGTTCAATTTACCTTATCAAAGATGACAATTATATTGGGAAAATTATTATAATAAAAATAAAAATAAAAACTTCAAAATTTGACATTTAACAAAATATCTGAATTTTTAATTTTAGGACAAATTATGATGGTGTTCCCTGTATTTTGATTTTTATATCATTTTGGTCCTTATAATTTCAGTGGGCTCGATTTTGACCTTAAATTTATGATTTTGTCTCAATTTAATCTAATTAATTACAATTCTTAGCATTTTTTATGAAAAATAAGCACATAAGTGGCATATATATGTTTTTAATGACAAAATTATAAACTTACTCAACTTAATGAGTTAATTTTAGCCAATTCACTGTTAATTTTCTATCAACAACACTAAAGACATTATCAATTAGACCAAATTGACACATAATTTAAAATTAAGAGTCAAAATTGAATTAATTGAAAATATAGGGATCAAAGTGACACAATAGGTAAAATATAAGAACCACCGATGTAATTTGTCCTTAATTTTATTAATTTAAACTTTAATATTTTGATTTGTTTTCAATATAAACAATTAACTTATTTTTGTTAAGTAAAACTGATGAAAAAAATGATATTTTAATTATTGAAGACATAGTTACCAAAATACTCACAATAATAATATTCATATTGACAATGTAAATGTTTGCACTGTCAATGTGAACATTCACATGTCAATGTGAATATTCATATTTTAACATATAAATGTTCACATCACTAAATCACTAACCGTTCAAAAAATATTTATAAGAATAAAATTATCTATAAAATATCTCAAATATGAAAATTAAAATTTGGTGGATCAAATGTATAAATAATAGGACTTACTGAAATACAAGAATACATTATGGACTAACTAAGATACAACTATTAAAAAAAGAATTTCCTAATAAATCTCCCAAAAAGAATACTTTACACATTTTATGTACATCTACGTTAAGTTTAATAACTAAAATACTTTCTTTTTTTTTTAATCTATTTTACTTAACATAATAGGTTAATGGTTTATACTGAAAATTTTTGAATTTAAATTGATAAAATTAAAGATTCAAAATTTATTTTATTACATGCCTTGAGTTTTTTTTTAAATAATTTTTTCATATTACTTTTATATCTAAATATAACTAACAAATTACTAATGAAAATGATGTCTATGTAAATTAAAACTTTAACTGAGCACAATATGATTATGTTAAATTTATAGAGCTTAGTGTATTTTTTCAAATATTAAGAGATATTAGTATAATTTAGGGCTCTTTTTTGATAAATCCTATTTATAACTGTTTTATTCCATAAAACCCAAACTATTTCTGAATATTCCATTAGGTCCATTAATTGTAAAAGGACGAAATATCCCTCATCCACCTCTCCCGCGTGTAACCGATTCTGCAAAAGCCCATTCCCATTCCAACTATTCAATCCACAAAATTTCCAAAACAAAAACTGAATCCACGAAACCAGATTCACATCGCCTCACCAACGTCGTCGTCGTCCACCGTCGACCCCAGATTCCTCTTCATCTCACCGCTGCGAAGGTTCACATCGGAAGGAGGATGCTTCTTCGTCGTTGGATTGAGTTTATTTCATCCACTGAGAGTGACCATACCCACCCACCATGAGGAACAAAAGTAAGCAATACCATTCCCCCTTCTGCTTTTCAATCATAATGTGATCACCGATGCATACATCCACCTTCTAGTTTTCGGATTTGAATTTGTAAACATAGATGTTTTCGGAATTGATTTTGTAAACACATATGATGTGAACATTCCCATTAGTGTTGATTACTGGGTAAACTTACATTAGTAGACACTGATGTGAACATTCACATCAGTGTATAATGATGTGAATGTTCACATTACTGTCACTGTTGATATTGTTGATTGTTGATGTCCACAGAACCCCCAAACTTCACTCAACAATGTGATGGAATATGATGTAAATATTCACATTGTGACATCAATGTCAGACTTGTTTGTGTTGTTGGGTGTTGTTTGGTGCTGTTGGTTCCACCCTTTAATTTTTAGCAAATTATAACATAATGTGATCACCCATATAAACATTTACATTGCCCTGTAACTGTTGTTGTTTTTGGAATTGATTTTGTAAACATAGATGATGTGAACATTCACATTATTGTTGATTACTGGGTAAACTTACATTAGTAGACACTGATGTGAACATTCACATCAGTGTATAACGATGTGAATGTTCACATTACTGTCACTGTTGATATTGTTGATTGTTGATATCCATAGAACTCCCAATCTTCACTCAACAATGTGATGAAATATGATATAAATATTCACATTGTCACATCAATGTCATACTTGTTTGTGTTGTTGGGTGTTGTTTGGTGCTGTTGGTTCCACCTTTTGATTTTTAGCCAATTATAACATAATGTGATCACCCATGTAAACATTTACATTGCCCTATAACTTTTGTTGTTTTCAGAATTGATTTCGCAAACATAGATGATGTGAATATTCACAGTACTATACTGGGTAAACTAACATTAGTATGCACTGATGTGAACATTCATATCAGTGTACAATAATGTGAATGTTGAGATTACTGTCACTATTGATTGTTGAATGTTGTTTGGTGCTTTTGGTTCCATCCTCTGTTTTTCAGCCAATTAAATGTTCTTATTTGAACACTCAGGTCTTCCCCATAGATTTGATGGCAAGCGAAAGAGAGGGGAATCCCGTGCCAAAGCCAAACCTGATCAAACAGTTGTTCCTGAAGAAGTGAACATGAAAAAAGTTAACTACCGGTCAAATTTAACTAGATTGGTCAAACTGTTAAAGGATACCAAATTTACAAGTGGCCAATTGAAGTGCCTTAGAAAAACACCGTTTTGGCCATTATTTGACTGCTTGATCAGTAATGAAGTCGACCTCAACCACTGCATGAAATATGATGATGTCATTGTACGTATAGTGCAGACATTCAAGCCATCTAGTGGGAGGTTTTACATTGGGGATAAGAACATCCAGATTTTTAAAAGCGATGTATCACTGATTTGTGGGGTGGACTGCGGCACCAAGTCGATGGACCTCTCTTATGGTGCAAAACCAACAACCGGCATCATACACCGGATGTGCAAGGATGTTAGTCAGTTAAGTGCTGCCAAAATACGAGAAATTCTGAGCGAAGCATTAAAGGGCACCAAGAAACATGACAATGAAGAGGTCGCAAGATTAGTTTGCATGTATGCATGCGTCAAGCTATTCTTCTCTACGTCCGGAGAAACAATTGGATGGGCTTTCTACTCATACATGGACCCATTAGACAACATAATCGAGTATGATTGGGCTGAGAGCATCCGGGCAACCCTGATGGGTTCATTGGGCCAAAACTGTGGAAAACCAGGACGAGTCACCGGATGTGTGATGTTGTTAATGGTAAATCTCATAAAACTTATTCTATATTTAATATGAACACTACTGATGTGAATGTTCACATTACTGGGCAATGGAGTGGAAGTTGACGTCAATGATGTAAACATTCACATTACTGTTCAGTAATGTACAAACACACATTAGTAGACACTGCTGTAAACATTCACATCAGTGTAAATTGATGTGATGGTAGCACCAAAACAAATTTGGAACATTCACATAACTGATGTGAACATTGACATTACTAGGCAATGGTATGGAAGTTGACATCAATAATGTGAACATTCACATTACTGTTTAGTAATGTATAAACACACATTATTAGCTATTGGTGTAAACATTCACATCAGTGTTAATTGATGTGAACATTCACATTACTGGCCACTGGTGTAAACATTCACATCAGTGTTAATTGATGTGAACATTCACATTACTGACATTTGTTATTTGTTTCAGTACTGGTTGTGTGAGCATACAACAATCTTATAACCTCGCAACCCCAAAGCCATTCCACGATGTGTAAAGTGGGACCTCACAGCCTTACATAACAACATGAAGTCCATATCTTTGGCTAAGCTTGGTTTAAATGAGGCAGAAGAACAACCAAAAATATTGTGCCCATTCACATAGTGAGACAAGGAACTATCTAACTAACATAATGTCTCCAACTGTAGGTATATGGCGGCGAGCTAATGGCATCCCCAACTGAAGCGAACATGTACCATCATACAAAATTGAATGTGGAGCCCAAACCTGAGATTTTGTCAAGTGCACCAGCAAAGAAAGATGAAAGCAATGATGATGAAAACAAAGACAGTCAACGCAGTGACGACAATGATGGATTTTCTGTCGATGCAATGGACCTGAATAAAGTTGGACATGATATCAACCCCAGCTGTAACACCCCCAATGCTGAGAGAGGTATCATCATAGCACAACCAACTGAGCCGAACATTGTGGATGTACTTATAAAAGAAAACCAAAAAGCTTGGGGTCTTGTACGACAATAGGAAGCTAAATACAAACAGTTGGAAGAATCATGGGAGTTGAGGGCAAGGGTGATTGTTGCCCTTGAAGCCAAACTATTTGACCAATCGGGCCCATCCAATATGGACATGGACATGAAGAATTGCATGGAGTGGAAAGATAAAGAAATTCAGCAGCTGACAAAGTTGGTCGTGAACTTGGAATGTGAAAAAACAATTCTTCAAGACCTTTTTGACGATCAGTCCGTCCACATTATCACTCAAGTTAAAGCACAAAAGACTCATGACAGCCTTAAGAAGCATCCCACTACAGCATTGGAACACATTATCAGCCCACCATCGAGGGTAAAGCGCATCAAGCAAAAAGTAAAGAAAGAGCACCGGTTGGATGAGTTTGAATACCCCAATTTGCCTGGTCAAAAGAAAGGGAAAGAAGGAGCCGAAGAGCAATCCCATGCAGTCCAAATTGCACAAGATTTAGACAAGCATCCACAGAAAAAGGAGCCAACAAAAAAAAAGAAGTTAACCTTGAACAACAAACTGAAGGTTTGGGCCAGCATGAGCAAACTCAACAAGTAGAAGGTCCAAAATTTGCACAAGAACGGCGGTGATGAGTAAGTGATCTTACATATCCCCAACTGAATTTTTTTTTTTTCTCATGTTCAGTTCACATACATACTTAATAAATTAGATCATTTCATAAATGTGCAATGTTGACATTAACATTTTCTGTAATTACAAGGCACAGGTTACTAGTGTGGCGAGGGGACTCAAAGACTAAAGATGTGTATTTTGATGACATCATACATATCATCAAGGAAGATTCAATAACCAACAACGTATGGCAACTGTAAATGTGTACAAAACACACACACACAGACACACACACTGTAAAGACACTGTAAATAATGTACTGCCACCCCTTTGTTTCTGCAGGTGATAGATGTATATGGTGAAATTCTACTTGAACTACAAGGGCTAGTCAACCCAAGTTTGGAGGATTCAGCATTCATCTTTACAAGCACATGTTTGGTAACCACTAGACTTTTGCTTTGTTTATGTTTCAATAGATGTGAATGTTCATCTCAGCATTATATGCTTATATTGTTAACTTAAATGATAGGCAGATGTGAATGTTAACAACAACATAAAAATGACAGATGAGAAGATGCACATTGACAGATGTGAACATTAACATCATTCGCAGTGAAAATTATATGCTTATTATGTTGTTAACTTAAATGATACACAAATGTGAATGTTAACAACAACATAATATAACAGGTGTGAACATTCACATCTGTAATACATTGCATGACTGTTTCACAAATTAATAGATGTAAACATTCACATCATTCACATCACTAATCAGTAACAGATGTGAACATTCACATCATTCACATCACTAATCATTAACAGATGTGAACATTCACATCAGTAACATCACTCACATTAACAAATGTGAACATTCACATCATTCACATCACTCACCATTAGCACATGTGAACATTTACATCACTCACATTAACAGATGTGAACATTCACATCAGTAACATCACTCACCATTAGCAGATGTGAACATTCACATCATTCATATCGAACATTGATAGAAATACTAGGTACATCATTGTACGCCCTTTGTGTGCAGAAAATCATGCAAGAGTACCCCCCCCCCCCCACAAGAGAAACAAACTGATTGATGTACACATCAAGAAGTATCAAGGCCAGAGATTCTTAATCTTCCCAATACACGACAACTTCCACTGGACAATTGTTGTGTACGACATGACAGAGAATGTATGGAGGCATTATAACTCGTTGCGCCCAAGAGAAGGCATACATGATCCACATATTGACAAAGCACAAATAGTCGTAAGTGGATGACACATATAATACTTGTATGATGTGTAATATTGGAACTTGGACGTATGCACTGTGTTGGTTGGTGCCTAATATGAAATTTCATTGTTGGCAGAGGGACTACATCGAGGCTTTGGTGCGCAACATTGGACCATCATCACCATTATGGACCAAATTATCAAGCCAAAATATTTCGCAAACAATCATATTAGTAGACATCTGTCCTCAGCAAGCATCAAATTCGTAAGCCTAAAATCGATTTGTACACATGTTCCACAACCATTACCCACCTAATTTTCAAAATCTAACAAGAATTTTGCATTTTCAGGGTGGATTGCGGACCTGCGGTTTGTTACATCATGAGGGCGCATGTATACCGTGAAGACATTGTTGCCAGCCTAGATCGTTTTGAATGGTGTCAAATAAGAGACTCATTAGTACACCTTTTTCTGAACCACAGAAAGACAGTGCAATGTGAAAACCTATAGGTGGGGGGTGTCCACCTATCACTGTTACCCAGATTTGTTATCCACATTTGAGACAATTTAGTGTCAATAGGTTTTACATATTGGAACAGACTAGCTTAATTGTAAATCAAGTCTATATCACTGCTTGTACAGATATTTTTCAGTCAATATATGTATATGCATTTTCAGGCCTATTTTGCGTTGGTCATGCACATTGAGATTGTATTTTTTTTTTTTTTTGACACATGACATGATGTGAATGTTCACATCACAGAATGATCGTACACTTTCTTATGTTTTAAACCATACTACATGGATATGAATATTGCTTAAAGTGTTCGTGTAACACAATATGACACATGACATGAATATTGCTTAAAGTGGTCATGCACATTGAGATTGTATTTTTTTTTTTGACACATGACATGATGTGAATGTTCACATCACAGAATGATCGTACACTTTCTTATGTTTTAAACCATACTACATGGATATGAATATTGCTTAAAGTGTTCGTGTAACTCAATATGACAGGTGTGAATATGATATTTCTTAACACAAGTCAATATTCACATCTATTAATTTGATGATGTGAATATTCACATCATAGCTTCTGATTATTTGAATGGCAGCAACGATGTCATGAATATTCACATCTTATGAGTTGATGATGTGAATGGTTACATTGATTTAAACGTTCATGTCATCTACTTTGAAAGTGAACATTCACACCACAGAAATGTTTAAAAGTTCAACCCATGTGCAATTATTAACATAATGTGATTATATTACACAAGTGTGAAAGTTAACATCATGCGTTCATCCAAAACACAACAACATAAATGTCAGATTGGTACCTTAAAAAATTAAAAATAAAACACAAATCAAATACTAATGCATTATTATGTTTGCCAACACAACGTAATCTTATTGCAACACAATCTTTGCCAACCGACACAATCTTGTTTCAAAAATGAATATAAGAATCCAATGTAAAACACAATGTTGAATTGAAAAATGTACATCCTATATCGGTTCCGTGCATGATTTCTGATTATGGCTCACCAACTTATCACATCTCCCGCACTTTATTTGCTTCAGTTTCTCACCCCTTGATGGGATCCTATTCTTTTTCGGCCTTCCGGGTCGTCTTTTCACAGTTGGCGGGTATATAGTGAAGTTCGTGCGATCAAAAGGCGGCTTCTCCACCGATGGTATAGGGAATATGGCACCTGAATAGGCTGCACGATATGTCTCTACATGAAAGTAATGTTCCACACAATCATTGAGATTGTAGCGGCTCTTCTGAATGGCAATAACAACATGGTCACATGGGAATCCGTTGATTTGCCATTTGAAGCAAGAACATGTACGCCTCACAACATCAACAGTAACAGATGGTATCGAATGAACTTCAAACACATCCTCATTGGCTTTGCTAACTTCCCAAAACCTGCTGTCATTGAACGAATCCATAAGCCTTGTTTCGAATGTAGGACAAATAAGCTCATTCCATTTGTTTCCTTGGTCACGCCGTGCAGACATTTGTCGCATCAACTGAGTACGAATTGTGTCCACCATTTGAGTGATAGGAAGATTACGTGCTTCTTTAATCCAGTTATTAAATGACTCCGCCGCATTGGATGTCATCTCCCCATAACGCATGCCCCTACACAACATCACAAACATTGTATAATACGGAATTTAACAGGTCTGAACATTCACGTTGACATATGTGAACATTAACATCATTCCCAGTGAACATTATATGCTTATTATATTGTCAACTTAAATGATAGACAGATGTGAATGTTAACAACAACAAAATATGACAGGTGTCAACATTCAAATCTATAATACATTGCATGACTGTTTGACAAATTAATAGATGTGAACATTCACATCAGTAATCTTTAGCAGATGTGAACATTCACATCATTTACATTGAACATGAAACACAATTAGAAGATTGTTACCATTCTAAACTGAAAATTCACATCGCTACCATTCTAAACTTCACAAATGGAACACCTTAGGAAACTATTATTACCTGAAGTACGAATTTGCCCAGTGCTCAGGTGCCAAGTCCTTGAAAAAATTATGAGCTCGTTGTTTACCCTCATCTTTTAATTTTGCAAGCTTTTCATGGAACCCTACCACAGTTGGCTCGTAAGCACAGTCACCCAAACTACTTACTAGGTGATCCCTGAATCTATTATCAATTCCTTTCATCCGGTCTCTTAAATTGCTCTTCAAGTGTTGTAAGCAATAACCGTGATGAGCTGATGGGAATACCTTTAGCATAGCTTCTAACAGACCAAGATTACGATCCGAAATAAAAGTAATCTGGCGCTTACCATCAACAACCTTCCCAAGTTCATGCAAGAACCACGACCAATTGGCTGTGGTCTCTAAATCAACAATCGCAAATCCAATAGGAAATAGACCTACAACATAACACCAATACACAACTATTCACAATATTCCAAAGTGAATAAAAAACAGTATAAACGAAACAGGTCATGTGAATGTTTATATCTACATTGCCCTATTACTATTGTTATTTTTGGATTCGGGTTCGAAAACATCAACGATGTGAACATGCACATTAACGACCATTAATAATTCATTGTTGATTGTTGAGTCATTGATAATGTGAACATTCACAATAATGTTCATTAATGGATCAACTGACATTAGTATACACTGATATGAACATTCACATCAGCGTATACTAATGTGAATGTTCACATTACTGTCATTAGTAGACACAGACGTGAACATTCACATCAATGCCTACTAATGTCAATGTTCACATTACTTATAATTTCTCAATCACTCATTTGTCCAGACTATGCTGCAGAGAATGAATATTGACATGAATAGACAGCTAAAAAAAATACTAACTATTGCTTCTGTCTTTCGCCGTTGCCGCAAGTAGCTGACCTTTGTACTTTCCTTTGAGGAATGTTCCATCCAAGAATAATAAAGGCCGACAAGAATTGAACCCAGAAATACACACAGCGAATGACACAAAGAAACGACAAAACTGTTGACTACTCACATCATAGTCAATATTGACGTAACTCCTCGGATTGTATCGCATCACAGCATCCGAATGCCACCGCAACTGGTCAAACGATAATGAGTGATCTCCATGAATACCAGCCTTTGCTTTCTCCACACCCAACTGTAGACGTCCCCGAACGCATCCGGGAGGGTTAAGTCCCGTTCCGTTCATATTGGGGTCACTACGGTTCAAGGACTCAAATGTCACGGTTCTTAATCTTGAACCAAAGAGTCCAAATCCGGCAAATCGTTTTGAAAACAGATTTTTTGAAAGAAGTGCCAAACATGGACTGCTTTGCCAGATACAGAGTCGCCACCTAAATGTTTTTTTATGGGAAAATTTAGGAAACCCTGACTCGGTGCCAAAGGCCACGTGTCCGTCATCACCAAAGTTGCCTCGGCTCGGGAACTTGGGTACGATTGGGGAAGGTCACTTCGTGAGCACCCCCGCTCGCCCGGTCAAAGACCGGCCTCTACTAACCATGATATCTTATTTTGAAAACATTGTGTGTTCTTATTCCGATTATTAGCCTAGGTTACTATGTGATGCGCACAGCATACAAGTATAGACTGAGTCGCCTGAATTGGAACAAAACATTTCATGTTTGTTTGTTTGAAAAAAAATGGTTTGATGGTGCTACCCGCAGGTAGGCTAAGACGTGGATTTGCCACCCTCGGGTGGGCTTAGAAAACATGATTTTGCCACTATCTAGTGGGCTTAAAACACACATTTGATGCATTGCTCCACTTCAAGTAACCCAACCTTCACCCACAGGCATTCAGGCAGTTATATCACATAAGCACATAGCTTCATGGTAAGCACGCTATTCATGGCAACACTCACACGCGTGCAAGGATGCTAAAGCATAAAACTTACCGAGTACTCCGAGCCAAAGAAAGAAGCTAATTAGAAATCAATGCATGATCCTAGATACACAGGAATGCCTAATGCAACACATGCAAAAATGCAACTATAGCAGGCTCGGCTATTCTAAACATGGCATATGGAATGCTACAGCTAACAAGTACTCAACTTGAAATTGAAATACAAATGCAGTTAGTATGATGCACCGAGCCCGGTGCGTGCAAAACAGATGAATAATGCAAACATGCTGTCATACTGTATGCTAATTGAAATATGCCCTAATCTAACCATCATAAGCGGGTAAATAAAAGGGAAGAAAGACGTGGGGTTGGAAGACATACATCACACTCACCCACACTTATTACAACATTGCCCTCGCGCAGAGGGTCCGAATAAATATACAGTCCAAAAATGAAAGAATAGTACAGTCCGAATAATACAGATTCCAAATAATACAAATTCCTAATTAATTAACAAATTAACTAAGAAAAACTGTAAAACTGGTATGCAAGCCAGGGACTGCCTTGCTTCTGACGGACGATGTATGTTTGGGCTGCCTTGCATGGAAATCCACTAGGATGCCCCAATTAGCCTCTGTTTGGCAATGTTTCTCGAAATGCGTGCCAGACTCCGAAAGGTTGCTGATTCTTCATTTTGCTACAACAGAGAGCAGGAAAGGGGCATAGCAATGTATTTCACAAATATATGCATGCCTCGATCCTCGTGCCACCAATCACGCATCTCGATGCATGATGGCCGAGGAGCTGATTTGCACAACTAAATATAGGATGAATGCATATGAAAGCTACAACAAAACCTAACTTCATCATGGATTTCCGGAGCTTCGGTGACTTGGGAATTGAGACCCGTTCCGTCACTCGGGGTACGAAACGTGCCTCGTTTCCCGTGCCCGGGCTAAGTCCTATCCCGAACATGATGCAATATGCATGATATGCATGAAATGTAGTTAATATGCAACCCTAACATACACAATGTCATGGAATGGCATACACGCTAGACGAGGTGATACACAACCGGGCATACACAATGCTATGGATGAAATGGCATACGCAATGCAATAATGGGATTACACCAACATGAGAGAGCCTCAGCCACACTCACATAGGAGGCCATCAGATGAAAACAAGATACCTCGAAGTGCGTGCCCGCGGGCACGCAAACCGAGAACGGACCCTCAGGCACCGAAATGCCACTCTAATGACACATGGCAAAGACATGGAATATGATATGCAAACATGCAAAAATCAGTGGCAAAATGAGGGGCAAAACAGCCCCGAAACAAAGCGAAGTGATACCCGATGTATGAAACGATCCCGAAATGCGAAGATAAGTGCACAAAATGGCTTGTAGCTATACCATACATGCATAATTGATACATGACATGAAAAGGCAGAAGCAAGGCAGCCCCAAAAATCACATTTTTACAGTACAAAACATGGCCAAACAGCAAGCACAAGTAGGGCAACAATGGCATACAAAAATGGCTCCGTAAGGGAGGCCATGAAGCAAGTGATAGATGCAAAGCCCAAATGGAAAAATACCCTTCTAAAACAATGAATAGGGGCTAAAAATATGAACATTTACAGTAGATGAAATGCCTCAAATCAGTATGCAAACATGCTCAAAATGCAATGCAAGATTAAGGCCACAAGAGGGTATAACATGAGGTAGACCAAATATACATCAAATGGCCAAAGACCCTTAATGAAACTTTCCAAGGAGGTCAAAATATAACCACTTTCAGTTCTTATCATGGCCGAAAACAGAAGCTAGATAAGCCTAAAAAGGCATGCAAAAATGGGGGCCAAAGAGGGGTATAATGGTAAGTACAACATGGAGGCCCCCAAAAGTGTTGATCTCTTCTACAATGTTGTAGAGGGACTCAAAATAACCCTAATCACAGTTCATGACACACTCCAAAACAATTTACATATAGGCCAAACAAATCATGCAAATTTACGGTAAATAGGAGGGATTATGAAGTAAGTGCAAGATAGGGGGCCCAAAAATGGTTGAGCCCTTCTTCAATGTTTAAGAGGGGCTCAAAATAGGCCTACTTACAGTTTACATTATGCTCGAAAACAGATCACACATGGGCTAGAAATTTCATGCAAAAATGTGACATACCAAGGGGTATTGAAGCAAGTACCAAATGGAGGGCTCAAACAGGGTTGAGCCCTTGATCAAACATGAATAATGGCTCAAAAAAGGCCCAGTTTCAGTTAGGGTCGGAGCCCAAAACAGTAAGCAAATAGGCTAGAAAAATGGTGCAAAAATGAGCTAAAAGAGGGGAAATGTGAACTTACCCTTGAAGACTATTCTTTGCTGCCTTAGGACCAAGGGATGTTGCTTCTAAGCCTCTAAAAAACCTCTCCTTACTGCTGGAATGGAGTGGTGGTGGTGGTGCTTGGTAGTGATGAAGAAAAGGGTAGAAACTTAGGGATTTTGAGAGAAAATGAGAGAGAAATAGAGAGAGATGTATGCAAGGCCCTTAGGGAAATTTTTGTAACCCTAAAACCAGTCTTGGAGGCTAGTTATAAAGGCAAGAGGAGAGGAGCAAAAGTGGAGGGAAATGACACCAAGTTTCCCTCCTAAAGCTCTCCCCCGGATAGAGATATTTTTGGGGGAAAACAGCTATACAGCTGTAAAGCACACATCCCAAGGAACATGACCGGCCACCTATTTTTGTTGCAGGTGGCTGGCCGGCCACCCCCTATGGCCGGCCTGCCAAGGGGCAAAATGGTCCAGAGGAATTTTTGGCCGGCCACCACAAAAAGGTGTCCTCCCAGGTCTCCTCATCAAGGCCCTGTGGTTGGAAATTGGAAACTGTAAAACAGGAGAGAGAATAGGCTACTTTTAGGAGGGGTTCAAAAGTGAAAGATGGAATTATGGCCGGCCATAGACTTTTAGGGTCCTCCCATGTGTGTACAACACAAATATGTGGTTTGGGCTTGAAGAAAATGCTCCTAGGGTGGTCAACATTGGCCCGGAAGTGAGAAAAACGGGCGTCGGAGGGCGCCGGAGGAGCATAACTGGTTGCTGAGACAATTGTTGGCCTCCCACCCTTCAGTGACCTTCCTTGTGATAAAACAGAGGTACCTACCAAAAATGAACAAAAACCGATGCAAAACGAATGCTCGGGGGCCAAAACACGCAGTTCGGGGTCCCGAAAATAGGCTGTTAAGCATCGAAAATGGCATTCGGCCACGAAGTGGGTCTCTCGGACCCCAGTGTCCCTCAAAAGGGAGTAAATAAGATGTATGCCAAAAACCGGAGGAATCGGAGATGGTTAGACGGTCCCGAACCGAGGCACACAGCCTGACGGCTCTGAAAACCAGGAACCGGGCTCCGAAATGGGCAAAATGGCCTACGGCCACGAAATGTAGCCCACGGCCACTGAGAGATGGTCTAC
Source organism: Camellia japonica (assembly GCA_030407325.1). Lineage (NCBI taxonomy): Eukaryota > Viridiplantae > Streptophyta > Magnoliopsida > Ericales > Theaceae > Camellia > Camellia japonica. Next base: position 44,736,613 of record JAPPVO010000017.1, read on the forward strand.
GAGACCTCTCCCTCCCCTCAGGAAGAGAAACAAAGAAAATCGAGTCTGGTTCGCAAACCGAGGCAAGGCACAGAAGAGGGTTCGGAAGTCCGGAGGCAGGGCTCACGGCCGCGACTCTGAGACTTCTGAACGAGCACGATATGCAACACCACCGAGCGCTCAATCGGTGACGTCTGAGTCTTAAGGTCGGTCAAAAATGGGGTGTCTACAGTTGCCCCTCTTTGACAGAACTCGGAAGTCACAAGTGACGGGAGTGAATGTCAAAGCCCAGAGACGACCCATTTTTGACAAGGTCGAAGACTTAGACAATCATACAAGATGAACAGAGATATGCCCGCAGGCGTGCCCGCAGGCAAAGGGGGCAAAATGCAAAGCGATATGCATGTAGCCAGATGTAACTTAATGATCATGCAAGTGCAGCAAGCTGTAATGAAGCAAGTATTCGCAAATAAATGCAATAGTTTTAAGCAAGAATGCAAAGCAACAACTACGTTTCATGCAGTTAGGAATGTGGAGAATTATTCAATTCTCGTCGCGTCTCACACGGAGAAGATACGATACCTGCGCGATTCGTCTGGTCGCACCAGCCTCAAATGAACCGTACATACAATATCGTGCCTGCAAAAGAAAGAAATTCAACAAGAACGATATGCTAACAACATATATTCAATGTGATTCCTGTGATTCCTGAAAGTTTGACACACGCAGTGTCGGCGAGTGAATGCATCGCAATGCGAGAAAGGAACGTGCGTGACAACGCATGCTCAAGCACAGAGGTATGGTACACCAAGAAAACATGCATGACAATGCAAAATGCTCATGAGAATGCAAGTTATGTGCACAACAATGCAAAACGAGCATAAATCAGGATGCCCGTTTGTTGCGAAACAACGAGTAAGGAAATGCGCATTTCGGCGAAGGCGACTTGATCGCGGCCTCTGGTTCACCTCCCGGAGAGGTTACAACATGCTCAAAAAGGATACACTCTAATTTCGATGAGTAATGATGAGACATATGTCAGAAATTGCAGCTGAAGTTCCGGCGGAGCAATTTCGCGCCAGAAAGTACACACTTTTCTTGAACTTTTCAGGTCCCGGGAACTCCAATCTTCCTCAAAATTTGCAGAGGGCTAGGGAGGATGTGGAGAACACCACCGGCCAGTGGTTGCCCAGGGGAGGTGACCGGCCAGGAACCCAAAAAGCAAATGGCCGGCCAGCAAGCCAGAAAGGTGGCCGGCCGGCCACCTGTCCAAAAAGGGGGTAGTTTTGTTTGTCTTTTCGCCTCATTTTCTTTATATTCCCTCATCCATTCATCCGAGACCACACCCACAGCTGCGAAATCTTCTCCCTGCCTCCCAAACCATTTTTTCTTCAGATCTGCACTTTTTACACGTTTTTTCAGCCTCCACGCAAGTTGTTTTCGCAAAAACATTCGATTTTAAGCACTTTGGACCGATTAAATTTGATTTCGGGCTTCTTTTCTCATTTTCACCACTTGAGGTAAGTTTGTCTCAATATTTGGAAGATTTTCTCGGGAGTTGACTTTTGTTGACTTTTTCATTTCCCGAGAGTTGACTTTTGTTGACTTTTTCCAATTTTGGCTCATTTTTGCTCATTTTTTGCTCCTTTTGCAGATTTTTCGGAATGGCGGGTAATTTCCCTCATGGTGGAGGTCCTCCAGGTGCCGGGGATGATTTCGATATCATGACGCTGCCCCGAGGGTCCGCCCCTTTATTCCCGAGAGATACGCCCCGGCGGTGCACATTCTTCCGCGGGCCATTTTTCGTCATTTTACTGACTTCAATGATCGGGCACCCGGAGATCTACTTCTACGAGAGCCGGAGCATCACCTTTCTTACGAGGCACGAGAGGTATTTTACTTCCATTTTCTGTATTCTTCGTGCATTTCATACCTTTGCCATGCTTGAACACACAGTTTAGCCTATGACATAGTACTTTGCTTGCATCCTGAACATGTGGCTTAAACACTTGAATTTCTGAACACTAGGCTCATCGATTGATTGTGAACGCACGGTACACATTAGTTAAGAATTGAACACACGGCTCAAACACTGATTTGTCGAACACACAGCCCGAATTTGAAGGTGAACACACGGCACACACTGACTAAGAGTAGAACACACAGTCCCAAACTCTGATTTTCTGAACACACAGTTCTAGTTGATGGTGAACACACGGCACACACTGATTGAGAGTAGAACACGCAGTCCCAAACTCTGATTTTCTGAACACACAGTCCAAGTTGATGGAGAGTAGAACACACAGCCCTAACTCTGATTTTCTGAACACACAGTCCAAGTTGATGGAGAGTAGAACACACAGCCCTGAACTCTGATTTTCTGAACACACAGTCCAAGTTGATGGAGAGTAGAACACACAGCCCTAACTCTGATTTTCTGAACACACAGTTCAATTGATGGAGAGTAGAACACACAGCCCCTGACTCTGATTTTCTGAACACACAGTCCAAGTTGATGGAGAGTAGAACACACAGCCCTAACTCTGATTTTCTGAACACACAGTTCAAGTTGATGGAGAGTAGAACACACAGCCCTAACTCTGATTTCTGAACACACAGTTCAAGTTGATAGAGAGTAGAAACACAACCCTAACTCTGATTTTCTGAACACACAGTCCAAGTTCATTGGATTAAAGCGAACACGCAGCCCGCTGATTAAGATTTGAACACGCAGCCCAAAAACTGATTTTCTGAACACACAGCTCAGATGAACACGCAGCCCAAAACACTGATTTCTGAACACACACTCAGATATTTAATTTCTGACACTCACAGTTCATTTTACTACTTGTGCTTGCACACGGCTCATTCATTTCATTTGCCACACAGCTTATTCATTCTGATTCTGACACATGCGTTCATTCTGAATACAGGTTGGCTCTCGTACCGTGCGAGGATACGGCTCCACTGCTGCGAGAGAGTGGTATGCCGAGCTTCCGGAGGCTGTCCGGGATTTGGTTGATTCAGCAGGTTCGGGCTTCTGCATGGGGTTATCACATTGTCCTGCCAGTAGGACACTGCTGGCCGCTTTGGTGGAGAGATGGTGGGACACCACCAATTCCTTCCATTTTTCCGCCACCGGGGTTTGACCATGACCCCGCTAGACTTCGCCGTACTCACCGGTTTAGACATAGGAGGCTGGCCTATTCCTTATGACGAGGATATGGGCGAGTGGAGGCCGCTTGGGTACATCTGTTGGGGGCCCGCCCACCTGTGGACAGAGCTTCTGGGAGAGTCCGGTACACCTGGTTCTCTTCCCGTTTCGGAGACCGGAGATGGAGCCCAGTCTCCTGAGGAGGCGGAGCAGTACGCCCGAGGTTTCCTTATGTTCCTCTTTGGCACCACTCTGTTTGCTGATAGGGGGAACACTGTTGGGTTGTATCTTTTGAGCGCTCTAGTGGACCTATCACAGGTCAGTCGGTACGACTGGGTGGCGCTGGCCTGGCTACCCTCTATTGCTATATTGAGCGCGGCCTCTCGCGGCGGGGAGACTTACTCGGCGGCTATTGGAGAGCCTGGGAGGTACGTTCTGTCCTCTTGATTTACATTTCTGCTCCTCATTACTTGTTTATCGCACACACGCGCACTTTACATTTCTGTATTTTGCCCTCAGCACTTTGTATTTACATTCCGCTCTACTTTTCTCAGCTATGGGTCTACGTATATTTTCCGACGTTAGCCCCGGAGATGGAGGTGGTAGGGTTTCTTACGACCCCGTTCTCATTCGTATTCGAGGGCCAGCACCGACCAAGACCTCGAGAGACTCTCTTCTTACCTGCTGCGACAGTATTTTGACACTGTTCGGACGACAGAGGTATTTCAGAACTCCTCAGTTCTCTTCCGTTTTCATCTTTGATTTGCCCTGTATATTCCCGATTTCTGATTGATTTATGCACTGATTATCCGCAGATTACGTGGCAGCCCTGGGCAGTCTGGGCGATGGTCCCGCGATTTCAGTATGCTGGAGGATCGGGCACTTCCCAGTATAGGTCTGCTCGAGGGGCCGGTTGGTAGGGCATGGTTCCTGGGGACGTTTTTTTTTTGTCAAGGTATGGGGGTACGTTTCTCAGGACCCTCCTGCCGCACCTCCAGCCACTATGCGGACTGCTGATATATACTCTCCTCTCTACCCAGTGAGGTCATTAGTGCTATGCAGGGCACCGATGCTTTGCTACATCTCACGGACGGGGACTACGGCCACTTATCGTCACACATATCTGATGCCTCCCTTGACGGGAGTGCGTGCTCCGTACGGATATCCCTCCTCCAGCAGGGCTGGTGCATCCAGAGGTGGGCGCGGATTCATTCCACCGATCCCCCGACTTTTCATCATCCTGGGTGGCCAGACATGCCGACCGAGTTGACGAGTTGGCGATTCGGGGCTCCTTACCAGGTCTCGCTAGAGCCTCCTCTTCCTGACCACAGATATGTCAGAGACCCTGATTCACCCCCGGTATGTTTTACAGCTTTGATTTATCAGTCGAATATTTGGACATTCATTCCTTTACTGATAGTTTTGCATTTGTATCTGTAGCCTCCAGTTGAGTACATGGATGAGATGCTTGGGATGCTGGCCACATTCGAGGGCATGATCCTACGGAGGGAGGCACAGCTGGCCATTATGGGTGTACAGGTACTGTCCATCTTTCCTGTATTTAGCATATTTCTGATGACATGCTGGTTTTGAACATTCTGCTGTATTGATAGGCTGTGTAGGGCACATCTGACACACACCCCACTCACATATTGTACTTGTCTGCTTTTCATATTTGAACTGATGTATTGAACTCTTCACTTTCAGATGCCTCCTGTATACGCACCGCCGCGGCCGGCCACCCGGCCTTCTCAGAGAGGTCGAGGTGCTGGGCCATCTGGGCCCTTTCGAGGAGCTGGGCCATCCAGGCCTTCTCAGGGAGCAGGGCCATCCAGGCCTTTCCGAGGAGCTCGAGGAGCGGGGTCGTCTCGCAGACGTAGGGCACATGTTATAGAGGCAGAGCCTGATGAGGAGGAGGAGGAGGAGGTCGCAGATCGTGAGTCAGAGACATCTGCTGAGGAGGGGGCTCCGGCCTTGGTTCCGGGAGTGGAGGCGAGGCTGAGGGGGATCCTGAGGATGACAGCTCCGACCCGGATGGTGATGATGGTGCAGAGGTTGTCCCGCAGAAGAGGATGAGGGGGCCTCCTCATTCCCGCTCCCGAGGATATTGATGTTATTTCCTGCTTTATTTTACTTTTTGCTAGTAGTTTGTAGCACTTTGCACATTGTTAGGCAGTTTTATTTTCTGTAAAACTTGTACCTTTATTTTGTTGTAAAACATGATGGAATGAAACAGCTTTTGAAAAGGTGTTTGTATTTGAAACTCTTAGCATCGCATCGCATCGCATTATTTTGCACAAAAATGGAATTGAATGGGAATGTGCCTTGTGTATTTACCGGGTCAGGTAATGAACCGACGCAACAAATCAAACAACTCGACTCACTAAGAAATAACAGAATCTTAGCAAGTTTACAACTCGATAAGCAAAATACAACAATGTTAACGACTCGATAAACAACATTAACAAAATTGCATAAACAAAAGTAATAACTCAAAACACAAAAATGCGACAGCTCGACAAAACTTACAACTCGATAAACAAAGCAACAACTCGATAAGCAAAATACAACAAAGCGTACTTCGGACGGACGATCTGGATGATGGAACGCATCCGAAACTGAGAGAAATGGAGGCCTTCGACATCCCCGATGCATAGAAATGCCTCAAACTTCCTTCCGGAGGGCAAAACAGGACCAATGCATGGCCGGCCACATTTTGCATCTGGGGACTGAAGGGTGGCCGGCCGGCCACTTTTTGAAACAAAGATGGCCGGCCTGCTAGAATAGATGGCCGGCCGGCCACCTCTCCTGCAACTCTCAGAATTGTGACACGTGTCCCCGAATAGTGTTTTACCCCCCTATAAAGCTCCAACTTTGGAACTCTTTCATTTCATCACTGCTTTGCACAAAAAATGGAGGCATTTCTCGTAGAAAATCTCACATCTTGGATCTATTCTTTAGATGGCTCGGAAAAGTTGAACTTCCGGGGTTTTGGCTTGAATGCACTATTCACGCTGGGCCGGACTTCACTGCATCTTCCTTTCCTCTATGCCGCGGTGAGATTTTGGAATCCAGTGACGCACGTCTTCAGCTTCGGAGGGCAAGAGGTATGTCCCACTTTTGAAGATTTTCAAGTTTTGATAGAATCCGAGCGAGGTGAGGAAATCTTGCCCCAACTCAATTTTGGCTATGCCCAAACCCTAGGGCGGATGTGTGGACTCAACGCACATGATGCTCGATCCCTGATTTGTAACGGAATGTTGGATATCCCAAGCCTGATTTACCGGTTCTCCGATGCTGGTGACCGCAGCGACCATCATTGGCAAGGCTTCCGGCAACACGCCCTCTGTTTATGCATGTTATCTCATTTTCTGTTTGCCTCGAGCTTTGGAGGATCCAGCGTCCGTCTGATTGAAGTGGCCCAAGGCTTGAAAGAAGGAAGGAGTTGCATCGCCATGACATTGGCGGAGACACTGATGGGCTTGGATGCTTTCTACTGTCGGGAGACAAACTAGATTCTCGGCCCTCAGGCTCGGTTTTTCTCACAAAACCCTTTTTCTTACTTTTCTCTCATCGTACATCTCTCTATTCTTTATTCTCTCATTTTTCATCCCTCCCAGGTATGGTTGATGGATAAATTGCAGGTTGTGGATTCTTGCCCTGCTTACTCAGCCCGCGGCTACTTCTTTCGACAACGCCTAGTCGACGCCCTTGATGAGGGATGGTGGTTTGAATGGATGTGCAATTTGTCGGCAGATCGCATTGCGTGGCGCTGTCCTTGGCTCAATCTCCGGCGATGAGCTACAGCATGTCTCGGCAGGTTGGGATTCGATTGATCGGCTTGACTCACTGCGTATTCTATTTCCCATTCCGTATTCTGCGCCAGTTTGGCCATGATCAGACTTGCCCACCAGAGGGGATAGAGTATCCGGCTACATTTCCAGTTCGAGGCGCACAGCTGGCTCGGCAGGCCGCAGCGTGGGAAATAGAGAACTTCTGGCCCTGCTCCCACTTTTAGTTGCACTTTGTCTGACGAGTGCTGGGATTGGCTCAACGAAGAAGCACAGGTTGGGCCTAGGTTGGCATCAGAGGCTTCAACTAGCTCTGGCAGGGGCGCAGGGACACCTGACTTGACTATGCCCCGGATTTATTGCTTTACTAGTACTTTCAAGTTTCTTCCTGAGTGTAATAAAAAGCAACTTCAATTGTATGCAAGAGCAAGAGAACTCTGTTTTGAAATCAATGAAATTGAAGGTTGTGGTACTGAAAAATTCTCCGCTTTGGTCCAAAAATGGTCTTAGTTGTAAAAAGATTAATTTGAGCAAAGTCAACTTTTATTAAAACTTTTCAAAACTATTTTCGATATGGATCAGAACTGGACACGCCTGAGATCTGTCACTGAGATGCACAACCCGGATCCTAGCAACTGGAAAGTTGCCCCTAGTTGAATGGTACCGCAGCACTTCATTGCAACGGAAAGTTGCCCCTAGTCTGAATAGCACTGTACCGGAGATCACGATAAATGCTGATGAATAGAGATGACTGAGATGATCAAATGGACAAAGTTGATCGGGGAAAAGATTGTGGCTGAACTTCAGTGAAGCTGCCTACGTATCCCAAAGATGGGAATCAAGCCTTACGTAGTTCAGGCTTAGGTGCGCTCGGGTATTTTCACTCTCCTTTTGCGCTCTAACTTTTGCCAAGGCCGCCCTTTGCGGGTTTTCAACCTTGCGAGCTCAGTTTTTATAATTTCAAATTTTCTGTGCTCTGAGTTTTGCCTAGGTCGCCCTTTCGGGTTTTCGGCCTAGCGAGCCTCTCAGGGTAGTATTTCTTCAACTTGTCCATGTTGATCGGTTGGGAAAACTCTAAGCCATCTAGATCCATCAGAACCACAGCTCCACCTGACCAGATTGACTTGATGATGTAGGGACCAGTCCAATTAGGTCTGAACTTGCCCCTTGGGTCGTGGATGGGAGCTCGATTGTCTTTGAGCACCAAATCTCCTTCTTTCAAATTCCTGGACTTAACCTTCTTGTTGAAAGCCCGGGCAATTCTGCGTTGATAACCTTGGATATGGTACAGTGCTTTCAGCCTTCTTTCATCGAAAAGCATGAGTTCCTCAAATCTGCTCTGTTGCCAGTCTGCCTCGGCTATTTGACACTCGCCAATACTCGTAATGACGGAACCTCAATCTCAATAGGTAGAACGGCCTCCATCCCATAAACCAAGAGTACGGAGTCGCCCCAGTAGAAGTTCTGATTGAAGTCCGGTAGCCCCACAGAGCGAACGGCAGCTTATCTGGCCAGTCCCGATAGGTTTCCACCATCTTTTGTAGTATGCGCTTGATATTCTTGTTGGCGGCCTCAACTGCTCCATTGGTTTGCGGCCGGTAGTAGACGACTTATGAAAGCCACATTGTATTTCTCCAACAAATCAATCACCTCCTTCTTGAAGTGGGAACCATTGTCTGAAATTATTTCGTTTGGGACCCCGTAGCGACAGATGATGTTGTTTCTGATAAATTTGCGACGTGCGAAGCCTTCAACACCGCATAAGATTGGGCCTCAACCCACTTTGTGAAATAATCTATCGCTACCAAGATGAACTCATGCCCATTCGACCCCTTCGGCGTAACTGCTCCGATTACATCAATTCCCCAGACTGAAAACGGCCATGGCGAAGTCATGTTGTACAGCTTTGACGGCGGAATGTTCATGCGATTTGCATGAATCTGACATTTGTGGCATCGCCGGACGAAACTAATACAATCCTCCTCCATGGTGGACCAGTAATAACCCTGTCTGAGAATCTTCCGTGCCAACATTACCCCATTCATGTGTGCACCACATTCTCCCCGTGGATGGCTTCCATCAGACGCTTTGACTCTTCGGCATCAACGCACAGTTTATGCATTCCCAGATGACCCCGTTTATACAGTTTACCCCCGCAGATGATGAACTGAACTGCCATTCTCCTGATTGCCTTTTGTCTTTGGCATTTACCCCCTGGGGTATGCTTCTTTCTCCAAGAAATTCCAGATGTCGTAATACCAGGGTGTTCGTCCTGAACTTCATCTATGGCTGCAATCGACTCATAGGCAGGTGCAAATTTCTGGTCAATGATGACTGGACGCATTCGGACTCCACACGGAGATGTCTATCATAGAAGATAGAGTTGCTAAAGAATCTGCGAACCTGTTGTTCTCTCTTAGTAGATGAGTAAAACTTAGCTTCTCAAACCGAGGAATCAGCAAATCCAAGGTCTGGTGATACATCATCATCTTTTCTCTTTTACTTTCCAGTCTCCTTTAGCTTGAGACACAACAAGGTTCGAGTCCCCAATGACGTCCAACCGTCTTCCCCTAGTTCCAGGGCTGCTTCTAGACCAGCAATACATGCCTCGTATTCTGCTTCGTTGTTCGAGACTTTGAATCGGAGTTTGAAGGCTAGAGGGATACGGGAATTGTCGGGTGCTATCAGCAACACTCCTATCCCATACCCTGTTGATTTGACGCTCCGTCAAAGTACATCGTCCAAGTTTCATCGTCGATATGCAGAATTGATTCATCCGGGAACAGGTACTCAACTGCTTCATCCCCCTCAACCGGGTGGTCGGCAAGGAACTCTGCCACTGCTCTTCCTTTCACTGACTTGCGTGTCACGTACGTGAGATCAAATTCGGAGAGCAACAGCAACCAACGAGCTAGCCTACCCGTAAGTGCTGGTTTCTCGAAGATATTTGATGGATCAATCGTGAAACCAACATTACAGAGTGAGCTAACAGGTAGTGCCGCAGCTTCCTGGTAGCCCATACCAAAGCTAAGCAAGCCTTTTCCAGCGGTGTATATCGGGTCTCATACTCCAGCATCTTCTTGCTGAGATAGTAGATGGCTTTCTCCACCTTGTCTTCTGATTCTTGTGCAAGCATGCAGCCCATTGTAGTTTCAGTTACTGACAGATACAAAATCAACGGTTTTCCCTGTTCTGTGCGAATAAACGGCGTGTAGATATTCTTTATCTGTTCAAATGCAGCTTGACATCGGCCGTCCCATTGGAATTTCTTCTTTTCTTGAGGAGACCAAAAAGTGGTTCAAGTCAAGGTTAATTTTGAAATAACCGTCTTATGAATTGCACTTTACCCAGAAAGCCTCGCACCTCCTTTTCAGTCCTTGGTGGGGGCATTTCTAGATGGCCTTGATTTTGGAAGGGTCGACCTCGATGCCTCTTTGTGTAATCAGAAACCCCAGCATTTTCCCGCTGTAACACCAAATGTACATTTCTGAGGGTTTAGCCGCAACCGGAATTCCCTGATCCTTTGGAAAAACTTATGCAAGCGGTGTAGTGGCCCTCTCTTTCCTTGGACTTGACAATCATGTCGTCCACATACACCTCAACCTCTTTGTGGATCATATCATGTAGTATTGTGGTCGCGGCTCGTTGATAAGTAGCTCCAGCGTTCTTCACCCAAACGGCATTACCCGGTAGCAATATGTCCCCCACGGGTGTGTGAATGCAGTCTTTTCCCGGTCTTTGGTGCCATCACTATCTGGTTGTATCCTGAGAAGCCATCCATGAATGAGAGCAATGCATGCCCTGCTGTGAAGTCTACCAACTCATCGATTGCGGTAAGGGGAAAGTCGTCCTTCGGACTAGCTCTGTTCAAATCCCTGAAGTCTACACACACCCGGATCCTGCCATCTTTCTTCGGCACGGGAACAATGTTGGCCAACCAAGTCGTATTCAGATACCAGCAGGAAGCCTGCGTCAATTTGCTTGGTGACCTCTTCCTTAATCTTGAGAGCCCATCCGGCGCGATCCTTCTGAGTTTCTGTTTGACAGGTCGGCCTCGGGTCAAGGGGATCCGATGCTTACAATCTCAGGATCGATTCCAGGCATGTCTTCGTAGGACCACGCGAAAACATCTTTGAAATCTTTTAATAAAGCGACTAAGCGCTCGCGTTCCTCCGAAGACAACGTGGACCCGATCTGGACCAGCCGCGGGTCCTCCTCAGTACCAATGTTCACGGTAATGATTTCATCCATTAATGGTTTAACAAATCTCTCTTGCTCTTGCTCAATTAAACGTTGCAAAACCGGAGGAACTTCGTCCTCGTCGTTTTCATCAAAGTTTTGAAAGTCTGAATTAATGCAATAAATCAAGGCACAGAGAAATACTCGGAAACCACATTCGCTCATTCTCATTAAGTTCATCCAAATCGTCCGATTCATTTACAACAGACTCAAATGAAAAGGAAAAGACGACCTAGACAGGACTGTGGCATCCGGGTTAATCCCCAGGAGTACCAGACTCAGACTCAGTCGAGCTGGAATCTGATTCCGACTCACTAGACTCGGTGGAATCAGATTCCGCTCACTACCTGACCTGTGCTGCTGGACAAAAATCCCTCCTCGTATGCCAAGTAGAGGGTGCATAGATGCATCCAAGATAGCTGCTGGTTGGCTCGCGCCGCGTTTCATCCCCAATCATGGAAACCACGAAGTTATCCCCCAAGCACTCATGGTCGATCGGAGGATCAGAGAGTAGACATGCCATGCTACCCCCATTTCAAATTCTGTGCCCTCAGATCCCCTGCTTTACACTGCTCAGTCTCAGCTGATGGTCTGTCTGCTCTGTGGCAACGTCATCCCCGGATAGTTGAAGTCAAAGAAAATTCGAAGCCTGGGACGCGCTTCTTCTCCGCGTTTATCCACGGCTCTGGGAAGCCGCAAAATGGAAAGTCCTCCCCCTCCCGGACGAAGCGTCCGTTCAGTGGGTATGGATGGCCTGTGCATTAATTCAAAAGGCTTCCCAGCTTGCTTTGCTCTGGCTCTGCCGGCCATTTCCTTTCCTTTCCTCACCCAGTCCTCTTTGGTGGGCAGATAGCCCAGTCCAAAGGTATGCGGTTTGTGGCACTTCGCCAACGCTGCGACTCCTTTCCTACGTGCTCCTTCCTAATCCCATCCCGGGGATATGTTGTAGCTTGTTCATGAGGTAGCGATTGAGCACTGACGTCACACACCTTCATTCACAGCCATAATATTTTGCACTACCCGGGCCTCAGCCAAAGTGAATCCCTGATAAGAATACGTCCTCTGTGCCATGCTTAATTTCAGGACTGGCGTAGATACCTCTGGAGGCGGATTGATTGATGAGTTCCGAACACAATGGCTACTCCGCTTTTCCATAGGGTTATTTCACCATCTGATGTAGATTGGAAGAGACTGCTGTTGTCACTTGGTGCATCCACGGCCGCCCAAGAGTAGTTGAAGGTCGCGGGAACGTCCAAGACATGAAATTCGATGTCATGTGTGTCCCGGACCAACCTTGGTTTGAATCTTACCCACCCATTCACTTTCCCTGCTAGTATTATCGTATGCTCTGATCACCTGAGTGGTTGGTGTGAAGTCCGCGAGCTTCAACCCAACTGCATATGCTGTTTCTGACTGGGCAGACATTGATGGCGGAAACCCGGTATCAACAAGTACCACTGGTATCCATTTATCTCTACATTCCACGGAAACGTAGAGGGGTTTGTATGCTTTGATCACCTGAGTGGTTGGTGTGAAGTCCGCGGGCTTCAACCCAACTGCATATGCTGTTCTGACTGGGCAGACATTGATGGCGGACCCGGTATCAACAAGTACCACCGGTATCCATTTATCTCTACATTCCACGGAAACGTAGAGGGGTTTATTATGGTTTGTGCCCTCAGGCGGTAATTCCTTGTCTGAAAAGGTTAATGCCGGGGAACCTCCTCCCGGAAAAACCAGCCCAACCAGCTGCTCTGGCGTAGTGTCTATGGAGAGTTTGGCCTTGTCCATGGCAGATAGGACGGCCTGTCTGTGCACCCTCGATGCCATAAGCAGTCCCCAGATGGAGATATCTGCTTGTATCTTCTTCAATTGCTTGAGCACAGCTTCTTCTTCAATCTGTTTCTCTCTCTGTTTCTCAGCTTCTTTGTCTTTCCTTGATGCTCAGGTTGGTCTAAGTGTTGGGGCTTGAAATATCGTCCACTCCTTGTCATATGAGCGATCTCGTCACATACCAGGTATCATCTGGTTGGATACTTCCCCAATCCTCATCTGTGTGGGCAAGACATAAGTCATCGTCTTCCCACCACATTCCGTCGGCAGCCGACAGACACCTGTCCGGCTCCGGTATGATCGTACTCGCAGCACCTTCAGTCTTTATGCCCGCAGCATTTTCTGTTCCTGTGCACACAGCACTTTCGACCCCCACATGGGCCTTAGCTTTTCTGATTCTCTCGGAATCGTCAAACCTTTGTTGTTCCAACTGCGTCAGTACAGCTGGTTGGTCAATATTCCTGTATTTACAATCCCCAATTCTGAGCGAAATTCTTAACGCCGGCCTCTCCGGCGGTGGATTCTGACTCTCGGCCCTTCCGGCCATCACTGATACTCTTGCCCCTGCCGGGCCCTGTTCTGATTGAAATTCTGCAACGTCTGGCTGATCATCTAACCATCCGGACTTCTTCCGACTCCTCATAGTCGAAACCAGTTGATTGCAGCATCCCCTGATTCTTGGTCGTTGAAGAACTGGAAGTTGGCAAAATCCCTTCCACTGTTGTCAGATCATCTGCCCCTTGTTCAAGTCTGTCCCCCCGAATCATGCACAGTTCAGCTTTTTCTGGCAGCCCCACACTCAGCTCAGACTGGCCCACTGATAAGATGTATTCGCTTGGATCATAGGCTCCTCCAGCATAATTCCCAGGCTGTTCCATCCCAGACTCAACAATTCTGCTCTCCTCTGAAACCTGCCCTGTTCCATCTTCGGTGGTCACCACCACTGGCTTAGATTGGGTTGTGAAGGCGTCCAACATGCACAAGTCAGTGCAGTCAGAAGGATCACCCTCCGGCTTGGGTAGGTGAGAGGGAGTAATATAGATACTAGGATCGTAGACACGACCCCAGTTTGGATGAAGTTGACTCTGTTGGGAGGAGGGGCTTGGTTATGTGGTGGGAGAGGATTTGTTGTGACGTTGGGTTTTTCGGGAGGCGCGATCACCTGTTTGTCAATAAGATCCTGGATCTCATGACGCAATCTGAAACAGCGGTCGGTGTCATGACCGTGCTGTTGGTGATACGCGCAGTACTTTGCCGGGTCATGAGAGGGAGGAAGTGGATTTGGCAGTGGCCTCGGCTCTAGGGGTGTCAAATGCTTCTTCCTGATTAACACCCCCAGAGCTTTGGACAGGGGCATATAGAGGGGTGTAAAGGTTCTTTGGCCTCTGGGCTGAATTTGGCGGTTTGGGTTACTTCTTCCAGATGCGCCAGAGAAAGGCGTGGCTGTCATGGTCTTGGGGGAGGGGGAGTGGTGGTGACCGTGCTCACTTCTGAAGCTCGTGCAGTTGCAGCGCCACTCGGGCCTGCGTTGTTGTTACGGTTAAATGTCCTCCGGGGCTGCTCCTGTCCTGGTCGATCAGACCTTGTTTCATGGCATCCTCGATCTGTACCCCATCTCGTGTAAATCTGAGAAGGTAGGAAAGGGGAGTACGATCATTTTCTGCATGAGTTTCGGTTGGAGATTGCGCACAATCATCCGGATTTGATCTTTGTCTGTAGGTCTCAAGGTCATCATCGACGCCTTTGCCCTCCATCTAGTTACAAAATCGGAGAAAGACTCCTTGGGTTCCTGCCTCGTCGTTTCGAGATCACGGGTTGTAATCTCGATCTGTGTATTGTACGAGTACTGTGCAACGAAGGCCTCAGCCATCTCATCCCAGCTTCTCTTCACGTCATCTTCTAACTTTGCGTACCAAATGGCCGCCACACCCCGACAAAGTTCGGCCAAACAGGGAAGCTTTTGTGGTCGGGTTAGGCCCATTGGCCTCAGGATGTCTGAAAATAGCCGGAGATGGACCATGGATCCCCTGACCCATCAAAACGATCAATCTGTGGCATCTTGAATCTGTCTGGCAATGTTACGGCCACGTCGGTGTACCCATCTTCGATGTCCGGAATGGCCTTCACCCCTCTGCGATTTCTTGAAAAGCTTCTCCAACTTACTCAGTTTTAGAGCTGTATGATCTACCTCGAACTCGAATGGAGTCCCGGTGGTTGGGTGTAAGATTCTTGGACAGTTGAGGCAGAAGCGGGGGCGGAGCCAGCCCCGTTGGAAGGTTGGTGTCCTCTTGGATATTTTGGACATTGGGTAGGGTGTTCTGGGTGTTCGGGAGGGTATTCTGAGGATTTGGAGGATTTGGCAGGGTATTCTGACCAGTAGGTGCCTGCTCGGGTAGTGGAGCCGCTGGTGGAGGAGGAGCCTGATGTGAAGCAGACGCTGCATTCTGCTGTTGTAGCCTAGTGATCAGCTCGGCCTGCTGGGCCATGACTGTGGCTTGTTGTTTAGAAAATTCCGCTTGGCGGATGGCATCCTCTTGCATCTGTCTCATGCTCTCTTTCACCTGGCACATCATCGCCTCCATCCCTGATGTATTCTGCTGTTCCATCTGAATGACCGGTAAATGTATCTCTATGGCAGACACAGAAATCTCAACCTGACTGTTTTACTGTCAAAGTAGCCCTCTGTCCCGGTAATCCCTGTTCTGACACACTGCGCCTCCTCGGCCTCTTCTGATAACTGGGGGTTAGAGGTGGAACACTGGATGTCCGTCAACCAGATCCTCGGATCGATTGAGTCGGCGACCTCGTGTCCAAAGTGCTTGGGGAGTATCTACTGGTTCGGAAGCAATCGTGCTAAAAACTGCCCTAGCAAAAGATAATAAAGCGAAAAGGAAATAAATAACCAGATAAACGGGCAGCATAACAGCTTAAATTAAATACACACAACACACAGTTGGGCATACAACACACAGTTGAAAAGCTGAAAATACACTGTCCTCAATCACTGATCACTGTTCCTGTATCACTGTTTCCCAAAACTGAATCCGATATCCGCAGACAACTGATTCTCAGATACTGACTGATGCCCGCAGGCCTGATGCCCAAACTCATAGACTGATACATGCATTCCTGTAGAGACGCACTCTAAAGCACATAACAGATAAGTGAGAGCCAAACACCCCTATGTTGGGGTAGGTTTTCCCTGTCCTATTTTGTCAGGAGCTAGGGTTTCACTACGCACACAGCGGTTTCAAACAACCTATAAACGGGTAAGCAACCTGTCCTAATTTGGAATGGTCACTATGGATCCGAATATGCACTAGGTCGAATGGTCAAAAAGGGTCCCCAGTAAAACCGGGGTTTGTGTTCCCATGCTGTCAGAGCCCAGAGCCGATCAGCCTTATGGACATGCCTTGACAAGACAAGCCTCCGGCAAATCGTTCGGGAATGGCATATGGCAAACACGATGTCCTAGGCGCACCAATGCAAATGCAATGCAAAGAAACACACAAGTGTAGTCAAAACGAGATATCATGAGTTCGAGTCAAGTTCTCTAACTCCCCAGCAGAGTCGCCAGAAACTGTAGACGTCCCCGAACGCATCCGGGAGGGTTAAGTCCCATTCCGTTCATATTGGGGTCACTACGGTTCAAGGACTCAAATGTCACGGTTCTTAATCTTGAACCAAAGAGTCCAAATCCGGCAAATCGTTTTGAAAACAGATTTTTTGAAAGAAGTGCCAAACATGAACTGCTTTGCCAGATACAGAGTCGCCACCTAAATGTTTTTTTATGGGAAAATTTAGGAAACCCTGACTCGGTGCCAAAGGCCACGTGTCCATCATCACCAAAGTTGCCTCGGCTCGGGAACTTGGGTACGATTGGGGAAGGTCACTTCGTGAGCACCCCCGCTCGCCCGGTCAAAGACCGGCCTCTACTAAACCATGATATCTTATTTGAAAACATTGTGTGTTCTTATTCCGATTATTAGCCTAGGTTACTATGTGATGCGCACAGCATACAAGTATAGACTGAGTCGCCTGAATTGGAACAAAACATTTCATGTTTGTTTGTTTGAAAAAAAATGGTTTGATGGTTGTAGACACCCCATTTTTGACCGTCCTCAAGACTTGGACGTCACCGCTTGAACGCTCGGTGATCATCCATGTTCGTGTTCGTTCGGAGTTCCCGGAGTCCTCGGCTACGCGCCTTGCCTCAGGACCTCCGAACTCGACTGTTTTGTGTCTGGTTTGCACCAAACACTTGTGCTTTGCCTTGGAGGGGCAGGGAATGCCTTGTGAGGCATCCCCACAACCACGGCAGTGGCTAGAGGCCACCGGCTGGTTGGTGTTGCCATCGGCACTATATTGTGCCGGTCGGCACTCTTTTGTGCCGGTCGGCAGTCATTTGGCAAATGACCATTTTGCCCTGCCGACTACTGTGCAGTTTGCTTTATGAGATATTTTGAAGCAGCTGTATAGCATTTTTTCCCCTCCATACACGTGTATGGAGGGATGAGCCCTTTGGTAGCTTAGCTTGTAAGCTTTGATTCCTATAAGAGAAGACTCTCTTCTCTTGGCTCAAGGGTTGAAGAGTTTAGACATTTTAGAGAGAAAATACAGAGAAGAAGGTCTGGTTTTAGGTTAGAAATCCTATATCTATCCTATCTCTCTTTTCCTTGTTCATTTTGTACACTAGGTGCTTTAGTTCATACTATTGCACACAAGCACCTAGTGTTTCACCTTCCTCTTGGAGTTGAGGTTCTAAGAGCTTATTCTTGGTGTTCTTGACTGGTTTGGAGCTCAAGGAGGCAACAAAACCACCATTGTTGAAGAAAGGCTTCAAGGGTAAGAAACTAGTCTTTTATTCCCCATTTTTGCACTCCATTTTTACGTAGCTTAGAACTGTTTTTGTGCTTGGTGATCAACACATAAAAGTTCTGTTTTTTAGCCCTCTTGATAGTTTATTAAGGGTACTTTGTGCTTTGGGGAAGTTTGACCCCTCTTAGGCCTTGAAAGGCCTCATTTTGGTGCTATTTTGTTGAGCTCCGGGATTTTGGTGCTTGGGTCTCTTCACCACTGAAATCTTGAGGGATTTCAGTGGTGTAGATGATGCCTTAAAGTCCTAAGAAGGAGGGGGCCACCCCCTCTCCTTGATGTCCTTGAAAAGGGCAAGTTTTGGTCTCTTAAGGGAGCATAGTTTTGAATGTTTGAAGAGCATGTCTTGGCTGCATTTTATGTTTATTATGCCCTAATATGACATTGATAAGTGTTGGTTTTAGCACTCCTTGCATGTTTTGCATAGTTGCTTTGTAATGCCTCTTTGGTCCCTTAACATGCCTAGGTTGCTAGCCTTTGTTTCTAGCATGTTTTAGGCTTAGATTCATGAAGCTTGTATGCTTATTTTGCCATGTATGAGGTCTGTCCATACTTGTCTTGGTCGACCATAGCTTCCATTACATGGCTCCCTTGTATTTGGCTTGTTGGCCTTAAGAGTACGAGTGTGTAGCATGCCTTTGTTTGCATCTTTTTAATGGTTTGGAACCATCTAGCATGTCATTTCAGTCCCTCTGGTGTGCTTGTATGCTTACCTTAGTTGCCTCTTTAATGCTTTAAAAACATGAGTTGTATGCTCCATGTTTTGGTCATTTTGCATGCCTCCATGATTGAGCCTCTTAGGTGCCATCTAGGTGCGCCTCTAGCCTTGTTTAGGTCTGCCTTTGACCTGTTTTGAGTCCCCTTTGCCTTGTGAGGCTTGGTGGGTTTGGCCTTGGCTTAAGCCTCCATGGCTCGCCTCAAGTACTTAGGCCGTTTGCATGCTTTGTTTGGTCTATCTTAAGTTGGTTTGGCACCATGTTTAGCATGATTTTCAGAGCTTACAATGCATGCTCATTGCCTATGTTTGGTCTCCTTAAGTGTGCTTGAGAGTTGCCATGTTTGTGCCTAAGTGTTGGACCATAATTGCATGCATGTGTGTGTGTATTTTAGCCTTCATTTTTGGGCACTTTAGCCACTGATTTTGGGCCTATTAGGGGCTGCCCAATTCATGATTAGGTCCCCCTTTTACTTGGTTTGCATGCTTGCCTTGTATGCTTGCTTGTGTGTTTGCATAAGTGCCTTGCACTGTCCATATTGCATATAGATAACATGCTCAGGGTTGCATTGCATTGGCATGCATGCTAGGCCTCTTGAAGTGAAGTTTGATGGAGGTTTGGCACCCTTATTTGATTCTATGGATTGCATGCATTTGAAATCAAAGTTGCATTCTTGGTTCTTTGGGCCATCATGCATGGAAATGCGTGATTGGTGGTCCGAGAATCGAGGCATATCTTCCTTTGAGTCACTAGTATGATAAGGAGTGTGTTTAGTGCATACATGCTTTGAATTGCATTGCCATGCCAGTATTTTCCCTCTGCTGCTGTGAGTTGCAGGTTCCGCAGGCATTCAGTGCCGGCCGGCAGTTTTTAGTGCCGACCGGCAGTCAATTTGCAGCCGATGGATCAATTTAGTGCCGATGAGCTCAATACATTGCCGGTGGAAGTTTTGTGCAGCCGGTAGTGATCTCCAGTACCTAAGAAAGTATTCCTAAGACTGTGGCAGTCTTCTGAGGTGCAAATCAGGGAAAACAGAGGCAAGCTAGGCATGGCAGTGCGATTCTGAGCAAGTCCCGAACACGCGCCACATCCGGCCCTCTCCCCGAGGGGTTTACTGCTTTAATTAAATTAATTAATCTGCTTAATTAATTTAATGGGTTTGTAATATTAATTAGCTTGCGTAGTTAATTATTTGTATTATTATTTTGGTCCCTCCGAGTGAGGGCGAATCTGTAATAAGTGTGCGTGGGTGTGTGTATGTCTTCCAACCCCCACTTCTTTCTTCCCTTTTATTTACCAGCTTATGATGGTAGATTAGGACACGTTTATTTTTAGCATACCTTATGCAATGCATGCGTGCACCCATGCATTTGTTTACATGCACCGGGCTCGGTACATCATACAAACTGCATCGCATTTACAATTCCAAATTGAATACGTGCATCAAATAAAGTGCATCTCACATGCCATTTTAGGGTTAGCTGAGCCTATCCTAATCACATGCTGTATGTGTTGCATTAGCCACTTAACATGACCTAGGGACATGCATGTTTGCTAACATGTTCTTTGTTTTGGCACGGAGTACGATGTAAGTATTTTACGCTTTAGCATACCACATGCGTGTGAATGTTGCCATGACAGTATGCTTACCATGCGGCTAAATGCTTACATGAGATAAACTGTTTGAATGCCTGTGGGTGGAGGTTGGATTGTCTGAGTTGGGAAAATTTATTGAAATTCGTGCTTTAGCCTACTTGCGAGTAGCAAATTCCAAAACGCTTTCAAAACAAACGGATATGCAATGATTATTTCCGAATTAGGCAACCTAGTCTATACTTGTTTGCTGTGCGCATAAACGTAGTAAATCTAGGCTAATAACCGGTATAAGAGCATGTAATGTTTTCAAAATCGGATATCACGGTTAGTAGAGGCCGGTCTTCGGACCGGGCGAAAGGGGGTGCTCATAGCTGACCTTCCCCGATCGTACCCAAGCTCCCGAGCCAAGACATTTGGTGATGACGGACACGTGGCC
The DNA here is from genome assembly GCA_030407325.1 of Camellia japonica. Taxonomy (NCBI): domain Eukaryota; kingdom Viridiplantae; phylum Streptophyta; class Magnoliopsida; order Ericales; family Theaceae; genus Camellia; species Camellia japonica. The sequence goes on from JAPPVO010000017.1 coordinate 44,757,232, forward strand.
TTCGGCACCGAGTCAGGGTTTCCTAAATTCCCCCATAAAAAATATTTAGGTGGCAACTCTGTAATCTGGCAAAGCAGTCCATGTTTGGCACTACTTTTCAAAAATCTTTTTTTCTTCAAAACGATTTGCCAGAGTTGGACTCTTTGGTTCAGATTTAGAACCGCAACACAAAAAAGGGAGTCCGAACTGTAGCGAGGTCCCCCGCGGGCGCTGTCTACAATGGTGCTACCCGCAGGTAGGCTAAGACGTGGATTTGCCACCCTCGGGTGGGCTTAGAAAACATGATTTTGCCACTATCTAGTGGGCTTAAAACACACATTTGATGCATTGCTCCACTTCAAGTAACCCAACCTTCACCCACAGGCATTCAGGCAGTTATATCACATAAGCACATAGCTTCATGGTAAGCACGCTATTCATGGCAACACTCACACGCGTGCAAGGATGCTAAAGCATAAAACTTACCGAGTACTCCGAGCCAAAGAAAGAAGCTAATTAGAAATCAATGCATGATCCTAGATACACAGGAATGCCTAATGCAACACATGCAAAAATGCAACTATAGCAGGCTCGGATATTCTAAACATGGCATATGGAATGCTACAGCTAACAAGTACTCAACTTGAAATTGAAATACAAATGCAGTTAGTATGATGCGCCGAGCCCGGTGCGTGCAAAACAGATGAATAATGCAAACATGCTGTCATACTGTATGCTAATTGAAATATGCCCTAATCTAACCATCATAAGCGGGTAAATAAAAGGGAAGAAAGACGTGGGGTTGGATGACATACATCACACTCACCCACACTTATTATAGCATTGCCCTCGCGCAGAGGGTCCGAATAAATATACAGTCCAAAAATGAAAGAATAGTACAGTCCGAATAATACAGATTCCAAATAATACAAATTCCTAATTAATTAACAAATTAACTAAGAAAAACTGTAAAACTGGTATGCAAGCCAGGGACTGCCTTGCTTCTGACGGACGATATATGTTTGGGCTGCCTTGCATGGAAATCCACTGGGATGCCCCAATTAGCCTCTGTTTGGCAATGTTTCTCGAAATGCGTGCCAGACTCCGAAAGGTTGCTGATTCTTCATTTTGCTGCAACAGAGAGCAGGAAAGGGGCATAGCAATGTATTTCACAAATATATGCATGCCTCGATCCTCGTGCCACCAATCACGCATCTCGATGCATGATGGCCGAGGAGCCGATTTGCACAACTCAATATAGGATGAATGCATATGAAAGCTACAACAAAACCTAACTCCATCATGGATAATCCGGAGCTTCGGTGACTTGGGAATTGAGACCCGTTCCGTCACTCGGGGTACGAAACGTGCCTCGTTTCCCATGCCCGGGCTAAGTCCTATCCCGAACATGATGCAATATGCATGATATGCATGAAATGTAGTTAATATGCAACCCTAACATACACAATGTCATGGAATGGCATACACGCTAGACGAGGTGATACACAACCAGGCATACACAATGCTATGGATGAAATGGCATACGCAATGCAATAATGGGCTTACACCAACATGAGAGAGCCTCAACCACACTCACATAGGAGGCCATCAGATGAAAACAAGATACCTCGAAGTGCGTGCCCGCGGGCACGCAAACCGAGAACGGACCCTCAGGCACCGAAATGCCACTCTAATGACACATGGCAAAGACATGGAATATGATATGCAAACATGCAAAAATCAGTGGCAAAATGAGGGGCAAAACAGCCCCGAAACAAAGCGAAGTGATACCCGATGTATGAAATGATCCCGAAATGCGAAGATAAGTGCACAAAATGGCTTGTAGCTATACCATACATGCATAATTGATACATGACATGAAAAGGAAGAATCAAGGCAATCACATTTTTACAGTACAAAACATGGCCAAACAGAAAGCACAAGTAGGGCAACAATGGCATACAAAAATGGCTCCGCAAGGGAGGCCATGAAGCAAGTGATAGATGCAAAGCCCAAATGGAAAAATACCCTTCTAAAACACTGAAGGGGGGCTAAAAATATGAACATTTACAATAGATGACAAGCCTCAAATCAGTATGCAAACATGCTCAAAATGCAATGCAAGATTAAGGCCACAAGAGGGTATAACATGAGGTAGACCAAATACACATCAAATGGAAAAATAACCTTAATGAAACATTCCAAGTAGGTCAAAATATAACCACTTTCAGTTCTGATCATGGCCGAAAACAGAAGCTAGATAAGCCTAAAAAGGCATGCAAAAATGGGGGCCAAAGAGGGGTATAATGGTAAGTACAACATGGAGGCCCCCAACAGTATTGAGACCTTCTACAATGTTGTATAGGGACTAAAAATAAGCCTACTCACAGTTCATGACACACTCCAAAACAATTTACATATAGGCCAAACAAATCATGCAAATTTACGGTAAATAGGAGGGATTATGAAGTAAGTGCAAGATAGGGGGCCCAAAAAGGGTTGAGTCATTCTTCAATGTTGAAGAGGGGCTCAAAATAGGCCCACTTACAGTTTACATTATGCTCAAAAACAGATCACACATGGGCTAGAAATTTCATGCAAAAATGTGACATACCAAGGGGTATTGAAGCAAGTACCAAATGGAGGGCTCAAACAGGGTTGAGCCCTTGATCAAACATGAAGAATGGATCAAAAAAGGCCTAGTTTCAGTTAGGATCGGAGCCCAAAACAGTAAGCAAATAGGCTAGAAAAATGGTGCAAAAATGAGCTAAAATAGGGGAAATGTGAACTTACCCTTGAAGACTATTCTTTGCTGCCTTTAGGACCAAGGGATGTTGCTTCTAAGCCTCTGAAAAACCTCTCCTTGCTGCTAGAATGGAGTGGTGGTGGTGGTGCTTGGTAGTGATGAAGAAAAGGGGTAGAAACTTAGGGATTTTGAGAGAAATGAGAGAGAAATAGAGAGAGATGTATGCAAGGCCCTTAGGGAAATTTTTGTAACCCTAAAACCAGTCTTGGAGGCTGGTTATAAAGGCAAGAGGAGAGGAGCAAAAGTGGAGGGAAATGACACCAAGTTTCCCTCCTAAAGCTCTCCCCCGGATAGAGATATTTTTGGGGGAAAACAGCTATACAGCTGTAAAGCACATATCCCAAGGAACATGGCCGGCCACCTATTTTTGTTGCAGGTGGCCGGCCGGCCACCCCCTATGGCCAGCCGGCCAAGGGGCAAAATGGTCCAGAGGAATTTTTGGCCGGCCACCACAAAAAGGTGTCCTCCCAGCTCTCCTCATCAAGGCCCTGTGGTTGGAAATTGGAAACTGTAAAACAGGAGAGAGAATAGGCTACTTTTAGGAGGGGTTCAAAAGTGAAAGATGGAATTAAAGGCCAGCCATAGACTTTTAGGGTCCTTCCATGTGTGTACAACACAAATATGTGGTTTGGGCTTGAAGAAAATGCTCCTAGGGTGGTCAACATTGGCCGGAAGTGAGAAAAACGGGCGTCGGAGGGCGCCGGAGGAGCATAACTGGTTGCTGAGACAATTGTTGGCCTCCCACCCTTCAGTGACCTTCCTGGTGATAAAATAGAGGTACCTGCCAAAAATGAACAAAAACCGATGCAAAACGAATGCTCGGGGCCAAAACACGCAGTTCGGGGTCCCGAAAATAGGCTGTTAAGCATCGAAAATGGCATTCGGCCACGAAGTGGGTCTCTTGGACCCCAGTGTCCCTCAAAAGGGAGTAAATAAGATGTATGCCAAAAACCGGAGGAATCGAAGATGGTTAGACGGTCCCGAACCGAGGCACACGGCCTGACGGCTCCGAAAACCAGGAACCGGGCTCCGAAATGGGCAAAATGGCCTACGGCCACGAAATGTAGCCCACGGCCACTGAGAGATGGTCTACGAGACCTCTCCCTCTCCTCAGGAAGAGAAACAAAGAAAACCGAGACTGGTTCGCAAACCAAGGCAAGGCACAGAAGAGGGTTCGGAAGTCCGGAGGCAGGGCTCACGGCCGCGACTCTGAGACTTCTGAACGAGCACGATATGCAACACCACCGAGCGCTCAATCGGTGACGTCTGAGTCTTAAGGTCGGTCAAAAATGGGGTGTCTACACCAACCATACGACATGGTAACTCACATCTAGCCCATAATCCCTCTTCAAAATAGTCACCACCTCACACGGCTGAGTCAACGGCTTGTCCCTCACAATTTCAGATATGGTACTCGACACCAAATCCGAACTAACTCGTGGATTCTTCGATGTTCGGACATCCGTACCACAACTATGCACATCAGTAAACCTCTTGATGTAGAAAAAACCATTTGCTCGTTGTGCTCTACAATGTATAGCCCACAAGCAGCCTCTCTCCTCACGCATTGCACACACAGCAGTAACTCTTGTTGTCTCGTTCTTGACATACGTAAACTGAAACCCACATTGGATGGCATACTTACATAAAACATTACGAAATTCTTGTGCACCTCTAACAAACCGTTGCCCCACATGCATAATACCATTTGCCCAAGGGGCTGACAACAACACCTTCTCCTTATGGTGGCAAAATCTCCGTAGCACATCAATATCTTCCTTAACCCCCACACGCAGCGATCCCGAGCTACTTGACTGACCAATATCACTTTTCAACTCAACCACAACTTCTACATGTTGTACCCCCATTGATTTAGCAAGCAGTAACATGTTCTGAAATTCTTCCTCATTGTCCAAATCACACCTATTAATCCCAGGTAACCGACAGAATAATGAAATAGAACCAGCAGACAACTCCCCCCATTTTTCACACAAACAGTCCACCAAACGCGAATAACACAATGCACGGGCAGCATTTATTACAGTGGTACTGCAACCATATGTACACACCAACATCATAAAGGTATCCATCTCCTGTAAAAACACAACAATACAATAATCAACAATAATCCAAACCGATATGAAAATTCACATTGTGCAAAAATTAGATGAATACGTGTACAGTTCAAGTGTTACATCCATAATTCACATTAACAAGATGTGAATATTCACATTGATACATATACTCTGAATTATATCACCCACACAAAGCCTCATTAAGCAAACATCAAAGTAAAGTGAGAACATTCACATTATTCACATAATATTACCACGATGTAAACATTTACATTGACACATACTCTGAATTATATCACCCACACAGAGCCTCGTTAAGCAAACATCAAAGTAAAATGCAAACATCCACATTCTTCACGTAATACTAACATGATGTAAACATTCACATTGTTCCACAAACTCTGAATTATAGCAGATCCACATTCATCACTAATCTGATGACCTCCCCTCCACAGGACCACGATGTAAACATTCACATTGATCCATATACTCTGAATTATATCACTCACACAGAGCCTCATTATGGATACATCAAAGTAAAAGGAATATTATAACATTCTTCACATAATCTGAATGACCTCCCCTCCACAAGACCATGTATGATGCATGTAATTGAAAAAATAGAGCATCTGATCCATCCTACAAATCAAAACATAAAGTGAACATGTATTCATGACCAAAATGATACTAACCTTAATCATGCAATCCTACAATTGTCCAGAAACTCGAAAACAATCGATTTGAAGTAGTTATACTCCAGAAAATGTGAGAACCGAACAATATGAAATTCGTCGTCTTCACTTGAAAATCACCGAACCAGAGCAACAATGAAACCCTAGCACATTAAAGCCTCAGAACGATAGAACGATAGCATGCAAGATAGAAATGTATCCATTTGAATTGGAATGATAAAAACTGTCAAAACTGAATCACGAAATCACAGGAACGTGTTATGTATTAACACAGTATGTATATATATATATATATATAAGGGCATAATAGTCCATGTAAAAATATAAAATTAGAAAAATGGACTTTATGAAATAAAAAGAAAAGTATATGGGACTAATCAGGTTATAATATTCCTTTGTGGACTTTTTTTTTTTATATCAGCAAAGAAAAATTTCATTTAACAGCATGAAATTAAAAGTACAGGAAGATGACATGCATCGAAAGAGAGTTTCGGAAAGTACAAAATACCCCTACTACTGCTACTCGCATCCATACAACCAACCCCTTAGCCTCTCGATTTTTTTCTTAAAATAAATACATAAAAAAGTTAAGAAGGACTTAACTAGAAAATAAAGACATGAATCCCCACATAATCAACCCACCAAAACACCCAAAACAAACTAAACTCAACTAACTAGCCCAACTCCCAAGCTGCCGAACCACCCAAACTAAAGTCAAATCACCACCCACTCTGCCAAGACCACACCTCTGAAGCTGCCCACGCCTGCTGACCACGCCCCACACCTATGCTGCCCTCACCACCCCATGCTGCAGCCCACGCCTACTGCTCACGCCACCCCTAAGCAGCTGCCAACTGCCAACTCCCAAAGCCCACACCGCCAGAGCTGCTGCTTGATCGGCCAACCACACCTAAGCTGCTAATCCACAATCACCACCGGCAAACTCCCCTGCTGGACCTTGATATTCAGCTCCAACATTGCAGCTCCAACATTGCAGATCATCACCCACATTGCAGCTCCAAACATTGCAGATCAACATCCACATTAACTCCCAACATTATCTCACCCACAGAACATCTCCCAACCGTTCTTCTTACACACTGCCAAACCGCTGGGACACCAACCACTGGGAATCCAAACACCGACCAACCAGCAGATCATCTTCCTTCTCCAGTTCTTCTCCTAACACCCCTCAAACTCTCCCACGAAGAGGAGCGCTCGAATGAAAACAAGACAGAGATGGATCAACTCCGGCACCCAAGTTTCCGCCCAAACCAAGCATCGAATCTTCTCCAAAAATCTGAACCAGAGTTCACCCCTCAAGCTCCAACTCGCAAGAGAGCGCTCGAGTGAAGTTCCTGGACGTCCCCTACTGAAAACACCACACCAATACCCCCAAAAGATCAGCTAAAACGGCCCGGAAACACCAACAAAAAACACCGCAGCACACCAAACACTCCTAGGTGGGAAAATAATGGGGAACTCAAGTTTATTAACAGGAAGACAACAAACAAACACGGAGAAAGCTAGCCCAGCCGACCGCCATAGCCGAAGGCGGTGGCCGGCCGGCCCAAAGAGAGGCCCGAGGAGGAGGTTTTTAGAAAGAGAAAGAGAGAGAGAGGGGTCTTTTGAAAATATAGCATTTTTGAAAATATAGATATTCTTTTGTGGACTTAATGGGTTATAACAACTCTAAGATGGATTTATCAATAAAAATTCCTATAATTTACCTGTTAAAAAAGTAAATAAATACATAAACTAATTACGCAACCAGATCTAACCCTCTCACATGCAACAACCTTTACTTAGGTGGATCTTATACCTTCTTTCAAAAATTCAATGATTTTCGGACTAAAAGCTCAGACAAAAAAAAGTACTAAAATATTTTATTAAAAATATTATTAAAAGTACATGTATTCAAACATTATTCGTTATTTAAGTATCATTATTACTTTTTTTTTTTTTTTTAACAATTAACTATATTTTACCTCTTAAATTTTTAATAATTAGCACTCGAAATTCCACTCGTGACGTTGGGTTGGGGCCATACTTATTTATTGATATATTTTCGTATTTTGGTCTCCAATATTACATTTTTTTTAGAGGGAATTTCATTTTGTCACACCGATTAACCAATAAATCTCATATTTTGAACTTGTGATTCATGTAGTCCCATTTTTATTTTACTTTTTTATAAATCATTTAGTCCTTTTAGATATATAATAACTCATTTGCCCATCACATTGGAGTGTTACGTTTAGAAAAGGTACATTAAAAAAAAATTTAGTATGTTATTGTTTTGGAATGTTACGTTTAGAAAAAAAGAAAAAAATACAATAAGGAGTCTTTTAGTATATTATATTGAAGTGTTACACTTGATGAGTTTTTTGGTATGCTACATTGAAAGAGTGTTATAATTGTGAAAAGTACACTAAAGAATTTTTTAGTGTAATGTGTAACATTGGAATATTACGTTGGAGGAGTTTTTCAGTATGTTACGCTAAAAGAGTGTTATATTTGTGAAAAGTATATTAAGAAATTTTTAGTGTTAGTGTTACATTAGAGTATTACGTTTCGTAAAAGTCCACTAAGAAGTATTTTAGTGTGTTACGTTTGTCAAAAGTACACTGAGGAGTTTTTTAACGTGTTAAGAGTGTTACATTTGGAAAAAGTATACTAAATAGTTTTTTAGTGTAGTGTGTTACGTTTGAGGAGTTTTTTAGTGTATTACGTTGGAGGAGTATTACATTTGTGAAAAGCACACTAAAGAGTATTTTAGTATGTTCCGTTGGAGTGTTAAAGTGTTATGTTTAAAAAAAATAAACTAAGGGATATTTTAGTGTGTTACATTAGAGTGTTGGGAGAGCCTTTTAATACTATGTTGGAGGAGTATTACGTTTTTAAAAGCATAGTAAGGAGTTTTTTAGTTTGTTACGTTATTACATTTAAGTGACGAAAACATGATCTAAAAATTAGATCTGACTTCCCTAAGATGGGTCTCCTAATGAGGAAGGGTAGAAACATCCATCAAATCATACCAAAATTTAAAATAGAATAACATAGTAAAGTTGTCAAAACAAAGAAGACCTATCAGTGTGTTAGAAAATTCATAGGACTGTTTGGAGTAATTGATTCCCATATGGGACTTTATGATAATTATTCCTAAATTCTAATTCAAAAATCAATTCAACTTACATTTTTTTTAATAATATCATTTTTAGACTTAAATTATTTAATTTTAGATCAATTTTATCCCGCCGTTAGTAACAGTCTATAATCAAACGAAAGTTGTTGACGTGATATCGAAATTTCATTTGTAATTTCATTTTACTTTTCAAATTATCTCTAAAATATCAATTAGACCTCCAAATTTTATTTTATTACTAATTTAATTGATATTTTGGGAGCAAAACAAAATTTTAAATGAAATTTGGGTGACACGTCAGTAACTTTTATTTGATTATAGACAGTAATTGAGTAAAATTAATATAAAATCAAATAATTTAGATATAAAAATGATTTATATTATTAAAAGAATAAGAGTTATATTGATTTTTAAGCTATTTTCTTTAATTTTTAACAATTTTTAAGAGAGGACCTGTAGAGAAGCTCGAGTATGAAGCAACCGTGGATCAGCAACATCTTGGCTAGCCTATGCTGAGGAATCTTCTCCTTGATGATGGGTTTCAGGTTCTCGGCATAGCAGTTCAAGGCACTGGCTGCTAAGTGAAGCATGGCGGTTGAACATTCCATCAGTGCTTTGTCCATCCCATATCGTTTAACCTCCGGAGACGCCGATTTCCTGGCAACTCGACAAAGTAGCTCTTCCGTGTAAGCCACTTTGATGTGCTCCATCTCTTTCAGATGTTGTTCCTCACTGTCATCGTCATCGTCACTGTTGTTGTGAATTGGGCCGATAGAGACGACCCAAGGGTTATAGGCGCTTTTGTTTAGTTTACGAAGCTCATCGTCATTGTTGTTGTGAATTGGGCCGATAGAGACTACCCAACCAAGGGTTATAGGCGCTTTTGTTTAGTTTTCGAAGATCTTTGGAGACCTTGTAAATACGAGGGAACGATAGCGGATGAGAAGGCGATGAATCCTCCGAATAGTTTTTCTGATGAATTGCATTGATCTCTTCGCTTACGGAAATAAAGAGGTTTGCAGTTGCAGGGTCTACGCGAGACGATTCATTGTTCGTCGTCATTGGAGAAAAGCTTTTATGATATGGAAAAAGGGAACGTTTCTGGGTTTCTTGGTCTATATCTAAAAGGCTCATTTGTTTGTGTATATATAGACTAAAAAATTGGAAATTTCTTTTGGGGCCATTTATTTAAAAATGAAAAATATTTGGGAGCTTTAAACTATGAGCTCTAAAGAAGTTCTAGAGGGTGAGCTCTATCTATTGATGTGATGTTTTGGCCTTAGTTTGTTTTAATATTTTATTTTTTTTGAATTTTCATCTTATTAGTGCTCAATTAAAGCTCTAAAATTAGAAGCATGAATCATTGTTGTTTAAAAATACCTCTTCATCTGCTTATAAAATTGTTCAAAAAATATTTTAAATATTAAAATTAAAATTTAGTAGATCAAATATTCAAATAATAAGATTTATTAGAATATTGTCATAGACTAATTGTACTAATTAGGAAAAATAATTTCTTAATAAATCCTTTTTTTTACATTGATTATAATTTATTGCATTGTTATAATTTTTTTTTGTGGGGGGTCAAGATTGTAGGATATTAATTGGTGAGTAAAGTTAGATTACATCACAGGAATCGGGCTGCATTATCAATTCAAATCTCTGACCTTCCCCTTGTTACATATTAAGGTGTAGTTATAAGACTACTGTATGAACCTAAAATCTCATTATATTATTAATTATGATATTTTATAATCATTATTATTATTATTTGAATTATGATCGATGGCCAAGTTGCTAAACAAATAAATTAGGGCAACATTCATTTCCAACCATAGACGAGCAAATAACTCGTATAAAACAATCTTTTGATCAAATGTATCTTTCAATCCCACAGGTACTCTCCCCATTTATCAAGCATTTATTCTAACTAGAGTACACGTTTTAGACTCCATCTCAAGATTTTATGAGAGAATTTTACATCAACGAAGAGAAGCTCTTAATAAGGTTGTTAATGCATAGAATCCATTTAACTAGGCCATGGCTTCTGTCCAGTTCGGGATCGGACTGGACCGTACTGTTGGGCTCGTGGGAGCCTACCACAGGTCCCGTTTTGATAATCTGAACCGTTCAATGTGTAGAACTCGTCGAGTACTATATGCCTGTAAAAAATCACGTTGATCGGATATCGATAGCTATGTGAACAAAACAGTTTTTTATCAACCGTTAATTTTTTCACCGTCCATTTTTTTTTATACAAAACTGATTTGATCAAATAGCTATCGATATCCAATCAACGTGATTTTTCACAAGCATGTAGTACTCGACGAGTTCTACACATTGAACGGTTCAGATTTTCAAAACGGGACCCGTGGTGGACCCCCACGGGCCCAACAGCACCGTCCAGTCCGATCCCGGACTGGACAGAAGCCGGACCCTTTAACTAACTGGTTGTAACTTGTGTGACTAGTTTTTTTAGCCATTAAGTCTTTTTTAAGGTTGTGTTTTATTGGAAAATTTGATGAGGGAAATAAAAAAAAAAAAGAAAGAGAAATAGAAAGGAAATGAGAAAGTGATAAGATTTGAGTTCTAAGTTATGTTTGGTTGAATTGGGAAATGGAGAAATAAAATAGCCTAAGGCTGGTTTTTTTTTTTCTTTTTTTCTTTTTTTCGAACTCATAAATGTCAAAGGGCTTACACAGAATCAAAAGAAAAGATGTGTTTGGTGCAGGAATTTGAGAAGAGATTTGGAAAAAGAAAAAAGAAAATATGCGTGAAAGTAAGTGAAAGGTAGGTTGTGTTTGGTGTAAGGATTTGGAGAGAGATTTAGAAAAAGAAAGAAAAAAGATGTGTGATATTAGGTAAAAGGTATTCACACATCTGTTCCTTTTCCGTTTCCAAATCCTTCTCCAAATCTATGAACCAAACACAGCCTAAAAGACATAAAAGTGGGATTGCATTTCTCTCTTATTTTATTTTCTCTTGTGTTTTTCATTATAACCAAATAAAAAGTGGGATTTTATTTCATTTTCCCTTTCCATTTCTCACATGGAATCATTTAACCAAATACAGCATAAGGAAAAGCTTTGGGTTCAACTCCTACAACTATAATGGGAGGAAAGACTTACATATTTACAAGAATAAAGTGTAAAAGTTTAAACTCCTTGTGATATCAATTTGACAACTAATCACTAAATTTTGCAAAATACTTTTACAATAGAGTTACGGAAGGGATACTAAAAATGTTACCAAATGTCTTACTTGAATATGAGTCCAATTTAATAGAATTTTTGGAGTGTTTTACATTTTTGTGTACAATAATGTAAGTCCAACTCAATGACCACTTTTTGATCATTGGAAAGAAAGTGCTTGTATTTTGATCATTATGTCATTTTGATATCTATAATTTGAATTTGCTTGATTTTGATCCTGAATTTATGATTTTATTTCAATTTGGTCCAATTGATTACAATTCTTAGTATTTTTAATGGAAAATATGCATATAAGTAGCATATGTGTCATATTTTTTAGAATAAAATTATAAATTTCTTAACCTAAGTAAATTAACCTCAACTAATTTAATAATTATTTTTAGTTAAAAACACTAACGACATTATCAATTGAACCAAATTAACGTAAAATTTAAAATTAATAGTCAAAATTGTCCCAATTGAAAATGTATGAACTAAAATGATACAAGTGGCAAAATGTAGAGACCACCGGTGTAATTTGCCTAAAGGATTTTGTACAAAAAGTTTTTCAAAACCTTATTTGTAATTGTTTGCAAAACCCTTTTACCTTATTTGGGCAATCGATCGCATTCGTTACCGTGATCGATCAGAGTTGAAGCAATCGATCGGTTAGTAGTCGCTTGATTTAAATTGTTTAGAAGAATCTTTTGATCGATAGCCGAATGATCACTTTATCAATGTGTAGACGTCCCCGAACGTCCCGGGAGGGAAATCCCGTTTTGTTCATTAGGCTCACTACAGTTCACGACTCAAAGTCACGGTCCTGTATCTAATCTCGCAGAGTGCAATACAAGACCGATGAATCATCAAAGAGTCCAAATCCGGCAAATTGTTTTTTGAAAACAGATTTTTTTCAAAGAAGTGCCAAACATGGACTGCTTTGCCAGATATAGAGTCGCCACCTAAATATTTTATTTTGGGAGAATTTAGGAAACCCTGACTCGTTGCATAAGGCCACATGTCCGTCATCACCAAAGTTGCCTCGGCTCGGGAACTTGGGTACGATTGGGGAAGGTCACTTCGTGAGCACCCCCGCTCCCCCGATCAAAGATCGGCCTCTACTAACCATGATATCAAGTTTTGAACACATTATGCGTTCTTATTCCGGTTATTAGCCTAGAATTACTATGTGATGCGCACAGCATACAAGTATAGACTGGATCGCCTGAGTTGGAACAAAACATGTCATGTTTGTTTTGAAAATGATTTACTACTCGCAAGTAGGCTAAAATGTGGATTTGCCACCCTCGGGTGGGCTTAGAAAACTTGATTTTGCCACTCTCAAGTGGGCTTAAAACTCGCAGTCGATGAATTGTTCCAATTCAGATAATCCAACCTTCACCGACAGGCATTCAGGCAATTATATCACATAAGTAATTAGCCTCATGGTAAGCATGCTATCATGGCAGTCACTCACACGCATGCAAGGATGCTAAAGCATAAACACTTACCGAGTACTCCAAGCCAAAATAGAAGCTATGTTAGAAATCCATGCATGATCCTAACTATGCTGAAATGCCTAATGCAACACAGGCAGGAATGCAAGTACAATAGGCTCGGCTATTCTAAAGATGGCATGTGAAATGCTACAACTAACAAGTATTCAACTCGGAATTGAAATACGATGCAGTTAGCATGATGCGCCGAGCCCGGTGCATGCAAGACAGAATGAATGCAAACATGCGAGCATAAGTATGCTAATTGAAACGTGCCCTAATCTAACCATCATAAGCTGGTAAATAAAAGGGAGAAAGTCGTGGGGTTGGAAGACATACATCACACACACGCACGCCTATTACAATTGTGCCCTCGCTCGGAGGGTCCGAACAAATAATACAGTCCGAATAAGTACAAAACCCTAATTTATTAACAAATTAACTAAGAAATGAAATAAACTAGTATGCAAATCCATGGACCACCTCAGCTCTGTTCTGAATGATGAATGATGTATGCTTGAGTTGCCTGGCGCGGAAATCCATTGCGATGCCCCGATTCGCCTCTGTTTGCAATTGATCCCGGAATATTGTGCAAGGCTTTAGAAAGTTGCTGATTTCTGGTTTGCTGCAGCAGAGAGCAAGAAAGGGGCATGGCAAAGTATTTTCACATATGTATGCACACCTCGATTCTCATGCCACCAATCACGCATCTCGATGCATGATGGTCGAGGAGTCGAATTGCACGACTCGATGTGAAATGAATGTACATATAAACACAACAAGGCCTAGACTCCATCATGGTTAATTCGGAGTGTCGGCGACCGGGAATTGAGACACGTTTCGTCACTTTGAGTACGAAACGTCCCTCGTTTCCCGTGTTTGGGCTAACTCCTATCCCAAACACAATGCAATGAGATGGCATACACAATGCGACTAACATGCAACCTAGCATACGCAATGCTATGGACTAAAATGGCATACACAATGTACGTGATGTAACATGGCATACACAATGCTCTAACATGCAACCTACCATACGCAATGCTATGGACTGAAATGGCATACACAATGCACGATGGACTTACACCAACATGAGTGGACCTCAGCCACACTCACATCAGTGGCCATATGATGGAAATGAGACAACCGAAATACATGCAAACATGCATGAATGCAAAGGACCGATCCTAAGGCACAAATGCCACTCTACCAAAACATGGCAAGGAATGAAATATGGCATAGGATGGCACATGAAACAGCTCTGAAATGGCAAAAAATATGGTCCCGAAATATGCAAGTATGGCACACAATGCAAGTTAGGGGGCCCGGGTACCGAAACTAGTGAAGTGCGTTACACAATAGGTACCCAAAGCAATGCATCAAAGGCAAAACCAACCCCAAACAAACCCTAGGCAGGTCTGAAACAGTGGGGAAATGGCCTAAAATTATGGCTCGGAATGCAACGAAATGGAGCTTATTCAATGGTCCGAAAACAAGGCACACAAGTCCGACTCTCAAACACATTTAAAGAGTACAAAACATGGCAATATGGCATTCAAACAAGCTCTGAAATATGATGTATAATGAGCCCAAAACATGAACACACCTCAGTATATGCATGGAATGAACCTCAAAACCCAAAGTTAAGCATGGGTATTGAACTACAAGCATGCAAAACCAACATCATTCAACCATGAGACCCAAAAATAGAGCTAGAGAAGTCCAAAATAAGCACAATATCAATTTAAGGCATGGCCAAAAAGTGTTAAAATCAAGGGTCAACAAAGCATGCAAAGAAAGCTAGCGAACCATGATTTACACTACACGTATATGAAGCACATGAGGGCTCACCAAAAAAACCAAAAAAAGAAGTATGCCATGCCAAAATATGCCCAAATAACCACTGGAATTCAGTCAACACATGCAAGAATGAAGTGCTCCTTTGAAAGGCCAATAAGAGGATTGTTCTACACATATAAGATAGACATGCAAGATGGTAAAAAAACCTTTGGATAAAGGTTCTAAGGGTCCTAAAACCCACCAAAAAGGGCTTGAAATGGGTCAATGAAGCATGCAATGAAAGGTCCCTTTGAAAGGCCTTGGATGGGATTGCTCTACACATGCATCAAAGACACAAAATATGGCCAAAAGGGCTCTAGAACGAGCCAAGGCAGACCTTAAAACTCACCAAATAGGGTTTGAAATGTGACTTCACAACATGCAAGTATGAGCCCCTTGGAAGGCCAAAAGGGCCAACAAACAAAACAAGGAGAGAGGGGGTCACCCCCCTCTGATTTTGGCTCTCAAAATAGTATTCTAGCCACTGAAAATCCACTGGATTTCAGTGGCTAGAAGGCCAAACAAAGCATGAAACAAAGGCCTAGATGCAAGGCTCAAAACAAGATGCAAACAAGCATACAAGGGGGTAGATGACCCCCAACAGAAAAATTTCCTTAATAAAACTTCAAGAGGGGATCAAAATAAGACTCTTTTCATTTTATGACAAATCTCAAAAATGCTTGCAAGCAAGGCTAAGATAGGAAGCAAAATAAGCCTACAAAGAGGGATAGAGCATACAAGGAGGTAGATGACCTCAAACAGAAAAGTGTCCTTAATCAAACTTCAAGAGGAGCTCAAAAGAAAACTTTTTTCAGTTTATGTCAAAGTCCAGAAATTCTTGCAAATAAGGCTAAACAATGGAGCAAAATAATGCAAGAAAATGGGAAATAGTGACTTACCCTTGTAGCACAGCAAGGCAGCAAGCTCTGGACCAAGAAAGGAGTTCTTCAACATCTGAAAATCAGCTCCAAGATGCTTGGATGGATGGTGGAGGTGGTAGGCTATGAGGTGTAGTGCAAATGGTGCAAGAATATTAGGGTTTGGAGCTTGAAGAAGAGAGCTATGGAGGGTGGAGTGTATATGCCTTTGCTAAATTTTCTAACCCTTGCAAATGGAGGGGGAGTGTTTCTTTTAAAGAGGAAGAGAGCTAAGGCTTCTTGGAGAAGCCTCAAGAGAGGGTCAAAGCTTCTCAAAGAAGCTTAACCAAAAGGGTCAAGCTTCTTGAGGAAGCTAGACCAAAGGGGTCAAGCTTCCTCAAGAAGCTTGACAAAAGGGTCCATAAATTATGGCCCAAAAGTAAGAAAAACTAGCTTTCTGTCAGGAAAATCGGCTGGATGAGAGAGAAAATGGTTTCCAAAAGAATTGTTGGTCTGCCACTATAGCACCACCTTCCTAGCAATGAAAATAGGGTCCATACCAAAAATGAACCTTAACCGATGCAAAACGAGGGTTCGGGGGCCAAAACGCGCAGTCCGGGGCCCCGAAAACAGGCTGTGAAGCACCGGAGGTGGCGTATGACCACGAAGGTGGTCTCCCAGTGTAACAACCCTCACTTTGATTTAGTCATACTTGCATACATTCATGTATGATCTTGTCTTGTTATGTTGTTTTGCAAGTCTTGCCTTGTCTTGTTTTGTTCACGTGTGGTCTTGCATGATTTTGTTCCTTGCTTGGTGTGTAGCCGAGGTCATCTTGAGCCTAGTTCACCTTTGAACCTTTGTACCTAGAGCTACCTTGGAACCACTTTGGTTGACCTCCACCTTCACCCTGGCATATTGACCGAGATGTTTATCCTTGCACTTAAGCGATCTTGTACCCGGATAGGTATGACCTAGACCGAGGTGTGGCACATCTAGGCCGAGGTGTGACACAGCTTAGTCCGGTGTCGTCCTTCCAAGCCGATGTCTTTGTTTCCCTTTTGCCGAAGTTTTGTCTTTAGCCGACATCATTGCTTGCCGATGTGTTTTACCATCTAGCTTGTTGAATACGCTTTGTCATAGACTTGTCTTATCAATCAGTCACCTTTTTGAGTTGAACCAACCTGGTAGTGCCACGTGTCCGAGCTGAGTGTTAAGACAGCCGGCAGACCTAGAAACAAATCATTTTGTCTCAAATCTTTGTCTTTAGAGAGAGAAGCTCTAGAGGAAGAAGGAGGAATTCTTGAATGAGAATAGATCTTCCAAGCTTGATCTTTGGAGTTTGAGCCGTTAGATTCGTGTCTTGAGGTTAGAATCTTAACCTACTCTTGTTGTTCTTATTGATCATTTAGCTGCATTGCATGATCGGATCTGTTTTGCATGTCATGCATCGATTTGAAGTTAGTTTTGGAAGAGAAAAATAATATTCATGTGTTCTTGAAGAAAAGTCTCGTTTTGATCCGAAAGTTTGGAACAAGAACCATGTTTTTGTG
The DNA here is from genome assembly GCA_030407325.1 of Camellia japonica. Classification (NCBI taxonomy): domain Eukaryota; kingdom Viridiplantae; phylum Streptophyta; class Magnoliopsida; order Ericales; family Theaceae; genus Camellia; species Camellia japonica. The sequence goes on from JAPPVO010000017.1 coordinate 44,774,865, forward strand.
TTTGTTCTTGCATGATCTTCTTGTATGGGTGCCCAGGTCCGTGTTTTGAACTCATGGCATGAAGTCTCAGATTTTGTAACAAGTTATGATCTTTGCATTCATCTTCCTCATGATCATGTTCATCATGTTCATCATGTTCTTCAAAGGGAAACCCAAGTTTTCCCGACTCTACTTTTGAATGTGGCCATCGGGACCACACCTCGGCAAGGGGTGTGGGACCTCGGCAAAGACCTGGTTGGTACCCAGTGTGTTTTCATGAGATGTAAAGTAGTGTTTTAACTCCCAGCATGTTTTGCTTAGATATTGACTTGGATCTGGTGAGAATGCCGGGATCATTTGCATGCATGTAAAGCTGGTTTTGAGAATGTAGTTGCCATGTGATTATAGGTCTTTGATCTTTGCTTTGAGCCTACACCCGAAGAACTATGTGAGTGGTGTTTTCAATAAAGCTATGTTATAATGTTTTTGATAAAGCTTGCTTTGCTTTGTTTGATAAAAGTATTTATTGAGCATGAATGAATATCCTTGTTTGTATGTCAAGTATAAGTTTTGTTTTGTTGGCCTTCTCGGAAAGTCCCTCGTGCTGGAGGACTCTAAACTTTCGCAGCACCATTGTGTTAAAGCGGGCTACGGGCCTAAGTAACACCAGTCTGTGTTAAAAGGATATGGTCCTTTGTAACACAAGTCCCTTGTGCTAGAGGACTCTAAACTTTTGTAGCACCCTTGTTTGAGTTATCTTCTTTGCCACCGACTGCCTCGTGCGGGTGGGTTTGTCTAATCGATTACGGATCGGTTATTCCGTTGTTTTTGCCACCGACGGTTTACCGCGTGGGTTTGTTCGTTCGTAAGATATTTGTTTGATATTTCATGAGGCTTGACAGTACCCTTGAAGCTTGAAAGACTTGATAGATGAATACGGTTCATCCCCTGATTTTGTAAAAGTTTGCACATGTTTTGTTTGGAAGGGACCTTGGCTATTATTCATGCAAACCCCTTTATTGTTCATGCCATTCACTGAGTATCCAAGCTCACCCTCTCTATATATATGTAGGTGATGAGCAGGACGTCGGCGACGCCTAGACGTGTTTGCAAGCTTGTTTTGGATTCATGATTAAGTCGGCTTGGTTTTGTATTCATGTCAGCAATGTTGTATTTACGTCGGCAAATCTTGAAAATTATGCTTCTTGGCTTGTATTCATTGTATTTTGTACATGTCGGCTCGAGAAGCCTTTTGATCAAGATCCAACATGTATTTTTTTGATTAACGATAAATTGTAAAGCCATATCTTGTTTGTCATTTCATTTGATCTATGCACTGCTCTTATGGACCACTTGTACTTTAAAGTTATTGCTTCCGCATTTGTAAGCCCCTATGTATACTCTGTTCGTGTGTGAATTTTGAAAGCTGGCCTTCGGTAGTCTCAGATTACTGGCCATCATGGCACCATCCTACTAGGGGCGGGTTGGGGTCGTGACACCCAGGCCACAGTGTCCCTCTAAGGAGAGGAAACAAGGTGTGTGCCAAAAACCGGAGCAAACGGAGGTAGTTAAGCGGTCCCGAACCGAGGCACACGGCCGACGGCTTCGAAAATCGAAAACTGGCCTCCAAACGGGAAACATGGCCTATGACCACGAAACGTAGCCTACGGCCACTGAGAGATGGTCTACGAGACCTCTCCCTCCCTTCGGGAAGAGAAAATAGGGAAAACAGGACCTGGTTCGCAAACCGAGGCAAAACACAAAAGAGCCCCGAAGTCTGGAGGCAAGGCTCGCAGCCAAGACTCTGACACTCCAGAACGAGCACAATATGCACTATCACCGAGCGCTCAATCGGTGACGTCTGAGTCTTAAGGTCGGTCAAAAATGGGGTTAGAGACGCACTCCGAAACTTGTAAACTGAACTGGTGCCCGCAGGCCTGATGCCCAAACTTGTAAACTGATACATGCATTCCTATAGAGACGCACTCTAAAAGCACATAACAAACAAGTGAGAGCCAAAAACACCCCTATGTTGGGGTAAGGTTTCCCTGTCCTATTTTGTCAGGAGCTAGGGTTTCACTACGCACGCAGCGGTTCCAAACAACCTATAATCGGGTAAGCAACCTGTCCTAGCTTGGAATGGTCACTATGGATTTCAAATATGCACTAGGTCGAATGGTCAAAAGGGTGCCCCGGTAAAAAACCGGGGTTTGTGTTCCTATCGTGGCAGAGCCCGCAACCGGTCAGCCTTATGGCATGCTTCGCAAAGCGAGCCTCCGACAAACCGTTCAGGAATAGAATACAGCAAACACGGTGTCCTAGGCGCACCAATGCAAATGCAATGCAAAGAAGCACATAAGTGTAGTCAAAATCAGATATCAGAAGTTCGAGTCAAGTTCTCTAACTCCCCAGCAGAGTCGCCAGAAACTGTAGACGTCCCTGAACGTCCTGGGAGGGAAATCCCGTTTTGTTCATTGGGCTCACTACAGTTCAGGACTCAATGTCACGGTCCTGTATCTAATCTCACAAAGTGCAATGCAAGACCGATGAATCATCAAAGAGTCCAAATCTGGCAAATCGTTTTTTGAAAATAGATTTTTTGAAAGAAGTGCCAAACATGGACTGCTTTGCCAGATACAGAGTCGCCACCTAAATATTTTATTTTGGGGGAATTTCGGAAACCCTGACTCGTTGCCTAAGGCCACGTGTCCGTCATCACCAAAGTTGCCTCGGCAAGGGAACTTGGGTACGATTGGGGAAGGTCACTTCGTGAGCACCCCCGCTCGCCCGATCAAAGATCGGCCTCTACTAACCATGATATCAAGTTTTGAAAACATTATGCGTTCTTATTTCGGTTATTAGCCTAGAATTACTATGTGATGCGCACAGCATACAAGTATAGACTGGATCGCCTGAGTTGGAACAAAACATGTCATGTTTGTTTTGAAAATGGTTTGCTACTCGCAAGTAGGCTAAAATGTGGATTTGTCACCCTCAGGTAGGCTTAGAAAACATGATTTTGCCACTCTCAAGTGGGCTTAAAACTCACAGTCGATGAATTGTTCCAATTTAGATAATCCAACCTTCACCCACAGGCATTCAGGCAATTATATCACATAAGCAATTAGCCTCATGGTAAGCATGCTATCATGGCAGTCACTCACACGCATGCAAGGATGCTAAAGCATAAACACTTATCGAGTACTCCAAGCCAAAACAGAAGCTATGTTAGAAATCCATGCATGATTCTAACTATGCTGAAATGCCTAATGCAACACAGGCAGGAATGCAACTACAATAGGCTCGGCTATTCTAAAGATGGCATGTGAAATGCTACAACTAACAAGTATTCAACTCGGAATTGAAATACGATGCAGTTAGCATGATGTGCCAAGCCCGGTGCATGCAAGACAGAATGAATGCAAACATGCGAGCATAAGTATGCTAATTGAAACGTGCCCTAATCTAACCATCATAAGCTGGTAAATAAAACGGAGAAAGACGTGGGGTTGGAAGACATACATCACACACACGCACGCTTATTACAATTGTGCCCTCGCTCAGAGGGTCCGAACCAATAATACAGTCCGAATAAGTACAAAACCCTAATTTATTAACAAATTAACTAAGAAATGAAATAAACTAGTATGCAAATCCATGGACCGCCTCAGCTCTGTTCCGGATGATGAATGATGCATGCTTGAGTTGCCTAGCGCGGAAATCCATTGCGATGCCCCGATTCGCTTCTGTTTGCAATTGATCCCGAAATATTGTGCAAGGCTTTAGAAAGTTACTGATTTCTGGTTTGCTGCAGCAGAGAGCAAGAAAGGGGTATGGCAAAGTATTTTCACATATGTATGCACACCTCGATCCTCATGCCACCAATCATGCATCTCGATGCATGATGGCCGAGGAGTCGAATTGCACGACTCGATGTGAAATGAATGTACATATAAACACAACAAGGCCTAGACTTCATCATGGTTAATCCAGAGTGTCGACGACCGGGAATTGAGACACGTTTCGTCACTTTGAGTACGAAACGTCCCTCGTTTCCCGTGTTTGGGCTAACTCCTATCCCAAACACAATGCAATGAGATGGCATACACAATGCGACTAACATGCAATCTAGCATACGCAATGCTATGGACTAAAATGGCATACACAATGCACGTGATGTAACATGGCATACACAATACTCTAACATGCAACCTAGCATACGCAATGCTATGGACTGAAATGGCATACACAATGCACGATGGACTTACACCAACATGAGTGGACCTCAGCCACACTCACATCAGTGGCCATATGATGGAAATGAGACAACCGAAATACATGCAAACATGCATGAATGCAAAGGACTGATCCTAAGGCACAAATGCCACTCTACCAAAACATGGCAAGGAATGAAATATCGCATAGGATGGCACATGATACAGCTCTAAAATGGCATAAAATATGGTCCCGAAATATGCAAGTATGGCACACAATGCAAGCTAGGGGGCCCGGGTACCGAAACTAGTAAAGTGCGTTACACAATAGGTACCCAAAGCAATGCACCAAAGGCAAAACCAACCCCAAACAGACCCTAGACAGGTCTGACACAGTGGGGAAATGGCCTAAAATGATGGCTCGGAATGCAACGAAATGGAGCTCATTCAATGGTCCGAAAATATGGCACACAAGTCCGACTCTCAAACACATTTAAAGAGTACAAAACATGGCAATATGAAATTCAAACAAGCTCTGAAATATGATGTATAATGAGCCCAAAACATGAACACACCTCAGTATATGCATGGAATGAACCTCAAAACCCAAAGTTAAGCATGGGTATTGAACTACAAGCATGCAAAACCAACATCATTCAACCATGAGACCCAAAAACAGAGCTAGGGAAGTCCAAAATAAGCACAATATCAGTTTAAGGCATGGCCAAAAAGTGTTAAAATCAAGGGTCAACAAAGCATGCAAAGAAAGCTAGCGAACCATGATTTACACTACACGTATATGAAGCACATGAGGGCTCACCAAACCAACCAAGAAAAGAAGTATGCCATGCCAAAATATGCCCAAATAACAACTGGAATTCAGTCAACACATGCAAGAATGAAGTGCTCCTTTGAAAGGCCAATAAGAGGGTTGTTCTACACATATAAGATAGACATGCAAGATGGTAAAACAACCTCTAGATAGAGGTTCTGAGGGTCCTAAAACCCACCAAAAAGGGCTTGAAATGGGTCAATGAAGCATGCAATGAAAGGTCCCTTTGAAAGGCCTTGGATGGGATTGCTCCACACATGCATCAAAGACACAAAATATGGCCAAAAGGGCTCTAGAAAGAGCCAAGGCAGACCTTAAAACTCACCAAATAGGGCTTGAAATGTGACTTCACAACATGCAAGTAGGAGCCCCTTTGGAAGGCCAAAAGGGCCAACAAACAAAACAAGGAGAGAGGGGGTCACCCCCCTCTGATTTTGGCTCTCAAAACAGTATGCTAGCCACTGAAAATCCACTGGATTTTAGTGGCTAGAAGGCCAAACAAAGCATGAAACAAAGGCCTAGATGCAAGGCTCAAAACAAGATGCAAACAAGCATACAAGGGGGTAGATGACCCCCAACAGAAAAATTCCCTTAATAAAACTTCAAGAGGGGATCAAAATAAGACTCTTTTCATTTTATGACAAATCTCAAAAATGCTTGCAAGCAAGGCTAAGATAGGAAGCAAAATAAGCCTACAAAGAGGGATAGAGCATACAAGGAGGTAGATGACCTCAAACAGAAAAGTGTCCTTAATCAAACTTCAAGAGGAGCTCAAAAGAAAACTTTTTTCAGTTTATGATGAAGTCCAGAATTCTTTCAAATAAGGCTAAACAATGGAGCAAAATAATGCAAGAAAAGGGGAAATAGAGACTTACCCTTGTAGCACAGCAAGGCAGCAAGCTCTGGACTAAGAAAGGAGTTCTTCAACCTCTGAAAATCAGCTCCAATATGCTTGGATGGATGGTGGAGGTGGTAGGCTATGAGGTGTAGTGCAAATGGTGCAAGAATATTAGGGTTTGGAGCTTGAAGAAGAGAGCTATGGAGGGTGGAGTGTATATGCCTTTGCTAAATTTTCTAACCCTTGCAAATGGAGGGGGAGTGTTTCTTTTAAAGAGGAAGAGAGCTAAGGCTTCTTGGAGAAGCCTCAAGAGAGGGTCAAAGTTTCTCAAAGAAGCTTAACCAAAAGGGTCAAGCTTCTCCTTGAAGCTAAGGAAAAGGGTCAAAACCACCTTAAAAAGACCAAAAAGAGGGTCAAAATCCCGGAGGAAGGGTCAAGTGCTTCACAGCCAGCACAGCTGTGTTGCACTCAAAAAGAGCAAAAAGCAGAAAGCTGGCTGACCGGCCACTCCCCCTGGTCGGCCGACCAGGGGTCAAAAGGTTCAAGCAAGAAAGCTGGTCGGCCTACCCAGAAAGGTGGCCTCCCAGGTGAATGCAACACAACTGTATAGTGGGAGATCAGAAAAAAGTGACCCAGGAGAGAGGAAAACTAGCTTTTTAGCAAGGTTCAAAAGGGTCAAGAAGAAATACTGGTCGGCCTACCCATATTGGTGGCCTCCCAGATGAGCACAACACAATGGTGGTATGAAAAACCAGAAATTATGGCCCAAAAGTGAGAAAAACCAGCTTTCTGTCAGGAAAATCGGCTGGAGGAGAGAGAAAATGGTTTCCAAAAGAATTGCTAGTCTCCCAGTATAGTACCACCTTCCTAGCAATGAAAATAGCGTCCATACCAAAAATGAACCTTAACTGATGCAAAACGAGGGTTCGGGGGCCAAAACACGCAGTCCGGGGCCCCGAAAACAGGCTGTGAAGCACCGGAGGTGGCGCACGACCACGAAGGTGGTCTCCCGGGCCACAGTGTCTCTCTAAGGAGAGGAAACAAGGTGTTTTCCAAAAACCAGAGCAAACGGAGGTAGTTGCGGTCCCGAACCGAGGCACACGGCCGACGGCTCTGAAAACCAGAAACTGGCCTCCAAACGGGAAACATGGCCTACGACCACGAAACGTAGCCTACGGCCACTGAAAGATGGTCTATGAGACCTCTCCCTCTCTTCGGGAAAAGAAAACAAGGAAAACAGGACTTGGTTTGCAAATCGAGACAAAGCACAAAAGAGCCCCGAAGTTCAGAGGCAAGGCTCGCAGCCGAGACTTTGAAACTCCAGAACGAGCACAATATGCACCATCACCGAGCGCTCAATCGGTGACGTCCGAGTCTTAAGGTCGGTCAAAAATGGAGTGTCTACACAATGGCAATCGATCGCTTTGCCGTTGTTACCTAAAACCTAATTCTACTTGTTTCGAAAATCCTTTTTCTTTGTACAAAGCATTTTCTAAATCCGATTTTAAGTGTCTCAACTATTGATTTTTCATAAAAAAAAATTATTTTATTCTTTTTAAAGAGTTGAGTTTCAAAACCCACAAAATACTTTAAACACTTTGCATTATGGCATTGTTTGTACTACAGTCTTGGCTGGTTGGGTAATCGAAGTCGTTCATGAACGGATATTGAAGTGGACTCTTTGTGGAATCTTGAAAATCAAGACTGACTGGGTCATGCTGTACTCGTGGAATTACTACAAAATATTGTATTAGGTAAACCTAGGTGAAAGTTGTAAGTTCTACTCGGCCTTTGTGTTTGTATTCTTGGATCTTAGTGAATTTTGTTGGGATCATGATTTTTCACCATTATAGATTTTCACATAAAATCTTGTCTTCATGTGTTGATTGTTTATCTATGTGTTAATCTGTTTAATTAACTAAATTGAATGTAGAATTAATAATTGTTAATTAGATAGCCTATTCACCTCTCTTTAGGCACATAATATTCGGACTCCGTAATTTCATACTTCCATTCTCAAAGCACAAGATCCGTCCAAGAAAGACGAGTCAAGGCTTAAGATCAAGCTGAAAGGTGCAGTCCATAGACATATTGGGATGGTGAGAAGACATATATTATACATCCCTGAGGAATTATAATTGGAGATACCATTATATTGGAAATCATATTGAGTAATTGAAGGAATTTACCTTTGTTTCATTAGACTCCACAATCAATGGGTCATCCATGATTGTAGCAGTGAATTAGGATCCTTAATCATAGCAGTAAATTAGTATTGTCCTAGAATAGATTTAGAAGGGTTGTATATATATCTCTTGTACCTGTACTTTAATTTCAATTAAATATATACTGAAACTCTCTTCCATATCGTTCTCTTTTCATGTTATTAGAGCCACAATCGGGTGATTCTTGATTTTACATATCTTTATTGTTTGAAGCTTTCAAGTGTTTCCACACCCTTGCCTTCACTCAACATGGGCGACAACCAGAATAAGGAGAAGGGGAATAAAGACTCCATGGTTGAACCCTCAAGCCCTTTTTTTATTCACCCATCAGATCATCCAAGCCTTTTCCTAGTCTCGAAGCGTCTTTTTTTTTTTTTTTTTTTTTCTGAATGGCAAAGATAAGGCTTTATTGATGAAAACATATGGAGTATGAAAATTACATCAATAAAGAGGAGCTAGGAGCTAGAATAAAGCTCCGACCTCCTAGTTGGTGAGAAACCAACAGAGAAGAAGAAAACCAGACTAAAAGAAAACTAGACTACATCAAAACAGAGCAATAAAACAGAGTAAAATGCAGAAGCTACAAATGTAGAAGCTACACTAGAGCAGTCCTCAACAAAGCAATCATCAAGTGGCAACCATTGAAACCAACCCAATCCTACAAAGCTCTGTAGCAGCAAAAAACCCTTTCAAGATAGAGCAAATTACCCAAAAAAGAACAGAAAGCAAGCAGACACCACTGGTAACAGACCAACCCCACTGGTATTAGAATCCTTAACACCCACTCTAACAGACCAACCCCACTAGTAGTACAAGATAACAGAGAGGGTAACAAACCAACAGATACTAGTAGTACAAGATGACAGAAAGCTCACACTAGAGATACCAGTATTCTCAAAGCGTCTTGACGGAAACAATTATGCAACATGGAGACGCTCCATGGTGATTGCTCTCACTACCAAAAACAAAAATGGTTTTGTTAACGGTGTGATCAAAGCCCTAGGCGCAACCGAGAAGCCTGTCAATTATTCCCTGCGGGAACGCTGTGACAAAATGGTTCTCTCATGGCTTCTCAACTCCGTCGAAGTAGATTTAGCAGAAAGTGTTTTGTACGCTAAGACAGCATAAGAGATTTGGAACAATTTCCATGATTGTTTTTCTCAAGGTAATGCTCCAAGAATTTTCTAGATCCAAAAGCCAATCAGTTCACATGCACAAGGTTCTATGCCCGTTTCCACATACTATACAAAACTCAAAGCTTTATGGGATGAACTTGCATCCTATAAAACTCAACCCACTTGTTCTTGTGGTGGAATGAAGATTTACAATAAACAACGAGAACAAGATTAAATTATGCAATTTCTCATGGGTCTAAATGACTCCTACAATGCCGTACGTGGTTAGATTCTTCTCATAAATCCTTTACCAAGCGTTCGGAAGGCATATTCTTTAATTACTCAAGAAGAAAAACATTGGGAAATTGTTTCATTCTTGACAGAAAACTTTTCTCTTGCTACAACAGTGCATAAGTACAAAAGCTGAAACTTTTCCCATTTTGGAACCCACAATCTGTCAGGAGATCGTTCATCCTTCAATCACTCTTCTCATTTCAGAAATCCAAATCAGTTTGGAGATCCTTCATCCTCTTCTAATCTTCATTGCTCCTACTGTGATCATGATGGACACACTATCAAGACGTGTTACAAGTTATATAGATACCCACTTGGATACATGTTGTTTTGTGGAAGGGGCACAAATGCAAACAGTCATGGAAACAAACGCAACAGCTTAAATGCGCGTGGACATCCTTTCGCGCACTAGGTTTACACCATAGACCCTTCTACACAACAGCAGCTGGCCTACACAAAATTGTTAGTCATTCTGATTCGACAACCCATATCTTGCACCAGGTTCTTGCTGGGCATTCCGAGGAGCAATGCAAACAACTCACCACCGCCATGGCAAACTTGTCCAAATCATCCTTCGAAAACTCAGATGTCTTTGCTAATGTAGATGTCTTTGATAATGTAGCAGGTCAATTTCATCCATCTCTTCCATCCATTAATTCCATTTTTTCTAATTCACGGATTCTTGATAGTGGAGCCACGGATCATATTACATCTGATTCCTCTTCTTTTTTTTTTTTTTTTTTTTCAAAAGTGTAGGAATTTTTTTTGGGGTCAAATCAACTTGGGAATATAAAAAAAAAAAGTATTGTTTCTGCCATTAATCTTCTCATTATTACAAGCATGTAATTCTTATTCTTTTTTATTATTGTTTTCAATTTATAATATTTTTATTATCTTTTTTTTTCTTCAATGTCATGTTGATATAGTTGCAATTTTTTTTAAATTTTACTTATTAAGAAAAAAAAAATCATGAATTAGGACGAATGATTCAATTACTAGGGTTTTTTTTATTATCATATTTGGAAAATTTTAATTTTATTCAGATTAAGTGTTATAAGTTCAAAATTAAAATGAATTGAGACTTGTATATAATTTATGTGTTACATCTAAATTCATGTCTTGACACCCCCACAAATGAATTCCTAATTCCATTCCTGTATGAGTACATACATGACAAGAAACTTAATGATAAATTTCCATGAAAGAAAATCATGGTTACATTATTATAGATAAGAGTAATGCGACATCTCTTAATTTTTTTCCTTCATACTCCCTCCTAATGATGTGGCTAACAAATTCCCCTCAATAATGTGGTAAATAATATTAATCAATCAACTCTTTTCAAATTATTTATGACATCATTAAGAGAGAGTTTGAGAGAGAAAACTTGAGGGATGAAGCATTTTTTTTATAGATAAACTTGTCGGTAGACATTATAATTTGGAAAAATTACTATTCAAGACGAGTTTTAAAAAATTATTATTAAACAGTGAAAAAATTAATGATTTTAATAATTAATATTTAAAAAAATTTCACTTTTTTATAATTTTTTTTTCCTTTCATCCCACCAGTGTATAATTTCCCCTTATAATTTATAACAAAGTTATGAAATTAAACATTGAACTCTATTTTTAAATTTTGTATTGATTACACTTCTAATTTTTATACTTTGATTCAAATTTTGTTTTGATCATTTTAGTTTGAAATTAAGCAATTGGATTGATACACTTTAAATTTAATTTTAATTTGGTCCTTCCATTAATTGTTTCTTATGTGTACATTTTAGGAGATTAACAAGTGTTCCAAAATCATTAACTTTAACCTCCAACTTGAACGAAACGACTAAATTGAAACTAGATTTAAAATGGATGAATTAAATTGTTCAATTTAAAACTATAGATATCAAAGTGAAATTTGAGTCAAATTATAAGGTTTGAAAGTGTGATTTAGCCTTAAATTTTTGAACTTATATTTGTGCTATTCTCCTAAAACACTACAACAAAATACACATATGACGACTAAAATTGGCGACTAAAAAACATTTAGTCGCCAAAAGTTGTGAAATTGGCGACTAATAATTTTTTTTAGTCGGCAAAAGTAAAATATTTAGCTACTAATTTTTTTTAGTCGACATATATTGATTATTGACGACTAAAAAAAATTTAGTCACTAAAAATTTCAAAATTGGCGACAAAAAAAAAATTTAGTCGCTGTATATTGAGTTTTGGCTAATAAAAGCATTTAGTTACCGAATGAAAAGTAAAAAATAATTTTTTTTAATCTTTGGCAACCAAAAATTTGGTCGCCAAAAACTTACTTTCAACAACCAAAAAATATTTTAGTCGTCATAGTTTGAGTTTTGGCTACTAAAACCATTTAATCGGCGAATGAAAAATAAAAAATTATTTTTTATCTTTGGCGACCAAACTTTTGGTCGCCAAAAACTTACTTTCAGTTACTTTCAGTGACAAATTTTTTTTTCAGTCACCGTATACTGACTTTTTGGCTACTAAAATTATTTTGTTGCCGAATGGAAATATAAAAAAATATTATTTATCTTTAGCGACCAAAAGTTTGGTCGCCAAAAACTTAATTTCAGCGACCAAAAACTATTTTAGTCGCCAAAAACCAAAAAAATTTGGAGCCAAACATTTCAAATTGTGGAGGGATTTTATAAAATGAATTGGCGACTAAAAATATTTAGTCGGTAATGGTGTAATATATATATATATATATGTATTTGGTTCCCAAACAACAGACCAGCGCCTCTGTCTCTCTCTCTCTTCAGTGTTTCTCTCTACCTCTCCCTCTCCCTCTCCCTTTGCCTCTCTACTGCTCTTCTCTCCTCCCTCTCTCACCGTCGCTCCACCAGCCATGTCTCCGCTGCTCCTCCTCACGGTGGCCGACAACTGGAGCACCGATTGCAAGCTCTCTCTCTCTCTCTCTCTCTCTCTCTCTCTCTGTGCAGTTCGCATATTGACCCAAAATCTAGGTTGGTGACTAGGTCTTCTTCTACACCATTTTTCTGGGTACTGATCGATAGAACCATCTCTGTTTTTCTTCATTCAAATCGTTTCCTGTATATAATCCAGAAGACGAGTGTAGATCTGGTCGCCTCGAATACCTATGGGAATCTCGATGAGTAGATTGCACAGCTCATGCAATGCAAACCCTTGTCCGAGCCTGAGGTACCTCTCTCTCTCTCTCTCTCAAAGTCTCCATTTTGAAAGCTCTCTCTTTCTTTCCACTTTCCAGGAAAATTTCCAGAATCATCCTCACACCCCTCTTTGTTTCTTCATCTTCTAGTCTTCTTTGTGTGTATATATATATCCATATATATAAATCAAAACCCATTAAAATCTAATGGTTCGTTGCCCCTCATGAATTGTTGGTTTGGGAAGTTGTTCTGGACTCCCTACGATCATTACCACCATTGCTCTACTCCTTGCTTCTCCGACATCATTTTAGTCACTTCCGATGACGATTCCGGTAAACCCATGTCTAACCCCATTCCGTCTCTGCCCATAAGGCCGTTCTAGTGAGTACCCATTTCGATTTTTAACTTTCTTTGTGTGTTTTTGTTGTGTATTGAATGTGTTTCATATGTGGATTGTGTGGACAAACTCTGAAATTGGTAGTGATGATAAACTCTGAATTTAGATCATTGGTTTTGGTGATTGTTTGATTGATGTACTTTTAGATCCAATTCAACACTAGTTGAAGACTCCTGAACTAATAGAATGAACTGGGTCAATTCTACTTGAGGTGCCACCCGATTGCTAATATTCTTATACTCCAATGTCCTGTAAAGTCAGCCAATTCAGCTTTGGTCCTACCATATCCCTCAAATTGAACATTGTTTCTATTGCCCCAAATAATTCACACAATGGTAGCAAGTAACTCAACCACTACCTTGTTCGAACTGTTCATATATTCCATGACCCATTTTTGTGTAGTGTGTATGGCTTTTGCACTTCAACTCTAGTATAAAATTGTTTTTCAATTTTTTTATTTTATTTTATTTTATTTTAATAACCCAGTGAGTTGTGTGTCCAATGATGCTGCTCTGCTTTCAAGGAAAATGATAGTATTGTGCAAGCCTCGTTGCCTATTTATTTATTTTTTGGATGTGTATGAGAATAAACAATCAAAAGTTAATTGTAGTGTTAGCTTGGTTCTTCCGTTAAATGACAAAAAAAGAAGACATTGAACTCTAGTTTGACAAATAATTCAATTAGAAGAAAGAATTGTACCTGCTACTCTTATAGAATTTTCTGCACGGGTTTATTAAATTAAATTCTGCAATTTAATCAATAATGGGTTCTGGAGATTGGTTTAAGAATAACCATAAAAAATAAGACTGTTATAGCACTCATTATTGCCTCTACTGCATTGGGTGCAATCATATTGTCTTTAACATGTTTGTGGATTTACCAAATGTTAGGCCCCGTTATTGTCAAATCCGGAGACAAAACTTTGTGCTTAATAAAAATGTAATTTTTATTTTTTTGTTCTTCCCGCTCGAGCGGGGCCATGTGCGCTCGAGCGGAGATTGGAGGAACTCAGTATCTTGACAGGGCTGCAGAAGTACTGAAGAATGTGATTTCACGCTCGAGCGGAAGAGGAAGCGCTCGAGCGTACCTCAGTTTAATTACACACAGTTTTTGGCCAGTCCGCTCGAGCGGAGAGTGGAGCGCTCGAGCGGAGATTGCGAGTTTCAGAATCCGGATTGGCTTCAAATGATTGATTTCTTTCAGATCTGGGACTCCTTTTGGTTTTCTATAAATAGGTAGTTTTCTCCTAAAACTAAGCTAACTTTTTTCTAGATCTGATCCAAGAATTCTAGAGTTTGGTTTGAAGTTTTCTTCTAAGAGTTTGATGAGTTTTCTTTGATGTTCTTGAGAGAGTTCTAAACTCATGAGTTAAGATTCATACATCAAAGAGTTTGATACTACATATTCAAGAGTGTTCTCTTCGGTAGAATCCGAAGATCAACACGTAAAGTTTCAAAAGGTGTTTGATTCTTTACGTAGTCGTTAATTCGACAAGTGAAGTTGTGGTGTGGAATCAACTTCAGAATCAGTTCCGTGACGAAGGCGTGGTGAAAGAGTTACAGAAGATTCAGAGACAAATTGACTGGGTTGGGTAATTTGTATGGTTTCTTTGTAACCTTGTAGTCCTTCAGTAGTGGATTGATTAGTGGCGGTTCGCCCGTGGTTTTTGATTACAATTGAAGGTTCTTCAATTGTGGTTTTTCCACGTAAAAAAATCGTTTGTGTCGATTTATTATTTATTCCTAAAAACAAACAAACTAAAATCACTCTCGTAAGTGCTTGATGATTTAGATTGAGTGTTTTGGAATTTTTGGAATTTGGAATATTTTAATCTTTATCTAATCACGAATCACATAGGATTTTCACCAAAGAAAGAACTCACTCAAATCCCACAACAAAAATCGATATAAGTCAAGTAATTAATTCATTTCCAGCAACACCCATTTCATTTTTCATCCATCTAATTTGTGGGTCTCAGTCAAATTTACATCAGACACTTTGTATTGTGATGTTTTGAAGATTCCCTAAAAGGGTTTTCATTAGCTCCCCTTATTGGTCGTAAATGCAATTCCTCGAGGATGAGTTGTAACGAAAGAGCTGTATCTTTGATGGATTACAAATCACTCGAAACTGCTACCGAAAATTTTCAAGAAAGTAATATTTTGAGAGGGAGGTTGGTTTTGGTTGTGTTTACGAGGCCCGGTTGGACGACAATGTTGATGTCGCCTTGAAGAGACTAGACGGTGGAAGTCAGGATTCCATAAAAGAATTTGAAGTACCATTTGTCATTAAAATTGTGTTTTTGTTTTCATTTTCAAGGCTTAGATGTTTGTAATTGTAACACAAAAAAAAAAAAAAAAAAATTCTTGAATTTTCATTTGGAATTGCAGACTGAAGTGGATTTATTGAGTAAAATTCAGCATCCAAATGTAACTTCTCTCTTAGGTTATAGCATTCATCGCGAAACAAGGCTTCTTGTTTATGAATTGATGCAGAATGGATCCCTGGAAACTCAAGTACATGGTATTTTTTTTTTTTTTCTTGCTTCTTTAGATAGAGTCTAATTATAAAAGTGAATTTTTTTTTTTTTTTTTTTTTTTTTTTTTTTGCTCCTTTTAATTTAATTGCTTTCGGGACCTGCCCATGGATCAGCTTTAAATTGGCATCTTCGGATGAAAATCGCTCGACACAGCAAGGTGAGTTTGTGAAATCCACTAGGGTTAATTTTTAGTTTATATTATACTACTGGGCATGTTTGATTGGGTGGATTAGAATACGGGATTGAGATTATTAATCCGTAGGCTCAATTATCCTATATTTATTTTAACATTTTGATTTAGGATTATTAATCCAATGGATAATTAATCCAACAAATTTGTAGGATTATTAGTAATGAGGTAGGGGTGGGATTATTAATCCAATTGGATAGTGAATACCACACTAATTTAATAGGATTATTAATACTTCACTATTAGTCTTGTGAATCAAACATGACCTAGTCCATTGTTTGTTTGAAAATGTTTGCTCCGGACTAATAGTCCCCCCGGACTATTAGTCCCACAAATGTGGGACTGTCCTACCCCATGGGGGGTGTGGGATAGAAACCATGGGATTGGTATCTCATGGGATTATTTTGTGAAATGTCCATTTTACCCTCCATGCTATTACTTAGTAAACAATTAGAAAATGGTAAAATAGTTTTTTGAACATTTATAAATTATTTTTGTAGTGTTGTTAATTTAAAATTATATATTAAATAAAAAATTTAAATTATAAATTAAATTTATTTAAAAATAATAAATTATAAATTATGGCCTTATAAATTAAAAATTTTAATTTATATATTAAATAAAATTATTTTTTTATTGTCATTAATTTAAAATTATTTATTAAATAAAAAAATATAAATTATAAATTATAAATTTAATTTAATTGAAAATAATATATTAAAAATTATGGCCTTATAAATTAAATTTTTTTAGTGTTGTTAAATTATAAATTATAGATTACAAATTTAAAATTATATATTAAATAAAAATTATAAATTATAAGGGTAAAATAGTCTTTTGAACATTTATCCTTATCCAGTCCGTCTAACCAAACATTGGATTCACTAAAAATAGTCCAATCCAGACATATAATCCCATGACTAAACAAACATAGGATACAAATCCAGTCCAACCAAATAGTCCGGGAACAATATATCCCGAGACTAATAGTCCGATGGATTACAATCCTTCCTTATCCAATTCGTCCAAACATAGAGTCTTATTTTTTCCTTTTCCCTTTCCCTTTCCTTTTCAAGTTTAGAAATAGGTATTGATTTGTATATGAACGTTATTGTGTCTTTTTTCCCTCTTGAGGAAGCTCTGGATATTATTCATGTTAAGTCTACATCAAAAGGAATTTGGGGTGCTCTTTTCTTATTTTTTATTTTATTTTTATTGATACCTTTACAATATTGGTCTGCCACATGTTCAAAAGAGTAGAAATTTATTAGCTCTCTTTGGAAATTTGCATGTGAGGTGCATTCTTCTTACTGGTGCCATCAATGCTTTATTTTTATGTGTTTGTGTGTAATTATATCAAACCCCCAGTTGATATAATGGAAGCAACAGTATTAATTAGGCTACTTGATTATATTCTTACATGCTGCATGATTATTGCATTGAAGCATGTAGCTATTTTAACATTGATTGTTATAATTTGAAATGTCAATTTTATTGTATAAGTGTTAATGGTTATTTTTTTTTTTTTATTTTTACAGATTACTTTTGCGGGGGCTATTGTGGATATTTATTTTTGTGTACGAAGAGCATTTTTATTTTTGTATAATCCTCTATTTTGAAAATTCAGTATTTTTGTATGTAATATTTAATTTAGATGGATTATACTTGGTTGGTATGGATTTATATAATATTTGGAATAAGATGTTACAAGTTAAGGTTTTTGGATAGTTGATAATGAAATGGGTATTATTGATAATGGATTTAGATAATAATTGATAGATGTATTATTCTGTATATGTACACGTTACAGGTTGCATTGATAATGGAATACATATAATTTAGAAATTAATGAAAAATATTCAATTTGTGCATTTTAAAAAAATAATAATAAATAGAGCTTTTGATAAAAAGGGAACTTATTGGCGACTAAACAATTAATAGCCAAAAAATAAATAAATAAAAGTTTTTCGCGACTAAAAAATTAGTAGCTAAAAAGGAGCACCATGATTTTAGTGACTAAAAAATTGGTAGCCAAACAGGAGTGTCACGTTTTTAGCGACTAAAAAATTGGTAGCCAAAAAGAGTGTCATGTTTTTAGTGACTAAAAAATTGGTAGCCAAAAAACTGAAGATGAAATTTTTTTTTTTTTTGGCAACTCAATATTTTCTTTCGGGTGACTAAATTTTTAGTCGCCAATTGGCAACTTTCGGCGACTAAAAAAAAATTAGTCGCCAATTCTTTTGCCGACAGTTAGTCGACGACCAAACAGGCGACCAAGAATTTTAGTCGGCAAAAATCTTTGGCGACTAAAAAAATGACTTTTGGCAACTAAAATTTTATTTTTTTATTTTTTTAGTCTCCAAAAGTGTAATTTGTTGTAGTGAAAATTATATTTGGATAAATTTTTCTTATATTTGAGCTTCTTTTATTATTATTATTTTTTTTAAATTGTATTTGGATAAGCTGATATAATTATTTCTTATATCAGTTTCACATCGATTGGGTTGCATTTCTATATAATTTTTCATATTTGTACACTTCCAATGCCAGTAAAATTAATAATTTTTATTTTTATTTATTATTATTATTGTTTTACTTTTCATGAAAGAACTATAGAGGGTGAGTTTTATGTGAAGTCTAGTCCTTTTCGCTCAACTACCACAAATTTGTTATTTTTTTTTTTTTGATCGGCAAAACGAAGAAGCTTTATTGATGAAATTATAGTACAAAGTACAAGATAAAACATCAATAAAGAAAGGCGAGCGCAAAGGCATCACGATGGGCTCAAACATCCCAACGAGGTTGGCACAAAGAAACCCATCCTATCATATGCTAGCGCCACCAAGGTTGGTGAGCAACCAACCGAACAAACAAAAATAAGACAGGAAGCAGCAGAGCTGCAGCTGCTAAACACCCACAGCAGCACAACAAATGTTGTTGCAAAACCAACAAAAATTGCAGCAGATCCAAGCCCCCCAGACCAAACACAAACTCCTGAATCTGCTACTCATACCAGACAAGCAAAACAGATCAAAGCCAAGCATAGCAGTTCCAACAGAATCTGCAGAAATAGCCAAGTCAGACAGCAAAACTCCAATGCATTCTTCATTCCAAGCATAACAAATCAACACAGCCATAGTAATACCACACTTCCCCAAAAAAGGATTATTTTGTGTAGCTGAAAACCATCCAAGCATAACAAATCAACACAGCCACAAAACCAATCACAGCAGCTTCTATGAACCAGCACTCCACCTGATTTGGTGCAAATTGGATACAATATCATGAACTGAGTAGTCCACCTTCAAATGCCACTTGGTCCATAAGGCTATCTGCAATTTAACCTTCTCACAAAAAACTTGAAAATCAGGGTGGGTTCCTTTGAACAAACACTCATTCCTTAACTTCCACACAGACCAAAATACAAATGAGGGGATGATCTGCCAGATTTTCAGCACCCAAGACTTGAACCTAAATTTACCAGCAGACCACCAATGTAGCAGCCCAGCTACTGAACCTGGAATAGCCCAAACCAGCTCCCACCAGTCCACCAATTGAGACCAGAACTTCCACACCATAGGGCAGAGCAGAAACACATGATCGACCGTTTCCACCTCAGCTTGATAGAAAATACAGAGAGTATTCGCACTTTCAGCAATAGCCCCTATACTTTGGAGGAATGAAGCTGTTTTAAGCATGCCTCGCCAAGCCAACCAGGAGGTAAACTGCATTTTAGGAGGGGCTAAACTAACCCAAACCCCCGATGGGACTACCAGACCGGGCCCTCTATTTGCAACCCACCACCTCCACACAGAGGCTACTGTGAACCTCCCAGAGCTCTCTGCCAACCAGGTACAATAATCTTCTAAACCATCTCTGAGACAAGGGGATGAAGCCAGCATACCTAATAACCTCTGCAATTCCTCTTCCTCCCAGGCTAGTAAATTTCTTCTAAATTGTAGCTGAGGTGGAAACGGTAATTAAGGGTGCAATTCCTCTTCCTCCCAGGCTAGTAAATTTCTTCTAAATTCTAACCCAAATTCCTCTTCCTCCCAGAGCTATACTTCCACCACCACTTTAGAAGCAGACAGGCATTAACTTCACCTAAGTCCCTCACACCCAAACCACCTTGGTTCTTACTATTAGTGACCTCCCTCCATTTGACTAAATGCACCTTCCTACTAGAATCCGACCCTCCCCACAGAAATTTAGCCTGCAATTTAGATATAGTTTTGACAACTCCTTTAGGCATCTTGAAAAAAGAAAGAAAATAGGTTGGAAGATTGGAGAGAACAGATTTGATAAGAGTCAGTCTCCCAGCAAAGGACATCAACTTCCTCTTCCAAGAAGAGAGCTTCTTTTGGATCTTATCCACAACTGGAGACCAAGTGCTCCTCCGCCTAGGATTGGCTCCTAAGGGTAAGCCTAAGAAATTAAAGGGCAACTTCTTGGAAAGGCAATTCAAAGCTTCAGCAAAAACCATAGTTTGTTTCTCTTGAATGCCTACTCCACAAACAACACTCTTGTGATAATTTATCCTCAGTCCAGATAATACCTCAAAACACCTCAGAACCCTCTTTATATTCATAACTTCCTCCAACTCACCTTCACAAAAAATGATAGTGTCGTCTGCAAACTGAAGGTGTGAGATGCCCAATTGTTCAGAGCCTACTGAAGCACCCTTAATTAAGCCCTTCTCCAAGGCCCTAGACAATAACAGGTTTAGACCTTCGGCAGCCACTAAGAATAAAAAGGGAGATAATGGGTCTCCTTGCCTAAGCCCCTTTTGAGGTACGAACTCTTCAGTGGGAGCACCATTGACCAATATAGACACCTTGGCTGATGTGACGCAAGTCTTTATCCATCTAATCCACCTTGTTCCAAAACCAAGATTCCCCAACATTGATAGCAAAAAAACCCAATTTAATGAGTCATAAGCTTTCTCAAAATCTAATTTCAAGATGATACCCTTCTTCTTAGCTTTATGCCACCCATCGACAACTTCATTAACAATCATCACTCCATCTAGAATGTGCCTACCGCTGACAAAAGCTGACTGTTATTACCTTGATAAACCTGAGTCCGCCCTAGACGTAGCTACAGGGAGTCGAAATTTGTTCACATAAGTAATAATAGTACACATTAATTCATTGGTTGAACTAATGAGATAGTCGAAAAAACCTTGTATCTCTTTAGTTTGATTTTTTAAAAACTATTTTTAAATGAGTTTTCATTTATTTTTAATAAATTTTCTTTATATTTCAATAATTCTTTATACTTTTTAGATGTATCTAGTTAAGATGCATCTAAAAATAAAGTAAATTGGCTAAAATATTTTAAAAAATAAACGAAAATTTGAACAAAAATCTTTGTGTATTTTTGTTGGGTTTCGTTTGTTTTTAGTGAATTTTTTTTTTCATATTTTAGTCATTATTTATTTATTTATTTATTTGATATGTTTCTACAAATTAACAAATTTGACTAAACATGAACAAATTTTAATAAAAACAAATGAAAATTTGTTTAAAAATAATTTCTATGAATTGTAACCAAACAAATACTTTGGGAGGCTCGGGAAGGAGTAGAGTTATTAGATTTTATTTTATTTTTGTCAATATATTGTAAATTGATTTGCTGGGGAATTTTCAAAATGCGTTAGTTTTTGGTTGTTTTCAAAACCTTCCTTGTTTTTTTTTTGGAAAGCTTGAAATAAGCTTGGGGACTTTGTCCCACATCGGAAAGAGAGGAAAACATGGAGTACTTAATAAAATCCGACATGGAATATTCTTTTGAATATGAAATTGTGGGATGAATGCTAGTGTGCGTGCACTCACACCGCAATGATGCACCATCCGCACACGCACGCGGCGCGGGCCGTGTGGCGTTTGATGGCACACTTTGCACGGACACATCGGCGCAAGGCGTCATGCGGGCGCTTTCTTATTTGCATCAGACAGGTTGGAGTGATGACGTGAATCCAACATGGCATGGATGATGTGGAATACAATTAGCTCCACGTGGCGTCCATTGGCGATGAGTCAACCAACCGATCAAATGGTTGTGTGTCCAGTTTGACCATAGTCGTTGATTGGAGATGCGCGCAATTGTACGGATGAGATGACACCCGATCGTGATCAGGTGTAATCAGTTAAGGCATCTATTCGGTGTGAGAATGATCTACACCACAAATCGTCGATCCAACGGTCATATCAAATCAGATACGATCAATGGACATGACCAGTTGATGAGTCAACCATATTAGTTTGTAAATCACTAATGAAATTAGTGACAATTAGGGAAATAGGGGAAGACCACAACACAAAACATAAACAAAGAATTAGAAACATTAGTCTATACCCAATCTTAGGTAACCAAAACTAGTAGATTAAAATGAAAATTGTACTAGAAAAATCAAAAATTTCTACCAGCAATTTCATCAACCCATCCCTTTCTTTAATCTGCATAGTTTTGTAATCCTTACAGATTCAATATTCCTCATGAAATCACCAATTGAAATCTCCGTAACAGATGCATAAGATTTCACCCAAAAGGGCCATTACAGAAACTTTTACTGAAACTTATGGTTAAATCTAAGTTTGTCCATTAGAATCATATCAAAATAAATCTTTTACTCAAATTTCAGTAAAAAATTGAGCAAGAGCTCGAGATCAACCATTGTAGTTGGCCTGTATCGTCAATGTAATAGTAACATGACACTTTTCATTTCTTTGAATATGTAGTACTCTGCACGATGGTGAATGAAACGGAAGCTAACAAGAAGGTTAAAGCCAAGAAGACATGCGATGAATGGATAATTTTGATTAATAACAAGCTGGCTGAAGTGAAAAGGCCGTTGAAATTGAGTATCTATGAAGTTCCGAATAAACTTGTAAATCTCAAGGAAGAAGCCTATACACCCAGTATTTTCTCTATGGGACCTTTTCATTGTAAGAACAAGGAGTTGCTAGCTTTTGAAGAGCACAAACAGCGATACATGCTATATCTTTTTATGAGAATATCGGAAGCTACACCATCTACCCTTAAGAAGTGTGCCACTGCCATACCAGATTTGGAAGGAGAAGTTCGAAGATGTTATTTAGGATATATAGAGTTCGACACGCAAGTGCTAGCTGAAATATTGCTAGTTGATGGCTGCTTCATATTCGAACTCTTTTTGAGACACTTGGATATGGAGAAGTATATGGATAAAGTTGAGGAGGACCCCATTATCAACAATGCTTCGACTATTGCAACTCTTCAACATGATTTGGCACTACTTGAGAACCAGATTCCCTTTCCTGTTCTGTAGACGCTTTTTGACATTATGAAAAAACATATGCCATAGCCATTACCATACTCATTTACTACAACGAATAGCTTGGTCAATTTAGCATTACTCTTTTTAAAACTGGCTTTGGGTTTGACTATGAGCAACAAAGCAGTTGAAAGTAAATCCAAGAACTTAATTGGTGACCATTTACTTGATATCTTGCACAATTTTTATGCCCCCAACCCCCCTCCCCTTCAAAAAAAAAAATTAATAAAAGCCAACATGGCAAGCAAAGAAGTGAATCCAAAAAGTGTTCTGGTGCTGCACGACTTTTGACGGCAGGAATTCGACTTCATGTTGACACAAGTTCAGAAAATTTACTAGGCATAAAGTTCAAAAAAGGAGTTGTTACAATGCCACCATTACACAAATAGGAATCTATCACAGAATCAATCTTTCGAAATTTGATTGCTTTTGAGCAGTGCAGCATTGGCACCACAGTTTTAAATCGCGGTATCGGATAACGTAACGGTATCGATCGCGGAGTATCGGTATCGATAGTATCGACCGGTACGTATCGAGTATCGGGCGTCGCGGCTGTGAAATTTTAAAAAGCATTAGCAATCCATCTAAAACTCAATTTTATACATTTTTTTTGACTCTTTTAGTCTTAATTTATCACATTTTAATCAAAATTTTGATATGTAGACTCTAATTTAGTTAGTAATAATAATGATATGTAGACTCTAATTTAGTTAGTAATAACAGTTTTCAATTAACAAATATTGTAATTCTAATTTAGTTAGTAATAATAATGCATTTAAAATAAAAATAAAAAAATCTAAAATATTAAACATCTTTACTTAATAATTAAACCTCTTTAAAAAAATTTGACAGATTAAACCTCTATAAAAAAAATCTGATATAAAAATAATCTGAAATAAAAAGATTTGACTGATTAAAAAATTTAAAATAATAAAAAAAATCTGAAATAAAAAATTTGACAGATTAAATCTCTTTAAATAATATATATAAAAAATATATACATTGAGCATATGTGCATTTAAAATATATATAAAAAATATTTTTATATATAAAAAATTATATATTCTATGTCGATAATATATATAAAATTATGAGAGAATAACTTAAAACAAAACAGAGCATCACATATTATAAACAAAACAAAACAAACCGCTGACTTAAAACAAAACAGAGCATAATATATATATGCCGATTATATATATATATATAAACAAAACAAAAATCATGACTTAAAACAAATTATAAACAAACCGCTGGCTTCTCCAGCCAAAAGAAAAAGAAAAACAGAGCATCAAACAAAACTATGACTTCTTCAGCCAAAAAAGAAAAACAGAGCATCAAACTATGGCTTTTCCAGGTGCTTTGTTTTGCTTTTCTCAATTATTTTTGCAGATGAATTTCAGCCGTATCGGACTGTATCGGAAACAAATCGCTTACGTATCGGATTCGGGACGATTCGTGTCGGGAATCGGCCGATACGGACGTGAAATCCATTCTCGCCGGTATACCAGTGAGTATCCGACTCGGCCCTCCCATTTTCCGTTACGAATCGGCCGGTACGGGACGTACCGGCCGATATTTAGAAACTTGATTGGCACCTCACATTACATTGCATCATATGTGTTGCTTATGAAATGTCTCCTCAGTTCCTCGCATGATGTAGAAATTCTCCAAATAAAAAAGATCATAATAAACGATTTGAGTGATGTTGACATTGGCAGTGGCGGTGATGAAGTGGTTACAACTCTCTTAAAATCTATGTGAGATGGAGTTGTTTTAAACGACTTTTGTTTTTCCTGGTTGTGTGAAGAGGTTAATGACTACCCCAAGGCTTGTTTGGACTTGCGCAGACTTAAGGCAAGAGTGATGGTCATATGTCGTGAATATATGCTAGTCTTGGGAGCTAAATATTTCATCACTCCATGGACCACATTGTCAGTCATTGCTACAGGCCTGGTTCTCGGCTTCACTGCCATGCAAACCTATTAGTCTGCCAGAACTTATTATTATCAAGGGTAATGTTAAGGATACCAAATTGTTTAGTAAATAAATGATCAAATGTCTCATATAGGTGTGGGGCCCATTTTTTGTGGACTCCACACCCATATCAGATATTTAGTATTTATTTAAAAGAAATATTATGGACCTATAGCATTTTCCTATCATCAATTCTAAGTTCTTCTACTTCATACATGGTAGAGGTGACTTTGACCGCCAATAATGATAAGATTACCATCTCTTTTTTTCACGTTTTGTTTACTACGTGGTTACGTTTATACTAGTTGAATGTTAATGATACCCATGCTGGACTCATTATATTCGATTAGTGTAATTGTAATATTTAGGTTGTATTTGGTTGATAGATTTAAAAAATAAATAAAAAAATAAAAATAAATTGAAACGAGAAATAAAAAAGACGTAAGAAATTTAGTAAAATGTAGGTATATTTTATTCTTATTTCATTTATCTTTTTCTTTTTTCTTTTCAAATATCTCACTAAATTCATGAACTAAACACATCCTTAATAAACAAAAATACCAAAAAAAGATACGGTCATGTTAGCATTATTGTTTTGACCAAGGATCGATTTGATAAGCTGCAATTTGATTTCTTTGAAATATGTTTTCAATTGTTTTAATCAATAATGTGGTTCGTATTTTTTATGCTTTTTTAGAAGTGTATTTTTCACTACTTGGACTTTGTAAGGTGTGTTGAAAGTATTCAATAATTTAATAAGATTCTTACATAAAATATTTTTCTTGACGATGCATGTGTGTATGGATGAATAAATTCGAGAAGAGGGCTTTCGTCATGGGCGGAGCTACAGCTTTTGTAGTGGTAATTGACACCACTGGAATTCCAAAATTGTAAATTGTTTAAAGTATAGGGGGATTTACGTGTAGGTTTTAATAGGTGAAATTGTTATCTAATAGGCCCCATTAATTAATGATATTTTTCATCAAATACTATTAAAAAACATCACTAACTATTAATTTTCAACGACAGTTTACAAATTTAGTTATAAAAAATGTCACTAATTATAAGTTTTAAAGACAGTTTAAAAAATCGTCACAAAAAAAAAGTCACTAATTTTTAACTTTCAGCGACACTTTGAAAAATTTGTCACAGAAAAGCGTCACTAATTTAGCGGCAATTTATAAAAATTGTGACAAAAAAAGTCACTAATTGTTAATTTTTAGTAAAGTGTAAAAAAAGGTCACAAAAATTATTTTTAGCAACAATTTTACTATGACTTATTTTCAATAGGACTTGATAGAATTAAGTCAAACTATTAAGACTTATTAATAGTTTATCCACTACTAGAAAAACAGATAAAAATTCACACTTTGATACATAAAAATATCTCACTTTTATTGGAAGTATGATAAAAAAAATTAGATTGATATTTTAATCACTTAATTTGATTGAGTGTGATAGTATTTATTTTTTATCACAATTTTCAAGTAAGTGTGATTTTATATATACATTTTTTAACCACACTTTTTAATTAACACGTGATATATTTATTTTTTATGTCACTTTTTAATTAAGTGTCATTATATATATATACATATATATTTTATCACACTTTTCAATTAAGTGTGATTATTATATATATACATTTTTTAATCACGCTTTTTAATTAAGTGTGATTATATATAAAAATATATAAATGTGATTATATATATTTTTGAATATATTTTTTTATATAAAAATGTATCCCAAAATTGGTGCCTTTTCCTCTTCCACTACTGTAGCAGGCACGACTTCTTCCAAAGAAGACGCTACAAGAAATTGCAGCTTTAGCGACAATTTTTGGTGACAATGTCCATTTTTCATAGCCAAAAGCATACTTTTAGTGACACAAGAACGATGTTCGTTGGTGAAAGTTAGCCTTTTAGCAACGTGATTCATAAGTTGTCGCTAAAGAGTTAAAACTGATAAGCTATCAGATACAGATCAACCAACTTACACATCAGATACAGATCAAACAGCAGCAGCACATCCGAGTCCTAGCAGAGGTGCTCATCACAGCAGAGTTCAAGCTCCAAACAGAATTAGTTAGAGCAGTTGGTTTGTTATGAATTAATCAGAGTTAGGTTATATTTCTGTTACATGTAAACTATAGTTTAGAAGTAGTTACATATTCAGTTTCTCTATAAATTTGTATGTACTGTACTCAAATTTGGTATTGAAAAGAGAGTTTGTTATCTTCATCATGGTATCAGAGCTTTATTAGCTCTCACGAGCACAATCAAGATCCTTCAATGGCGAGTCCATCTTTATCTTCATCTATGTCAGATACTTCCGCTAATCTGAGTTTGCTCTTGTCAAACTTCAGTTCTTTGGTTACTGTTAAGCTAGATTCCAGTAACTTTCTCATATGGAGAAATCAGATGCAGAATGTGTTGCGTGCTACTGGTTTCCTTGGATTTGTAACAGGTTCTATTCCATGTCCAGCAATGGAGATTTTTGATTCCTCTGGAACTTCATCTCCCAATCCAGTATATGAAGAATGACAAAAGATTGATGCGCATCTTCTAAGCTGTGTAACAGCCACACTATCTTCTGCAGTGTATTCTTCTGTTCTCTATCTGCACACAAGTCATCAAGTTTGGCAATTTCTTGAACAGAGATTTACTTCAGTTTCACGATCACATATTCATCAATTAAAGAATCAGCTTCAAACAATTCATAAGAAATCAACTTCCATGGCAGTTTATCTCTCACAGATTAAGGAGATTTCAGATCAATTGGCCTTAGCTGGTACACAAGTCGATGATGAGGATTTGGTGTTTTTGACTTTGAAAGGACTCCCTGATGAATATGACTCATTCAAAACCTCTATTCGAACAAAATCTGAAGGAGTCTCTATGGCAGATCTATGCTCCTTATTATGCTCAGAGGAAATTCACGTTGAAACCAAATTGAAGCATTCATCTAGTGATCATCTCAGTAGTGCTTACTCTGCAGTCAACAATTCTTCATTCTCCTCCAACAACACAGGAGAATCTTCACATACCTCTTCTTTTGGTTCAAACAGAGGTTTTTCCAATTACAGAGGAAGATTTCAGTCTAGAGGTTCTAGAGGAGGCAGATTTCATAATTCTCATGGTCGATACAATAACAGATCTAACAATACACGAGGTAGAAGTGACTACTCTTCTCATGGTCCTATCTGTCAGATCTGTGGAAAATCAGGACACAGTGCTTTGGACTGTTGGTATAGGTTAGACACTACTTTTCAGTCTTCTACATCTCAGCCGAAGTCTTCACCACACTCTTCTCACGCCTATGCTGCCACAGTGCCTCAGTCTTCAGACTCAGCTGTCCCTCCTTGGTACATTGACTTAGGTGCTACAAATCACTTAACTAATGACCTTTCTAATCTGCATCACTTTCAACCTTATAAAGGTTCTGAACAAGTTCAAGTAGGTAATGGATCTGCTTTGCCTATTCATCATATCGGTAAGGGTCTTTTGCCTACACCTACTTTTTCTTTCCATCTTCCTAATCTCCTCCATGTTCCTTCTATTTCCTCTAATCTCTTATCTGTTCATCAGTTAACTAAGGATCATAATTGTCTTGTCATATTTGATGCTGACTCCTTTATCATTTAGGACAAACTCACGAGTAGGGTCCTGCATAGAGGATCTCATGTTCAAGGTCTTTACCAATTTACACCTTCATCTTCATTATGTTCCTCTGCAGCTTCCTCTGCAGCTCATCACACTACTACAACTCCTCATGCTTCTGCTGATCACACTACTACAATTCCTCATGTTTCTGCTCTGCTATGGCATCAACGGCTAGGCCATCCCTCTTCTCTCAAGCTTCACCACTTGACTGCGCATTTGCCTAATAAACCTCATATAGATAAACATTTATCTTGCTTAGATTGTAATGTTTCTAAAAGTCATAGATTACCTTTCACATTGTCTAGCACTTCTGTTGATTGTCCTTTTTCACTTGTACATGCTGATGTATGGGGGCCATTTACTGTTAATAATGCTCCTTTTCGATTCTTTGTCTTGTTTGTGGATGATTGTAGTCGGTTTACTTGGATATATCCTTTACACTACAAAAGTGAAGTATATGACAAGTTAGTTGAATTCAAAGCTTATGCTGAAACACAATTTCACACTCATCTTAAACTACTTCGAACTGATAGAGGAACTGAATTTGTGAACAAAAAGATTGCTTCTCTTTTATCTGCTCATGGTATTGTGCATCAAACTAGTTGTCCTTACACTCAAGCTCAAAATGGTGTCGCTGAGCGCAAACATCGCCATTTTATTGAAACAGACATAACTCTTCTTCATCAGTCCTCTCTTCCTTTACACTACTGGTTTGATACAGTTGCCACTGCTGTGTATCTTATTAATAGAATGCCTAGTAGTGTTCTCTCTCATAAGTCTCCATTTGAAGTTCTATTTCATTCTCTTCCAGATTTTTCACTTCTCAAAGTTTTTGGCTGTCAATGTTTTCCATGGCTTAAGCCTTACACAGTACACAAACTTCAACCTAGGTCCATAGCTTGTGTGTTTTTAGGATATCATCCTACCATTAAAGGCTATCGGTGTCTAGATCCCCTTACTGGCAAAGTTTACATCTCTCGGCATGTCTTGTTTAATGAGTTCTTGTTTTCCCTTTGCTATTTCATCTCCTTTATCTTCTTCGTTGCCTACTCTTAATTCATTTTTCTGGCCATGTTCATCTACTATTTCATCTCCTTCAAAGTCTCCTTCCCAATCCTCTCCTATATCTTCTTCACAGTCTCCTTCCCAATCCTCTCCTAGCTCCTCTTCTTCATCAGCCGAGTCTTCTTCTTCTATTCCTTTGTGTTCTTCTCCAGCTCCTCATGCAATACCAATCCACTCAATTTCTATTGATTTACCCATTCCTAATTCTTCTAATATTCATCCTATGACTACTCGTTCCAAAACTAGATCTTTTGCTCTCACTGTTACTAATGATTTTTTTCAGATTGAACCTTCCACTGTCAAAGAGGCTCTTACTTCCTCTGTTTGGGTTACTGCAATGCAAGAGGAGTTTCATGCTCTTCAACAACAACATACATGGGACCTTGTTGCTCTTCCACCTCACAAGGTGGCCATTGGTTGCAAATGGGTTTTTCGCATCAAAAGAAATTCTGATGGGTCTGTGGCTCGCTATAAAGCTCGCTTGGTGGCTCTTGGCTACCTTCAACAGGAAGGTATTGATTATCAAGAAACGTTTAGCCCTGTTGCTAAACTCCCAACCATTCGGATTCTTCTGTGTATGGCTCTTCATAACCACTGGCCTATCAAACACTTGGACATATCTAACGCCTTTCTTCATGGGAAATTAGAAGAGGAGGTTTATATGTTACAGCCTCCTGGTTTTATCCAATCTTCTTCTCAAGTGTGTAAATTGAACAAGGCTTTATATGGTCTCAAACAAGCCCCTCGGGCTTGGTATTCTACCTTTGCTTCTTTCCTTATTTCTCAGGGCTTTACTAATAGTCAGTCTGATTCTTCCCTCTTTGTTCATCATTCCTCTGCTGGCCTCCTTCTTCTAGTTGTGTATGTGGATGATATCTTGGTTACCGGCAGCAATTCCTCTCTGGTTTCTCATTTGATCACTCAAATGCATCAAGTGTTTTCCATGAAAGACTTGGGTTTTGTCTCATATTTTCTGGGCATCTCTGTGGAATGTCAAGGTGCTGATTTTTTCCTTTCTCAAGCTAAATATGCTACTGACCTGTTACACAAAGCTGGCCTCACTGATTGTAAACCTTGTGCCACTCCTTCGGCTCTCAAACCTCCTTCTACTTCTCATGATTCTCTTCCTTTTTCCAACCCCTCTTTATACCGTAGTCTTGTTGGTGGTCTTCAATATCTTACCCTTACTCGCCCCGATATTTCCTTGGCTGTTAATCAGGCTTGTCAGTTTATGCATCTTCCTACCAATGGCCATTTTCAGTTAGTTAAACGGCTGTTCCATTATATCAAAGGCACTCTTCATCATGGTTTACGATTTACTTCTGGGCCTTTCTCTCTTCATGCATTTTCCGATGCTAACTGGGCTGGTGACTGTCTTGATCGCAAATCAACCTCTGGGTATTGTGTGTTTCTCGGTCCTAACTTGATTTCTTGGTCTGCCAAGAAACAACCAACTATTTCTCGTTCATCCACTGAGGCCGAATATCGAGCCCTTGCCCATGCCACTGCCGAACTTACTTGGTTACAGCAGCTTCTTAAAGACATGCATATTTCATCTCCTGTTATTCCTGATCTATGGTGTGACAACCTATCTGCAATGGCCTTGGCCTCTAACCCTATTTTTCACTCTCGCTCCAAGCATATCGACATTGACTGTCATTTCATCCGTGAGAAGGTTCTTGCCAAGCAAATTGCTCTCAAGTATATTTCAACTTCTGATCAGATTGCCGATATATTTACGAAACCTTTGTCTTCCTCCCGGTTTCACTATCTCAAAGACAAGCTGCTTGTGCTTCCTTGCCCCTTCAGCTTGCGGGGGCTGATAAGCTATCAGATACAGATCAACCAACTTACACATCAGATACAGATCAAACAGCAGCAGCACATCCGAGTCCTAGCAGAGGTGCTCATCACAGCAGAGTTCAAGCTCCAAACAGAATTAGTTAGAGCAGTTGGTTTGTTATGAATTAATCAGAGTTAGGTTATATTTCTGTTACATGTAAACTATAGTTTAGAAGTAGTTACATATTCAGTTTCTCTATAAATTTGTATGTACTGTACTCAAATTTGGTATTGAAAAGAGAGTTTGTTATCTTCATCAACAAGCATTAGGTGCCAAAGGACAATATTCGCTCCAAAAGGGGGGTTTTAACGGCAAAAAAAATATAATTTTGGTGATGAAATTGCATCGTTGTAAGTAAGACACTTTATGCGACGTCTTTCTTGCGTCGACAAAAGTGTTTAGTTCCTTAGCAACAAAACTCGTAGTGTCGCCAAAAGTTTATAAGTTAAATCACACTATTTTTATTTTTTCTTTTTCTCACAAACAGTATGTATTTAAAATACTTTGATTCAAAACTACGTCGTTTAGTTAAATCTAAAAAAGAGGAGGAAAAAAAGAAAAAGAAAATCCCCTCTGTAATTTCCCC
The DNA here is from genome assembly GCA_030407325.1 of Camellia japonica. Classification (NCBI taxonomy): domain Eukaryota; kingdom Viridiplantae; phylum Streptophyta; class Magnoliopsida; order Ericales; family Theaceae; genus Camellia; species Camellia japonica. The sequence goes on from JAPPVO010000017.1 coordinate 44,807,093, forward strand.
CCCCCTTTTCCTTCCTCGATTTGCCCTAGCTCCCAAATAGATTTCCCAATTTTCTTTCAGCCTATGCCTCTCTCTTACGCTACACACTGTCTCTCTCCATCACACAAGTATAATTTCTCTCTCTGTATTTCTTTCTCTCACTCTCTCTTTTGTGCTTGTTTAATGGTGGAGGTGGTTTCAGTGATGGGATATTGGTGGGAAGGGGCTGGGCGTTTCGGTAGTGGAGAGGTGGCAAGGTTGTGACAGGGCTGTGGTGGGAAGACGAAGTAGGGCTGGGTTTCAGTTTCTCTACTCCAATCCTGGTATCTCTCTCCAAATCCCTAGTCGTTTGAAATTTATGTGACATACTAACATTCAGATATATGTACACACCTAGCTATTACTAACTTTATCTCTTTCATTTTTTTCTTCTTCTTCTTCCCTTGGAGATTTCGAGGGGGCCAATCTCGAATTAGGATTTTGTTTGAGAAGATCTTTACTATATGCACATATATTCACATATATGCATTGTTGTAGACACCCCATTTTTGACCAACCTTAAGACTCAGACGTCACCGATTGAGCGCTCGGTGATGTTGCATATTGCGCTCGTTCAGAAGTCTCAGAGTCGCGGCCGTGAGCCCTACCTCCGGACTCCCGAACCCTCTTCTGTGCCTTGCCTCGGTTTGCGAACCAGACTCGGTTTTCTCTGTTTTTGTTCCTGAGGGGAGGGAGAGGTCCCGTAGACCATCTCTCGGTGGCCGTGGGCTACTTTTCGTGGCCGCAGGCCATTTTGCCCATTTCGGAGCCCGGTTCCCGATTTTCGGAGCCGTCAGGCCGTGTGCCTCGGTTCGGGACCGCCTAACCATCTCCGATTGCTCTGATTTTTGGCATGCGTCTTATTTACTCCCTTTCGAGGGACACTGGGGTCCGAGGGACCGACTTCGTGGTTGAACACCACTCCCGGTACCCAACAGTCAGTTTTCGGGGTCCCGAACTGCGCGTTTCGGCCCCCGAACCTTCATTTCGCATGGGTTTGGGTTCATTTTTGGTGGAGGCCTTATTTTCATGTTTAGGAAGCTTGTAGGAGGGTGGGAGGCCAGCAATTGTTTTGACAACCAACTTTTTATTTGGTCAAAAGTGGTTCAGCATGAATCCGGGGAGGAGAAAAGTCTGCGCGGCTTTACCGAAATGGGCGTAACTCTTTGCACAAGAGGGATAAAGATATGAGGCCACCACCATTGGAAAGCTTACTTCCGGGGCTTCATTTTTCACTCAAGAATCTCCTAAGTCCAAATCCGGGGGGAGGAGATATGGTCGGTTGAAGTCCGGTTGGACCGAATCTGCGCGGCTTTACGGAAACTGGCATAACTTTTTCTACAGAAGGAATTTTAATGCAAGGTTTGCGGCATTGGAAAGCTAACTTCTGGGGCTTCATCCTAGGGGGTGGCCGGCCATTTTTCTCCTATACCTGGCCGGCCGGCCACCTTTTCCAGCCGGCCGGCCACTTACCAAAAAATGACTTTTTTTTCCTTTTTAAGCTGGCCGGCCATTTTCTTCCCCCTCAGTGTATTCCAGCTGTGCCAGCTGGTTGCCAATTGGACCATCCTCCATACACGTGTATGGAGGATTAGAGAGGTCCCTTAGATATTTTTCATGCCTCTCCTCTATAAAGGAGAGGCTTGGCTTCTTGGCTCAAGGTTAGACATTTGGTAGACACATTTGAGGGAGAGCTATACCTTCCACCTCCCATTTCTCTCCATTTCCAAGCTCCAAAGTCATTTTTCTTCAAGTTTGGTGCCATTTTCCTCATCATCTTCAAGCTCTACCATCACAACTCCATTCCAGCAGCTAGGAGAGCTTTCCAGCAGCTAGAAGGCATCCATTCTTCAAGCAAAAAGGCAGCCAAGACTTGTCTACAAGGGTAAGTCTCAATCTCCCTCTTTTGTAGCACTTTCTTGCCTCATTTCTTAAGCTTATTTGCTCACTGTTTTAGGCTCCGACCCAAACCAAAAGGGTCACTCTTTTGAGCTATTCTTCATGTTTGTTGAAGGGTTCAACCCTATTTGAGACCTCCATTTGGCACTTGCTTCAATAACATCTTGTATGTCAATATCTTGCATGCTTTTTCTAGCCTATGAGTGATCTGTTTTTCGAGCATAATGTAAACTTTGAGTGGGACTATTTTGAGCCCCTCTTCAATATTGAAGAAGGGCTCAACCCTGTTTGGCCTCTCTATCATGTACTTGCTTCATAATCTCTCATATTTACCGTAAATTTGCATGATTTGTTTGACCTACATGTAGTCTGTTTTGGAGCATGTCATGAACTGTGAATAAGCTTATTTTGTGTCCCTCTACAACATTGTAGAAGGGATCAATCTTTTTTGGGGTCTCCATGTTGTGCTTGTCTTTATATCCCTCTTTGACCCCCATTTTTGCATGCTTTTTTAGGCTTATCTAGATTCTGTTTTCGGCCATCATCAGAACTGGAAAGAGTCATATTTTGATCTTCTTGACATATTTCATTAAGGGTCTTTTCTGGTTTGATGAATGTTTGGGGTACCTCATGTTATAGCCTTATGTATCCTAGTTCTTGCATGACATTTTTAGCATGTTTTCATACTGAGTTGGGGGATGTCATCTACTGTAAATGTTCATATTTTTAGTCCCTCATCAGTGTTGTAGAAGGGCACTTTTCCATTTGGGCATCGCATGTATCACTTGCTTCAATACCCCTCTTGCGGGGCCATTTTTGCATTCTTGCTTAATCCTATGTGTGTTTGCTGTTTAACCCCTTTTTATGGCTGAAAAATGCTTGTCTTGGGGCTGTCTTGCTACTGCATTTTCATTCCATGTCTGTATTATGCATGCATTGCATAGCTATAGGCCATTTTGGGTGCCTAAATTCGCATTTCGGGGCCATTTCATGCATCGGGTGTACTTTCGCCTCATTTCGGGGCTGTTTTCCCCCACATTTCAGTGCCAAAATTCATTTGCATGTTTGCATATCATTTCCATGTCATTTCATGCCTTAGGGCCATCGCCTCGGTTTGCGTGCCCGCGTGCATGCATTTCGAGGCATCTCATTTTCCATCTCTCGGCCTCTTATGTGAGTGTGGCTGAGGCTCACTCATGTTAGTGTAAGTCCATTTTGCATTCTGTATGTCATTTTAGTCTCATCGCATTGCGTATGCCATTGCCTCGGTTTGCGTGCCCGTGTGCACGCATTTCGAGGCATCTCATTTTCATCTATCGACCTCTCGTGTAAGTGTAGCTGAGGCTCTCTCATGTTAGTGTAAGCCCATATTGCATCGCATATCTCATTTTAGTCCTGTTGCATTCCGTATGCCATTTTCTCGGTTTGCGTGCCCGTGGGCATGCATTTCGAGACATCTCATTTTAGTCTCATTGTATGTCATATTCCATGCCATCTCATGCCTTAGGGCCATCGCCTCGGTTTGCGCGCCCGTGTGCACGCATTTCGAGGCACTTCATTTTCATCCATCGGCCTCTTATGTGAGTGCGGCTGAGGTCCGCTCGTGTTAGTGTAAGTCCAATTTGCATTGCGTATGCCATTTCATGCCTTAGGATCATCGCCTCGGTTTGCGTGCCCACGTGCACGCATTTCGAGGCATCTCATTTTCATAGCATAGTGCATGCTAGGATTGTATTTTAGTTGCATTCATGCATATCATGCATATTGCATTGTGTTCGGGATAGGAGTTAGCCCGAGCACGGGAAACGAGGCACGTTTCGTACTCCGAGTGACGGAACGGGTCTCAATTCGCAAGTCACCGACACTCCGGATTACCCATGATGGAGTTAGGTTTTGTTGTAGCATTCATCTGTATTCATCTATATTGAGTTGTGCAATCCGATTCCTCGGCCATCATGCATCGAGATGCGTGATTGGTGGCACGAGGATCGAGGCATGCATATATCTGTGAAATACATTGCTATGCTCCTTTCCTGCTCTCTGTTACAGCAAAATGAAGAATCAGCAACTTTTCGGAGTCTGGCACGCATTTCGAGAAACATTGCAAACAGAGGCTAAATTGGGCATCCCAATGGATTTCTGCGCAAAACAGCCCAAAGCATACATCATTAATCAGAATCGAGGCAGCCCCTGGCTTGCATGCCAGTTTATAGTTTTTCTTAGTTAATTTGTATATTATTAGGAATATGTATATTATTCGGACTGTATATTTCGGACTGTAATATTCTTTCATTTTGGACTGTATTATTATTTATTCGGACCCTCTGCGCGAGGGCATAATTGTAATAAGTGTGGGTGAGTGTGATGTATGTCTTCCAACCCCACGTCTTTCTTCCCTTTTATTTATCCGCTTATGATGGTTAGATATAGGGCATATTTCAATTAGCATACAGTATGATAGCATGTTTGCATCATTCATCTGTTTTGCACGCACCGGGCTCGGCGCATCATACAAACTGCATTTGTATTTCAATTCCAAATTGAATACGTGTTAGCTGTAGCATTCCATACCATGTTTAGAATAGCCGAGCCTGCTATAGTTGCATTATTGCATGTGTTGCATTAGGCAATTCTGTATAAATTAGGATCATGCATGATTTCTAATCGGTTTTCTGTTTTGGCTTGGAGTACTCGGTGAGTTTTATGCTTTAGCATCCTTGCATGCGTGTGAGTGTTGCCATGAATAGCATGCTTGCCATGAGGCTATATGCTTACGTGATATACCTGCCTTGAATGCCTGTGGGTGGAGGTTGTGTTACTTGAATTGGGACAATTCATCAAATGTTTGTTTTAAGCCCACTAGATAGTGGCAAAATCATGTTTTCTAAGCCCACCCGAGGGTGGCAAATCCACGTCTTAGCCTACCTGCGGGTAGCACCATCAAATCATTTGCAAACAAACAAACATGAAATGTATTGTTCCACTTCAGGCGACTCAGTCTATACTTATTTGCTGCGAGTATCACATAGTAACCTAGGCTAATAACCGGAATAAGAACTCACAATGTTTTCAAAAACAGATATCATGGTTAGTAGAGGCCGGTCTTTGACCGGGCGAGCGGGGGTGCTCACGAAGTGACCTTCCCCAATCGTACCCAAGTTCCCGAGCCGAGGCAACTTTGGTGATTACGGACACGTGGCCTTTGGCACCGAGTCAGGGTTTCCTAAATTTCCCAAAAATAAAATATTTAGGTGGCGACTCTGTATTTGGCAAAGCAGTCCATGTTTGGCACTTCTTTCAAAAAATCTGTTTTCCAAAACGATTTGCCGGATTTGGACTCTTTGGTTCAAGATTAAGAACCGTGACACAAATCGAGTCCGAGCTGTAGCGAGGTCCCCCGCGGGCTTGTTACAGTTTCTGGCGACTCTGCTGGGGATTTAAAGAACTTGACTCGAACTCATGATATCTGTTTTTGACTACACTTGTGTGTTTCTTTGCATTGCATTTGCATTGGTGCGCCTAGGACACCGTGTTTGCCATATGCCATTCCTGAACGATTTGCCGGAGGCTTGTCTTGTCAAGGCATGTCCATAAGGCTGATCGGCTCTGGGCTCTGACAGCATGGGAACACAAACCCCGGTTTTACCAGGGCACCCTTTTTGACCATTCGACCTAGTGCATATTCGGATCCATATTGACCATTCCAAACTAGGACAGGTTGCTTACCCGTTTATAGGTTGTTTGAAACCGCTGTGTGCGTAGTAAAACCCTAGCTCCTAACAAAATAGGACAGGGAAACCCTACCCCAACATAGGGATGTTTTGGCTCTCACTTATCTGTTATGTGCTTGTTAGAGTGCGTCTCTACAGGGAGTGCATGTATCAGTTCATGAGTTTGGGCATCAGGCCTGCGGGCACCAGTTCAGTATTTGAGAATCAGTTTTACCCAAGGGTATCAGATTTGAGGCAAAGTTTTTGGGGGCAGAATTCAGTAGAGGGCACAGTCATCCTGTTATGCTCATATCCGTTTTGGTGAAATCAGGCTGAGATACTGCATGTTTTCTCTTTTGCTAGGTAGTCCTGGAACCATAGCTTCAGAAGGCTCCACTATCCCCCGGGTACATTGGACTAGTGCTGATAGACTTTGTTAGGTCAGAGATTCAATTCAAGGAAACCAGTGTTCTTTCGCTGAGGCAAGGCAAAGAAAGGCTAGTCAGGGCTCATCGGTTCATCTGATCCGTCAGTCGCCAGTCACATCACCTTTGTCTAGACTCAGCAGACCGTGATGGCACAGGGTTCGGAAGAATTTGTGGCCGTGATAACAGCGCTAAATCAGGGAACTGCCATGCAGGCTGAGACCAGTATTGAAACGCAGCGCCCATCTGGGGCGTCTGCCTCTCATCCAGCTTTGGGACCCCAGCCGAACTTTGACCCACTTCCGCCAGCTGAAGATTTGCAGGGTCCACATCCTCGAGAAGGGTTGGCTCAAGCCCGAGTTTTCAGACCCTTGGTGCAGCCTAATGAGAGGCTTTATCCCCTTGATGCTAATGACCTCGATCTGACCGCAGTGAAAATTGCGAACCTCGAGAAGCAATTCAAAAAGGCACAGGGCCTTAACTCCATTCCCGACATTGAGGATGGGCACACTGAGTCTGCTATCCGGCTCCCAGACAAATTCAAAATGCCACATATTGACCGTTTCGACGGGTCTGGGGATCCAATGGTACATATCCGACTTTTCTTGGATGTCCTAAAGCCGATGGGTCTGACTAAGCCACAGAAACTCTCTCTGTATGGAAGAACCCTGTCCGGTGTAGCAGTCACTTGGTACGCTAAGTTGGAGGACAAAGTGAAGCAAAACTGGGAAGAATTGGCGAGGCCTTTGTCGATCAGTATTCTTACAATACCCAAGTTGAAATGACCATCCAAGAACTTGAAGCAACCCGCTAAAACCCAAAAGAGCCTTTTGTGAAATTTGTTGCAAGATGGAGAGCAAAGGCAGCACAGATGACAGATCGCCGCCCTTCTGAGAGGGATCAAGTGCAGATGATGGTGCGGAACCTCGAGCATGATATGTTGCAGAAATTGATAGTGGCTCCGCTATTCACTTTCAAAAGTTTGCATGAACTGGGGGTTCAGGTCGAGAATGCGTTCAACAGCGGGATCATTCCCAGAACAAGTGAACCGACAAGGAGGGCGATTGCAAGGAGTACCAATGCCGGAGGTAGCACTATTCCCGAGCCCACTGAAATCAATACAGTCGCCACAGCCAACCCTTTTGCCAAACCAAGCCTGCAAATAGCCGGCCCAGCCCGAGCTCAAGGCAGAACTTTCACCCCTCTCTATATGAGCCTGACTAGCGCACTAAAACTCCTGATGGAAAGAGGGCATCTCAAACCCCTCGATCCTCAACCTCTTCCTGACCCACTCCCAGCCAGACATAATCCCCCAAGTACTGTATGTACCATCAGCAGCGCGGTCATGGCACCGACCGTTGCTACCGCCTTCGTCATGAGGTCCAAAATCTCATCGACAATCGGACGATAGCTCCACCTTCAGACCCCAATGACCAAACATCTCCTGCCTACCTCAATCTCATCCATACACTGCCATCCACCTATGACCCCAGCATATACATCACCCCGGCCCATCTACCCAAGCCTGAGGTGTTTATCCCAGAAAGCATGGACTTATGCATGATGGGTGCACCTGAACCCCAATCATCTCAAACCCATGAACCCACTACTTCCGAGCTGATGAGGATGATTGAAGATCTTCAGAGAACAGTGGCGGATTTAGCCTTTGGAGTTTTGGCTCCATCATCAACCACATCGCCTACCAGGGAGTTCATGTCAAAAGGCTCCCCAAGCTTGGGACGGGCTGTATTGGGAGAAGGCAAATCCCTTGGCAAAGTGGAAGTGAACGGAAAGAACAAGATAGGGGCGGACATGGATCCCCATGAGCATCTCCTGTTGCTGTTGAGGCTTTGAAAGCCGAGGGACTGAACAAAGAACAAGTGCTCGCGGTTGTCACAAAAACTGTGGACGACACTTTTGCCACTCAAGTTGGAGGCAGTTTGAATTGAGAGGCAAGCCGGGAGAAGGGCCGTTGTACCAAGAATGTTCCCTTCAGCTATAATCCTCCACTCGGAAGAGATCGGCAAACCAGGCTAGCACCTGCCAATCCCTTTGCTGGTGCATCAAGCAAAAATCCACAAACCTTGAAGTACCAACCCCGAGGTCAGAGGGTCTTCCATGCCCTTCACATGCCTTTATCCAAAGCTTTCCAAATCCTTGTTGGACAAGGCCATCTCAAACCCCTTGAGCCTCGGTCTCTCCCGAACCCTCTTCCGGCTACACATGATGCTACCCAGTACTGCGCATACCATCAGCAAACTGGCTATGCTACCAACAACTGCTTCCGTCTTCGCCATGAAGTACAGGATCTATTTGACAACGAGGTCATCCTCCCGCCGAGCTCAGCAAAGTCTATCGGCACTGGGTCAGTGAACTTGGGGGATAATGTTATGTGAATGGGGGATGAACCACCTGCGGGCAGCGCTCAATTTACTCCAGACGTGGGAATGGCACGCATTGTTCTGAGCAATGTGCAAATACAAGTTTTTGTGTTTTCTGACTTGGGTATTGGGTCAGTTTTGTTGTTTTGTTTTGAGTCTGTCTTTTTGTTTTGAGTCAGTCTCTTTTGTTTTGGGTCTGTCTTGTTGTATCGAGTCAGTCTTGTTGTATAGGAGTCGGGTGATTCCGGGGGTGTTACCTCGGGCGTCACCATTTTGTTTTGCGTTCGTCTTTTTGTTTTGTTTTGAATCTGTTTCTGCCAGGGAGCTAGTTGTGCCAATAGATTTTGAATGAAACAGCAGTGATTTCCACACTCTCGCATTTGCTTCTGCCGTGTGCTAGTTGTGCCGGGATTTGAATGAAATGGCAGTGCATTCCACCTGCTCTCTTGTGCCTTGAAGTCATTGTAATAACCTGAGTTTTTCAAAACTTTTTTTGAACACTGCGGTGAAAACGAGGAGGAAGGAATTCCTCGGGTTTTGCAAAATTTTGATCAAATGAGAGAAAGAGAGGCGTGCTAAGCCCTTAATGAATGAAATCATGCTTGTTAGTATGAGTACTGAGAAGGACCCTAGCTTTGATCCAGATTGGTCCTACACTGTCTTCAGCGCGAGCGATTTGTCGCTTTCTTAAAAACTTTCAAAAAATATTTCGCGCGGTCCTGCGAAGACATATGTGGAATCGCTCTTGAGATTGTGCAGCTTAGGATCACTCTCAGCCTCGAGACTCAACCCCTTTGCTTTCAAACCTTGAACTTGGATTCAGAACGTTCAAAGGACAATCACAATATGAGGCCTGTGTGGCCAGATTTGAAGCAGCCCTCGAACAAGAGGCACCAAAGTCAGATTAAGAGGATTAGATGTCGTCAAAAGAAGCTTGCAAAGCTAGATCAGAAGCACCCCTCGAACTAGGGGCAAAAAATATCCGATGTGCTCGAAGAGCCAACAGGTGGATCCTTCTACAAATCAATACAACAGCCACTCTCCTGGATATAGAGGGCTTCAATCTCAAAACCATTTGGCATGGACTTGTTACACTTTTACCCTTCGAGAGGCTCGCAGGGTCGAAAACCCAAAAGGGCGACCCAGGCAAAAGTTAGAGCAAAGAAAAATAATAAAAAAAAAGAAGAAAAATGCAGAAAAAAAAAGAGAAAGGGAAAAGAAAAGAAAAGAAAAAAGAAGAAGAAGAAATGAAAAGAATTGAAAAGAAAAGAAAAACATAGCTCGCAAGGTTGAAACCCTGCAACAGGCGCCTTGACAAAAGTTAGAGCATAAAAAGGAGAGGTTAAATACCCGAGTGTACCCTGACCCCGAACTACGTAAGGCTTGATTCCCATCTTTGGGATACGTAGGCAACTTTATTCTGAAGTCCAGCCATAAACACTTCCAAATCAAGTGTGTCCATGCAATGGTTTTGACCATCCTTGCCTCCTCTGTATCCGAGAGTTCGATTGCAATCATTACTCTGAGGACTGACTACAATGCGCTGCGGTGCCTTTCAAACAAGGGGCAACTTTCCGTTGCCATTCAATGCGCTGCGGTGCCGTTCAAACAAGGGGCAACTTTTCGTTGCCATGCAGCTCTCTTCAAGCACGGGGCAATTTTCCCGTGGATCCGAGGTTGTGCATCTCAGGAGTAAGTTTCATGCTCGTTGAGCAAGTGGCCGTGTGCAAAAATAGTTTTTGAGAATTTTTACTGAGGTTGACTATTTTCTCGAAAATTATTCCATCTTTTCCAAAAACTGGACCATTTCTTGGACCCAAAAAGGAAAATTTCAGTGCTCATAGCCCGACTTGCGTGATTTCAAATCAAAAATTGAACAAGCATGTTAATCTAACCCTCATGTTGGTCAAAATTGTTTTAGTAAAAAGCAAAAACAAAAAATGGTCAAAACGATGAACTAGGGGCACATTGGAGTCATGTGTTCTGTCTTTTCCCCGTTATCAATGCATTTGCCAAGAAGGGCACTCTACATGCCAAGAAAAAGGCACAATTGAAACTAACAACAAAGTGCTGAAGGCTCTCTCACCCTCCAAGCAGCGAGGTATCAAGCCAAGTGCGAAGCACGAACGGGGAATGGATCAAGATATTCCACTCCCTCATCTTGACAGATCTGATCACGTCCAAGCTCCCCGGCAGAGCATCATCAACCGGTGTCAGCTGCAGATTCGCTACACACTCATTTGTAGCACAACCCCTCTGTGGGAGGAATTCACTAGCTGCATGCAGAGAAGAAGAATCTGGTAGAATACCAGGGGCAAAAGCCCACAACTTTCTGCTTATCCATCAACCACCCAGGGGAGGGATGGAAAATGAGAGATTGAAGAATAGAGAGATGTGCGATGAGAAAAAAAAGTGAGAAAAGGGCTTTTTCAGAAACTAGAGATTGAGTGCCAAGTGATGTGAGAATCACAAGTGAGAAAGGGTGGGAAACACTACACGGTGTGAAACAGGCTCCCTGTGCACGTCTGAGTGTCGTGTCTTTTCGTTTGTCTCATTTCATCCCGAGCGTGTTCTCGTTGTGTTTAGGTCGTTTACCTTTTGTTTTTTGTGTTGAGTTGTTTTGACTGTGGTCAGTTGTAGGCTTAATACCCGGTTGAGAATCCTTTTACAGAATTTGTTCTTTCAGAAAACCGCAGGGTTCAACCCAGGTCATATGAGAACAGTGAAACCAGGACCTATCTGAAGCTATAATGGTTCGGACTGCAAAGCAAACAAAAGAAGAAAATGTCGGGCATCTAAGTTTTGTTCCAACTTCAGTAAGTTCCGAGATTGCATTCCCGTGTGTACCTCTTCAGGCCTTGCCAATGCTCTGAAGTATGAGTGTGCCTCTACCTCAAGCTCAAGATCAAGTCTGCCCCAAGCCAAATGGCGATCAGAAGTGCTCTCCTCGAGTACGTTTCGTGCTAGGACATCTTGGCCGTGTTTGCAATGAGTTCTAGGAGACCAACTACGGCGGTGGAAACTAGAGTTCGAATGGCTGTTGCCTAGAACGCAAAGGTTCGGGATTTCCGAGACTAAAGTCTGGTTTAAATACCCAGGGGTGTACCCCCGGCTTGAAATCTGTATGGAAGCCCCATAGGTTGAGATAGCGTGTATGCACCTCAATTCTGGATACTGAACCAACCTAGTCTGTCACCCCGTTGGAGAATAGGGAAAGTTGTGAATATGATCAGGAAGACAAGCAGCAGCCATAGCTCATACATACAGATGTTGTTACTTGTCAGCATTTCAGAGCCTTTGTACTGCGAGTTAAGGTAAAGTGTTCGAAGAGCACGAGGGGAGATCCCGTTGGAGAAGAGCGGTTCACCACCACTCACCTCATGAGGTGCTTTCTAAAGCACCGCTTTGTCCATTTATTGCTTTCCTTAAGCATCATGCATTGTAATGCATTGTACCTATCAAGTTTCTTTCTCAGTCATGCACGATATTGTATGTACGGTTCATTCAAAGAAGTTCCGTTTGAGATCATTTATTAGTGTATCAATCACACTTCATTCATTTTGTGTATCTATCACACACATTCTTATTTTGTGTATCTATCACACACATTCTCACTTTTGTGTATCTATCACACACATTCTCATTTTATGTATCTATCACGCACATATTCACTTTTTGTGTATCCATCACACACCTTTAGTGTATCAATCATACTTGTTCACTCAGTGCATCTATCACACTTTGTGTTCACCTTTTGTGTATCCATCATACACCTTGAGTGTATCAATCACACTTGTTCACATAGTGCATCTATCACACTTTGTGTTCACCTTTAGTATATCTATCATACTCTGCTCACTTTGTGTATCAATCACACTATACTCATTCGTTGCATTGTTATGCACATCTGTCTAGCATTATTATGCTCATTACTTGCATTGTTATGCACATCTATCTAGCATTGTTATGCACCTCTTCACTTGCATTGTGATGCACGTTTCAAATTGCATTGTTTATGCACCCACTTCACTAGCATTGTTATGCTCATTCGTTGCATTGTTATGTACATCTGTCTAGCATTGTTATGCTCATTACTTGCATTGTTATGCACACTTCACCTGCATTGTTATGCACCTTTTCACTTGCAATTGTCGTCTTTTCTCCTCTCGCATGCGGTGCGTTAGGACATCTTCGGTTTCGCACATTCGGACGAGTTCCGGTATTCATTCATACATTTCCTCTCTTGCGTGTGATACGCTGAGAGATGCTTCTTTTCCTCTCTTATGTGTGATACGCTGAGAGATGATCTTCTCCTCTCTTGCATGTGATATGCTGAGAGGTCTGCCTTTCTTCTCTTGCGTGTGATACGCTGAGAAGTCTACCTTTTCCCCTCTTATGTGTGATACGCTGAGAGATGATCTTCTCATCTCTTGCATGTGATATGCTGAGAGGTCTGCCTTTCTTCTCTTGCGTGTGATACGCTGAGAAATTTACCTTTTCCTCTCTTGCGTATGATACGCTGAGAGATGATCTTCCCCTCCCTTGCATGTGATATGCTGAGAGGTCTGCCTTTCTTCTCTTGCGTGTGATACGCTGAGAAATCTACTTTTCCTCTCTTGCGTGTGATACGCTGAGAGATGATCTTCCATCCCTTGCATGTGATATGCTGAGAGGTCTGCCTTCTTCTCTTGCGTGTGATACGCTGAGAAATCTACATTTTCCTCTCTTGCGTGTGATACGCTGAGAGATGATCTTCCCCTCCCTTGCATGTGATATGTTGAGAGGTCTGCCTTTCTTCTCTTGCGTGTGATACGCTGAGAAATCTACCTTTTCTCTCTTTGCGTGTGATACGCTGAGAGATGATCTTCTCCTCCCTTGCATGTGATATGCTGAGAGGTCTGCCTTTCTTCTCTTGCGTGTGATACGCTGAGAAAGTTACCTTTCCTCTCTTGCGTGTGATACGCTGAGAGGTTTACCTTCTTCCCCTCCTGTGTGTGATACGTGGAGAGATATTGTGTGTGAGACTCTGGGTACTCTCGATAGTCACTTTTAGCCTTCTCTGCGTGAGACGCAATGAGAATTGCATAATTCTCTTACATCCTTTCTGCATGAAATATAGTTGTTGCTTTGCATTCTTGCTTAAAACTGTTGCATCTATTGTGAATATGTGCTTCATTACAGCTTGCTGCATTTGCATGATCATGAGTGATAACCGGCTTCGCGTAGCGTATAAGTCCAATCTTCAAACTGGCTTCGCGTAGCGTATAAGTCCAATTTTCAAACCGGCTTCGCGTAGCGTATAAGTCCAATCGTCAAACCGGCTTCGCGTAGCGTGTAAGTCCATCTTCAAAACGGCTTCGCTTAGCGTGTAAGTCCAATCGTCAACCGGCTTCGCGTAGCGTATAAGTCCAATCTTCAAACCGGCTTCGCTTAGCGTGTAAGTCCAATCTTCAAACCGGCTTCGCTTAGCGTATAAGTCAATCTTCAACCGGCTTCGCTTAGCGTGTAAGTCAATCTTCAAACCGGCTTCGCTTAGCGTGTAAGTCCAATCTTCAAACCGGCTTCGCGTAGCGTGTAAGTCCAATCTTCAAACCGGCTTCGCTTAGCGTATAAGTCCAATTTTCAAACCGGCTTCGCGTAGCGTGTAAACTAAGTCAAACACGTCCAAACACAGCTTCGCTAGCCCAATCTTCAAACAAACCGGCTCCGCTTAAGTCTCCAATCCCCAAAACCGGCTTTCAAACCATTCCCAAACCGCTTGCGTGCTCAAGTCCCCAATCTCAAACTTCAAAACCGGCTTCGCGTAGCGTATAAGTAAATCTGTCAAACGGCTTCGGCGTAGCGTGTAAGTCAATTCGCTGCGTAGCGTGTAAGTCCAATCTTCAAAACCGGCTTCCGTAGCGTGTAAGAATCTAAAACCGCGTCGTATAGTCCAATCAAAGCTTCGCTTTGAAGCTTAGCTTGTCAAAAAGCTTAGGGTAGCGTTAAGTCAATCTTCAAACCGGCTTCGCGTAGCGTATAAGTCCAATCTTCAAACGGCTTCGCTTAGCGTGTAAGTCCAATCTTCAAACCGGCTTCGCTTAGCGTATAAGTCCAATCTTCAAACCGGCTTCGCTTAGCGTGTAAGTCCAATCTTCAAACCGGCTTCGCTTAGCGTGTAAGTCCAATCTTCAAACCGGCTTCGCTTAGCGTATAAGTCCAATCTTCAAAACCGGCTTCGCTTAGCGTATAAGTCCAATTTTCAAACCGGCTTCGCGTAGCGTATAAGTCCAATTGTCAAACCGGCTTCGCTTAGCGTATAATAATTTTCACCGGCTTCGCGTAGCGTATAAGTCCAATTGTAAACCGGCTTCGCTTAGCGTGTAAGTCCAATCTTAAAACCGGCTTCGCGTAGCGTGTAAGTCCAATCTTCAAACCGGTTTCGCTTAGCGTATAAGTCCAATTTCAAACCGGCTTCGCGTAGCGTATAAGTCCAATTGTCAAACGGCTTCGCTTAGCGTGTAAGTCCAATTGTCAAACGGCTTCGCGTAGCGTGTAAGTCCAATCTTCAAAACCGGCTTCGCTTAGCATATAAGTCCAATTTTCAAACCGGCTTCGCGTAGCGTATAAGTCCAATTGTCAAACCGGCTTCGCTTAGCGTGTAAGTCCAATTGTCAAACCGGCTTCGCGTAGCGTGTAAGTCCAATTGTCAAACCGGCTTCGCGTAGCGTGTAAGTCCAATCTTCAAAACCGGCTTTGCTTAGCGTACAAGTCCAATTTTCAAACCGGCTTCGCGTAGCGTATAAGTCCAATTGTCAAACCGGCTTCGCGTAGCGTATAAGTCCAATTATCAAAATCTCCCTGCATATCATTTTGCATTTTTCCCTGCCTGCGGGCATGCCTGCGGGCACACATATCTTGTTTATCTTGTATGATTGTCTAAGTCTTCGGCCTTGTCAAAATGGGTCGTCTCTGGGCTTTGACATTCACTCCTGTCACTTGTGACTTCCGAGTTCTGTCAAAGAGGGGCAACTGTAGACACCCATTTTTGACCAACCTTAAGACTCAGACGTCACCGATTGAGCGCTCGGTGATGTTGCATATTGCGCTCGTTCAGAAGTCTCAGAGTCGCGGCCGTGAGCCCTACCTCCGGACTCCCGAACCCTCTTCTGTGCCTTGCCTCGGTTTGCGAACCAGACTCGGTTTTCTCTGTTTTTGTTCCTGAGGGGAGGGAGAGGTCCCGTAGACCATCTCTCGGTGGCCGTGGGCTACTTTTCGTGGCCGTAGGCCATTTTGCCCATTTCGGAGCCCGGTTCCCGGTTTTCGGAGCCGTCAGGCCGTGTGCCTCGGTTCGGGACCGCCTAACCATCTCCGATTGCTCTGATTTTTGGCATGCGTCTTATTTACTCCCTTTCGAGGGACACTGGGGTCCGAGGGACCGACTTCGTGGTTGAACACCACTCCCGGTACCAACAGTCAGTTTTCGGGGTCCCAAACTGCGCGTTTCGGCCCCGAACCTTCATTTCGCATGGGTTTGGGTTCATTTTTGGTGGAGGCTTATTTTCATGTTTAGGAAGCTTGTAGGAGGGTGGGAGGCCATCAATTGTTTTGACAACCAACTTTTTGTTTGGTCAAAAGTGGTTCAGCATGAATCCGGGGAGGAGAAAAGTCTGCGCGGCTTCACCGAAATGGGCGTAACTCTTTGCAAAAGAGGAATAAAGATATGAGGCCACCACCATTGGAAAGCTTACTTCCGGGGCTTCATTTTTCACTCAAGAATCTCCTAAGTCCAAATCCGGGGGAGGAGATATGGTCGGTTGAAGTCCGGTTGGACCGAATCTGCGCGGCTTTACGGAAACTGGCATAACTTTTTTACAGAAGGAATTTTAATGCAAGGTTTGCGGCATTGGAAAGCTAACTTCTGGGGCTTCATCCTAGGGGGTGGCCGCCATTTTTCTCCTATACCTGCCGGCCGGCCACCTTTTCCAGCCGGCCAGCCACTTACCAAAAATGACTTTTTTTTCCTTTTTAAGCTGGCCGGCCATTTTTCTTCCCTCAGTGTATTCCAGCTGTGCCAGCTGGTTGCCAATTGGACCATCCTCCATACACGTGTATGGAGGATTAGAGAGGTCCCTTAGATATTTTTCATGCATCTCCTCTATAAAGGAGAGGCTTGGCTTCTTGGCTCAAGGTTAGACATTTGGTAGACACATTTGAGGGAGAGCTATACCTTCCACCTCCCATTTCTCTCCATTTCCAAGCTCCAAAGTCATTTTTCTTCAAGTTTGGTGCCATTTTCCTCATCATCTTCAAGCTCTACCATCACAACTCCATTCCAGCAGCTAGGAGAGCTTTCCAGCAGCTAGAAGGCATCCATTCTTCAAGCAAAAAGGCAGCCAGATTGTGTCTACAAGGGTAAGTCTCAATCTCCCTCTTTTGTAGCACTTTCTTGCCTCATTTCTTAAGCTTATTTGCTCACTGTTTTAGGCTCCGACCCAAACCAAAAGGGTCACTATTTTGAGCTATTCTTCATGTTTGTTGAAGGGTTCAACCCTATTTGAGACCTCCATTTGGCACTTGCTTCAATAACATCTTGTATGTCAATATCTTGCATGCTTTTTCTAGCCTATGAGTGATCTGTTTTTTGAGCATAATTTAAACTGTGAGTGGGCCTATTTTGAGCCCCTCTTAAATATTGAAGAAGGGCTCAACCCTGTTTGGCCTCTCTATCATGTACTTGCTTCATAATCTCTCATATTTACCGTAAATTTGCATGATTTGTTTGACCTACATGTAGTCTGTTTTGGAGCATGTCATGAACTTTGAGTAAGCTTATTTTGTGTCCCTCTACAACATTGTAGAAGGGATCAATCTTGTTGGGGGTCTCCATGTTGTGCTTGTCTTTATATCCCTCTTTGACCCCCATTTTTGCATGCTTTTTTAGGCTTATCTAGCTTCTGTTTTCGGCCATCATCAGAACTGGAAAGAGTCATATTTTGATCTTCTTGACATATTTCATTAAGGGTCTTTGCTGTTTGATGAATGTTTGGGGTACCTCATGTTATAGCCTTATGTATCCTAGTTCTTGCATGACATTTTTAGCATGTTTTCATACTGAGTTGGGGGATGTCATCTACTGTAAATGTTCATAGTCCCTCATCAGTGTTGTAGAAGGGCACTTTTCCATTTGGGCATCGCATGTATCACTTGCTTCAATACCCCTCTTGCGGGCCATTTTTGCATTCTTGCTTAATCCTATGGTGTTTTTCTGTTTAACCCCTTTTATGGCTGAAAAATGCTTGTCTTGGGGCTGTCTTGCTACTGCATTTTCATTCCATGTCTGTATTATGCATGCATTGCATAGCTATAGGCCATTTCGGGTGCCTAAATTCGCGTTTCGGGGCCATTTCATGCATCGGGTGTACTTTCGCCTCATTTCGGGGCTGTTTTCCCCACATTTCAGTGCCAAAATTCATTTGCATGTTTGCATATCATTTCCATGTCATTTCATGCCTTAGGGCCATCGCCTCGGTTTGCGTGCCCGTGCATACATTTCGAGGCATCTCATTTTCCATCTCTCGGCCTCTTATGTGAGTGTGGCTGAGGCTCACTCATGTT
This sequence comes from Camellia japonica, assembly GCA_030407325.1. Taxonomy (NCBI): domain Eukaryota; kingdom Viridiplantae; phylum Streptophyta; class Magnoliopsida; order Ericales; family Theaceae; genus Camellia; species Camellia japonica. Next base: position 44,825,123 of record JAPPVO010000017.1, read on the forward strand.
AGTGTAAGTCCATTTTTCATTCTGTATGTCATTTTAGTCTCATCGCATTGCGTATGCCATTGCCTCGGTTTGCGTGCCCGTGTGCACGCATTTCGAGGCATCTCATTTTCATCTATCGGCCTCCCGTGTGAGTGTAGCTGAGGCTCTCTCATGTTAGTGTAAGCCCATATTGCATCGCATATCTCATTTTAGTCCTGTTGCATTCCGTATGCCATTTTCTCGGTTTGCGTGCCCGTGGGCATGCATTTCGAGACATCTCATTTTAGTCTCATTGTATGTCATATTCCATGCCATCTCATGCGCGCCCGTGTGCACGCATTTCGAGGTGCTTGATTTTCATCCATCGGCCTCTTATGTGAGTGCGGCTGAGGTCCGCTCGTGTTAGTGTAAGTCCATTTGCATTGCGTATGCCATTTCATGCCTTAGGATCATCGCCTCGGTTTGCGTGCCCGCGTGCACGCATTTCGAGGCATCTCATTTTCATAGCATAGTGCATGCTAGGATTGTATTTTAGTTGCATTCATGCATATCATGCATATTGCATCGTGTTCGGGATAGGAGTTAGCCGGGCACAGGAACGAGGCACGTTTCGTACTCCGAGTGACGGAACGGGTCTCAATTCCCAAGTCACCGACACTCCGGATTACCCATGATGGAGTTAGGTTTTGTTGTAGCATTCATCTGCAGTCATCTATATTGAGTTGTGCAATCCGATTCCTCGGCCATCATGCATCGAGATGCGTGATTGGTGGCACGAGGATCGAGGCATGCATATATATGTGAAATACATTGCTATGTCCCTTTCCTGCTCTCTGTTACAGCAAAATGAAGAATCAGCAACTTTTCAGAGTCTGGCACGCATTTCGAGAAACATTGCAAATAGAGGCTAAATTGGGCATCCCAATGGATTTCTACGCAAAACAGCCCAAAGCATACATCATTCATCAGAATCGAGGCAGCCCCTGGCTTGCATGCCAGTTTACAGTTTTTCTTAGTTAATTTGTATATTATTAGGAATATGTATATTATTCGGACTGTATTTTCGGACTGTAATATTCTTTCATTCGGACTGTATTATTATTTATTCGGACCCTCTGCGCGAGGGCATAATTGTATAAGTGTGGGTGAGTGTGATGTATGTCTTCCAACCCACGTCTTTCTTCCCTTTTATTTATCCGCTTATGATGGTTAGATATAGGGCATATTTCAATTAGCATACAGTATGATAGCATGTTTGCATCATTCATCTGTTTTGCACGCACCGGGCTCGGCGCATCATACAAACTGCATTTGTATTTCAATTCCAAATTGAATACGTGTTAGCTGTAGCATTCCATATCATGTTTAGAATAGCCGAGCCTGCTATAGTTGCATTATTGCATGTGTTGCATTAGGCAATTCTGTATAAATTAGGATCATGCATGATTTCTAATCGGTTTTCTGTTTTGGCTTGGAGTACTCGGTGAGTTTTATGCTTTAGCATCCTTGCATGCGTGTGAGTGTTGCCATGAATAGCATGCTTGCCATGAGGCTATATGCTTACGTGATATACCTGCCTTGAATGCCTGTGGGTGGAGGTTGTGTTACTTGAATTGGGACAATTCATCAAATGTTTGTTTTAAGCCCACTAGATAGTGGCAAAATCATGTTTTCTAAGCCCACCCGAGGGTGGCAAATCCACGTCTTAGCCTACCTGCGGGTAGCACCATCAAATCATTTGCAAACAAACAAACATGAAATGTATTGTTCCACTTCAGGCGACTCAGTCTATACTTATTTGCTGCGAGCATCACATAGTAACCTAGGCTAATAACCGGAATAAGAACTCACAATGTTTTCAAAAACAGATATCATGGTTAGTAGAGGCCGGTCTTTGACCGGGCGAGCGGGGGTGCTCACGAAGTGACCTTCCCCAATCGTACCCAAGTTCCCGAGCCGAGGCAACTTTGGTGATGATGGACACGTGGCCTTTGGCACCGAGTCAGGGTTTCCTAAATTTCCCAAAAATAAAATATTTAGGTGGCGACTCTGTATTCTGGCAAAGCAGTCCATGTTTGGCACTTCTTTCAAAAAATCTGTTTTCCAAAACGATTTGCCGATTTTGGGACTCTTTGTGTGAACACAAATCGAGTCCGAGCTGTAGCGAGGTCCCCCGCGGGCTTGTTACAATTGTATTTACACATAATTTTCTATCTTTGAATTTGGAGTTTTCCTTTATTCCTTAGTTCGAATATATATATATATATATATATATCAGTGTGGATTGGGTCAGTTCCCCTCGAGCATGCCTTCGGTGACTCCCACTTCTCCCTCGCCGGTACCTTCACCACTCACCTCAAGACCTCTTCTCATGGCTCCCAGGTTCTTCTTCTTTCTACTTTTTCCCTCCCTGTTTGGTTCCTGAGAAAATTGACGGAAACAAAGAAAGTTGTATATATTGGAATTAATTATGCCATGCTTTTGGTCTATTAGTTGTGTTGTGGAAATGATTTTAGAGATTGATTTTGCTCTCTTCGGTTCTGTGTGTGTAGTAATAGTAGTAGTCTGTTTGGTTGCTGCCAAAACTAAGGGAAAATAAATAAGAACCAAACAAACTTGGAAGCATTATTTTGTTTTTGGATTTGGTTCATGAGATGAGCTTTTTATTTTTATGTATTACATCTTATCTTGGATTGATTTTACTTTGATTGTTTTTGGCTTGCTGATGGAAACTGAGAGAGACAAAGAGAAATTTGGAATATTATTGTTATATATATATAAATGTGTGTGTATATGGTTATGTTCTATGAGGACTAATCATAATGTAGTTACCCACTTCATTTTGATTTTGCTGTCATTTCTTTAGAAGCAAATTTCTTGTACTATTATTCATGTTTCCTTGATTTTGTGTCATTCATCATATGAAAGTGTTGTAGTGTTATGATTTTGAAAATTATCAGAAGTTCACACCCTTGTGGTTTGCTCCTCAAGCTCAAGTTCTGTAGTCACACTAATCCACTTACATTATTGGGCAGTGATTTCTTCTTTGGAATGGAAGGCTGTGATTTGATATTTTTGTTGAGCTGACACTTAAAGAATTTCATTTTTTCTATGGTTAATACAAGAAAAGATCATGGTTGTCACTCAAATTTTATCCTTTTTCTCTGCAAGCAACCTTTCAGTCAATTAGAAGCTTGGATATGTTAATTTCACACTGATCTAGAAATTCGAGTTCTTTATATTGTGCCAAGATCAGATAGAGTATCAAGTTCATCATTATAATGTTTTAAAATTCTGCATCTTACATCTCTGACTGATTTTATCCCTTGTGCGGGTTGTACTAGTTTTCATTTCTGTAGTGATTATTATATGCAATATTGTTTAATTACTAGTCTAATGCAATCTATGTGCAAAAGGAAAATAATCTGATACTGAGAATAAGAAGCTAGGTCAATCTGTCAGTTATGCTTAAACATCTGTATACTAATCTGCAAGATAAATAATGTAACGCCCTCAAAATACGACATAAACATCCATTCATAAAATCCACAAGGCATAGAATAAATGTTACATATTACATTCATCAGAGTAATCCTTACAAAAATATTACATGATGCCAACAAAACATATACGCCTTACGGGCTTATAGCTTTCCAAGTTATCACTTGGTTACAACAAAAGAGACCTAGCTCTATACATAGAAAGCCCTAGGCTTGGTTATACATTGATCATCAAAACGAATAAAAAAAGGGAGTCTTCAAAACCTCCCAAGCTATGATCTTGGACGCGGCATATCACCTGTACCTAAAAAATGGTGTCCCAAGTAGGGTGAGCCAAAGCTCAGTAGAGATATGCTAAACAACATATGAGAATTAACTAAAACATTAGCATTCGATAAATGTTTAACACTTATAAACCATCATAAACCTTTTCATTAATCACTCAACATTGATGTCCATATTTCCATTCACTTCCAGTTATTACTCAAGTCAATTCTTTGACACAATTCATCATCATATAAACAATTCAAAATGAGACTACAACTCATTTATCAACACTTCAATCATATACATCATTCATACACCTCCATAACCTTGCCATTTTACAGAACTACGTCTGAGGGAACCGGCACCCAAAATATATATAAGATTTCGGGACTTTCACCCTAGACACTCTGGCCAACTTAATTATCCATGGAGTCCACCCCCTATCTCCTCCACACAATGGAGTACATCCCCTATCTCCTCCCAAACGATACATATACAATGTATTTAACACATCGTCATATACAATGACCAATTAAATCACATATTCAATATTAATATCCAACCGTCATATTCAATGACATATTCCAATTGATTAGTTTCAATTTACCTAATCAACATGCAGTTTCTACAACAATCATGGCTATCCTCTACCGATAGCCCAAAACAGATATATCTAAATAGATAAATAAATTTCTCAACAGATAATATATCACATTTTCCATAGGTGAGTGATTCATCAATCTAACTACACCATTTAACCACAATTTCCTCCAATTTCATGATTCTCAATCAATTTCATATTTCCACAATTATTTCATTATTTAAACAAATAATTCACTTAATCTCAATTAGGGCATTTTCCCCCAATTCTCAAATGTTGCCCCTAAGGCCAAATCTCACTCATTATACACAAATAACCCCATTTTCAAGGTCTCACATACATATAGAACCCCGAAATAGGAAACCCCTCTTTCAAATATCAAACCCTAACCTTGGCTTTACCCAAATCTTCCACAAACCCACCATTTATACAAAATGACTAATACTTATGTTAAAACTCATATAGAAGAGTAGAATATCCCTACCTCAAGAAGAGAAGATGAGCCAAGCAAGGGATGAACTCCAAAAATGACGAAATCAACTTCTACTCGGATGAAAATGGAGGTCTTGAGAAGCTCCAACTTTTTATCAAAGGAAGGAGGGTGAGAAGATCAATAGATCTAAGTCAAAATGTAGAGAGAGGGGGTATTTTAGAGAGAGAAGCTTTCAACTTAGGATTTTGGGAAGTTTTAGAGAGAGAAAGGATAGAAAAAGTGATTTAAAATGTCACTTTCGCGATCTGATATACGTACAGTCCGCTCGAGCGGAGAGCTTGACGCTTGAGCGTTAGACACAAAAATTATACCCGCTCAAGCGCATCAAAGGCTGCTTGAGCACCAAGACACAACAGCAAGGCACTACCCGCTCGAGCGCAAAGAGACCCGCTCGAGCGTAGAATACACTCATCCAGTATTTTATAGATTTCAGACAGTCGCTTGAGCGCAAGAAAGGTTGCTCGAGCGTGAAATACACTTCTGCAGTATCTTTTGCAGACGCCCAAAGTACTGAAGGATTGCAAACTCCGCTCGAGCGCAAAAGTACCCGCTCGAGCAGAATACCAAAATTCTAGGCAACAAGGTTCTAGACCAACAACCAACCAACCTATACTGATCACGTCCAAGACATCTAAAAACTCAAATTCAAAAAAGTAAGGGGAGGAAGAGACATAACAACATTAAACCATAAGACCCGAGTCCAAAACACCATAAAGGTCGAGTTAGAAACTGGGATCGCTATAAATAAAGTAGAAAGCTGCAAAATAGACTCACACATACTTTTCTTTCTTTATTATTATTATTTTTTCATTTATTATGTACTAGTTTTCCTGATTGATTCTCTTTAGAAAGAAAACAATATGTTGAAATGTTTAAATTTTGATTGAAACTTTTTCTCTTGGGGAATGTTGTTGTTCTCACTATCTAGTCCTCTACTGTTTTTTAGTGATGCAGATTTTAGATCAGGAATTTAGTTCAGCTGCTGCTAGAGAACATCATGGTTTCTAGGTAAATCATAATTGTCTCTAGCACATAACATAAATATAGATTAAAAAAAAATACAACAAAGGTATAAAATACAAATGAACTGTTGCTTCCAATGATCATAACTAGAAACATGTTCAATTTCCATCTACTGCCATCACACTAGTACAATAAACTCTTCTCCCCTACTACTAGTGACTAGATTATAAACCAACTAAAGACTTAACTAAATTATGATTAGTCCTCATATAACATCTGGAAAACTATGTAAGTTGTTGTGATAGTTATATGTACACATATGCTTTCATTAGTTGGTTATACTCTCATTAGATGTGATAGTTATATCGAATCTGATATTTTTTAATATGACAAAGTCACATGCATATAAACACTACCATAATGTTTCAATTTGCAATTCTAATAATTGAAAAAATGTTTACCTTATTATATATAGATGGATCATCAACAAAATTGCATATTACACCAACTTGATGAATGATGGGATTGACTATGAATTTGTGGATGAACCTCTTGATGTTAGAACTAGTTACTTTATGTTAAAACTATGTTAGAACTAATTTTTGAATGCTTGAACTAGTAGTAATTTAATTACTAGGTTGAATTCTTGTTGAATGCTTGCTGGGATGCTTATTGAATGCTTCATGTATGATGGACAGATTCGCTAGTTATAGTTTTATGGTCTGTGTGGAAAGCAACAAATGATTGTAAATTTAATGGGGCTCAGTTTGATTGGGTCAATCTGTGTGAACTCATTAAACTTCGAAAACCCCCCTTCCTTCCAAATTAGTCCTTTAAATTTTTTGTGTTATGAACATGTTATATTCATAGACCTTGATACATTCAATTTTTTTAATTATTAAGAACGTGTTAACATTGATATAGGCTCTAATTTTTGTTTTGAAATATATATTCTTATGTTTGAATTGTTTCCGTTTCCAAGCTAACCAAAACAACATACCAAAATGACTTTTTGATCCTTGGAAAGGAGAAGGCAAGAGAGGAAGAATTAATTACAGCTAGAGAAGCAAGAAGACCTCCTAGAACACACACAAAGAGAGAACAAGACCCTTCACATTAATTCTGTAATTTGTACTTCAGTAGTGATATACTCTGTTTTAGAGCAATAATATATTCTCTAATTTTATCATAGTTATATTTATGCTAATGGTTGTTCGCTTGATCATAACACTTCATATATAGTTTCTAATAATAATGAAAATGCTTTCATGCAGTCTCCTCAACAACATACAAACGTGGAATATGGGTTTTTATGTAATGCGGTATATAAAAGACTCATTAGAGATCAAAGCATCTTAAGAAAACAAAATGTGAGATAAATTCTAAACTTTTATTACTATTATATCATGATACTTGTACATCTTCTTCATTATCTAATTGTTTCTAAACAACCTCTTGCAGTTCAATGGAAAAAGACTTACACGGAAACCGAACGTGATGAAATGCGAGTTGAATGGACTTACACGGAAACCGAACGTGATGAAATGCGAGTTGAATGGATTAATTTCGTACTAAAGAATATAAGTTAAAATCCAACATGTAAGTATGATATAACTTCCGTTCTTTAAATTGCTAATAAAAAATTTCTTTAGTTGATAAAGGAATATATAATCACTTCAAGATTTTATTTTGGATTTGTTGATTCTATGTATATTTGGTTTTATGACTTTAAAATATCTGGTCATACATTGAAGATTTTCATTTTGGATTTATTGATTATATGTATATGTCATATTCATATATGGTAATCCAAACATTTTATACTAGTAACAATCAAAGTTGTTATTCATTTTCTATTGATGCAGGAGATCAAGAGTCAGTGTGATGAAAAAATAGTAAGTTTATTCATATGCTTCTAGCGGTTTCTGAATTAATTTGTGTTTTTATTTTTCAGGTCAGAAATTTCTTGGAGTGATGCAAAATATGGTCAAAGAATTTAAGAACTTAGTTTTCTCAAGTTTTTTTATTTTTTTAATATATGTAATCACAGTTAAAAACTTTTTATTAATTCCTTTGTATATACTTTTGAACATTTAACTTTCATTTATGAAATATATGACATTATTCCATTCATTATATGGTTGTGATTCAAAATATAGTATATAGTGTGTATTACATTCATCAAATGCGCGTACAAAAATAATATTATCACAGGTTTTATTAATTATTAATCACAGTTAAAAGATGTGATCTAAATATTATTAATCACACTTAAAAAATGTGATCTAAATGTTATTAATCATACTTAAAAGATGTGATCTAAATATTTTTAATTACACTTAAAAGGTGTGATCTAAATGTTATTAATCACATTTAAAAGGTGTGATCTAAATATTTTTAATCACACTTAAAAGGTATGATCTAAATATTATTAATCGCACTTAAAAGGTGTGAATAAAAATGACTCTTTTTAATCACACTCTCAAAGACCACACTTTAATAAAACTTAAAAAGTGTGATTAAATAGCATACATCACACAAAAAAAGTGTGATCTTTATGTGTTTTTGTAGTAGTGATCCTAAAGTTATATATGGAATTTTATTCAAAAGTTTTGGATTTTAAAATATTGAACCCAGTAAACTTAGGAAACAAAATATTACATTTGGAGTTTACAAATTGATTTAATATAGTTAAAAATAATAATTAGGCTTCATGTCATAAGGGATCCGATTGGCTTTGTTACGTATTGGTTGTCGGCTACCTAACACACAAACCCTTCTCCTTTACCTGGGCTTGTGACCGGCGGAGTTGTTAAGCAACCCCGGCGGAGTTTGAAGTAGTGCGTGCACTTAAGAAGATGAAATTGAATAAGGTTTTAGGACCTGATGATATACCTATTGAAGCATGGAAATGTTTCAGTAAGAAGGGGTTGTTTGGTTGACTACGTTATTTAGTAAGATTTGTTAACTAGGAAAATGCTAGAGGAGTGGAGGAATAGTATATTAGTGCCAATATATAAGAATAAAGGAGATGTCTAGAATTGCAACAACTATAGAAGAATCAAGTTAATGTGTCACACAACGAAAGTGTGGGAGAGAGTGATGGAACGTCGATTGCGAGATATAACAGAGATGTCAGAGAATCAATTTGGGTTTATGACTGGTAGGTCAACAATGGAAGCGACCTATTTTTTTAGGAAAGTAATAGAAAAGTATAGAGAAAAGAAAAGAGACATTCATATGATTTTTATCGATCTTGAGAAAGCCTATGATAGAGTGTATCAGAATATAATCCGGTAGGTGTTAGAGAAGAAATGGGTGACAAAAGGTTACATTGATGTGCTTAGGGATATAGCGATCCCGATTTTCCCTTTTACTGTTTAATAGTATCTCGGACTCGGTTCCGTGGTTGATGGTTGTTGTCTATGTTGCATTTCCATCCTTTAACTCTTGGTAATTGAGTTTAGAAATGTTTTGGGCATGTTTCAAACAGGTTGGTTGAGTTCTGGTCTCTAGTGTTGTTGTCCAGGTTTTTGGTGATCCGCTCGAGCGGGTCCCTTTGCGCTCGAGCGGAGTCTGCATACTTTCAGTATCTTGTGCGTCTGCAAAATTACTGCAGACGTGTTTTTCACGCTCGAGCGGATTTCCTTACGCTCGAGCGGGTCGCGCTCGAGCGGGTGTTCGAACTCTGTAAAAATACTGGATGAGTGTAATCTACACTCGAGCGGGTCTTCTTTTGAGCTTGAGTGGGTGTGTTATGTTATTGTGGTCAGCTGGGCCATGTTAGGTGTTTATGCCCTTTGTGTGTGAATTCGGCAAGTGTTTCAAAACCTAGTCAGACTCAGTTGTACCCATCCAGTCAGGGACGTTACCGGTACTAGAAACGTGCAGGCCAGGCTTCGAGAGCCTCGCAAGGGGCGACTTATTAGCTAGCCCTATAGTATTACCCTGGAGAGGGACTTTTGTATTGTTGGCTGGTGGTGTATCATGTAAATCATTTTGTTGTTGACCGGTGTATCGTTGGATGCTGAGACATCATGATTATGTATTGCGTATGTATGCATATTGTTGTTTGTTTAATCCTCATGTATTGGAGACATGCAAGGAATCTCAAACCCTCTTTTATTTATATTAAGAAGCTATCAATGGGATCGATGATCCTAGTATTGTTGTATGCTTGGTACTGAATTATGAGATATTTATGTGATGGCTTGTGAGCCTTGTTCAGTTTATAAGTTATTTGTTGAGAACGGGGAATCCGTAGGTGAATGTGATTGGTTTGATGGTTTTGAGAGTTGTGTGGTATTGGCAAAGTTATGTGAGAATGTTTGAGGGAATGTGAGATTTGTATCTCGGGTTAGCAGGAATGGTATCGGCTTATTGTTTAGTGTTTTGGGTGTTGCTAGATAATGAGTTCGTTGTGATCCCATCAGCATGTATATGGGTAGTGTTCGTATCATGACTTGTTGTTGGTTTTGGGTATGGTTTGTGAGTAGGAAGAAAATTTCTTGAGTGGATGCTGTCGGCATTCTTTGAAAGGAAGAACAGTTTGTGTTCTCGGGTAACAAGAGTAATATTGGTCAAATTGTCTTTCGTGTTTGGGGTTGATGGTTTGAGTGGCACATCAGTGTTGGTTTACTGAGTGTGGTAGTTTATTGAGTTGATTAGTCAGCTTGTTAACATCGGGTTTTGGGTTGGCATTGGTCACCTTGGGGATAGTCTTGATTGTTGTAGACATTGTATGTTGATTAGGGAAAACTGAAACTAATCACCAGGAATGTGTCATTGAATATGCCGGTTGGAATAATACATCAAATATGTGTATTGGTTGATCATTGTGTATGATAAGCATTTTAATACATTGTGTATGTATATTGTTTTGGAGGGGATGGACTCCGCTGATACAGCAAGTTTGTGTATCAATTGAAGTATGGAAGTGTTTTCATATGAGCTGTAGTCTCATAGAAATTGGTTGGCTAGATAATGTACCATGTTTATGATTTTAAATTGATTGAGTAAAGGAAGGTGGAATGAAATTGCAAAACCATGAATTTCTTATGCCTTATGTGTTGATAGCACTGTTGTTATTTCTATTAACTATCATGAGAGAAGTGTTATGTTTTGTGTTGGTTGTATCATCATCGTGTGAGTGATGGGTATTATTGAAAAAGGGATTGAAAAATAAATTCTTCCTAGTGTTATGGCCTTTAAGGGCATTGTTAAAATGAAAATGCTGAGGATTTGATTTAACTTGAATGTTATGAGAATTTCCAAACGAGTAGTTTTTGGCAAACAAACTGGGGATGTTTATATTTTATGGATAGCACCATGTTTGTGACAAATGTTTACAAAACTTTTGAGTTTCACTTGGAAAATGCAAAATTTATTTCGGAATGTCAATGTTGAGAATTTGATTATCTTCGAGAAATGTCTCACGAACAAGAAAATGATTTTCTTTATATTTGTGCAAAAGATTTGCTTTGGTCGTTTTGTTGGGAACTATGATTGTTGATTAGTGACTTAGCTTGAAGTGCTAGTCGGTTGTTGGTGAATTGTTTCGAGAAAGGTTTGCCTTTCTTGAAGCTTTTTGTGCCTGAGTATTGTCTTTTGGGAAGGTGTTTCCTTGGTAAGCCTTTCTTTTGGTGAGAGCTAACCGGAGGTTTGTTGCGAGAATAGTTTCTTTCCTTGTACTCGGGTGTTGGGTGCTGTGTGATCAGTTGGCCTTGTGCTTTTGGCGTGTTCTTAATTTCGGGGATGAAATTCTTTAAGGGGGGGAGGTTATAGTGATCCCGGTTTTCCCTTTTACTGTTTAATAGTATCCCGGACTCGGTTCCGTGGTTGATGGTTGTTGTCTGTGTTGCATTTCCATCCTTTAACTCTTGGTAATTGAGTTTAGAAATGTTTTGGGCATGTTTCGAACAGGTTGGTTGAGTTCTGGCCTCTAGTGTTGTTGTCCAGGTTTTTGGTGATCCGCTCGAGCGGGTCCCTTTGCGCTCGAGCGGAGTTTGCATACTTTCAGTATCTTGTACGTCTGCAAAACTACTGCAGATGTGTTTTTCACGCTCGAGCGGATTTCCTTACGCTCGAGCAGGTCGCGCTCGAGCGGGTATCTTGGCGCTCGAGCGGGTGTTCGAACTCTGTAAAAATACTGGATGAGTGTAATCTACGCTCAAGCGGGTCTTCTTTTGTGCTCGAGCGGGTGTGTTTTGTTATTGTGTCTTGGCGCTTGAGCGGGTATTCTTGCGCTCGAGCGGGTCCAGTTTTTGTGCTTGACGCTCGAGCGTCCTATTCTCCGCTTGAGCGGACTAGTCGTATATCAGATGGCAGCTGGGTGATTTTAAATCACTTTTCACACTTTCTTTCTCTCTGTTACTTTTCAAAACCTCCATTAGAGAGCACCTTACTCTAAAACTCCAACTTCTCTCTAGGGTTTGATCTAGTAGGAGTGGTTTTCTATCCTTGGGCCTTTTTAAAAAGTGTGGAGCTTGTTGAGGGCTTCGTTTTGATCCGAAAAACTTTGGGATTGGAGCACTTCCGAGTTTGGCTCTTCTTCCCCTTGGGTTCTCCATTTGAGGTAGGGATTCTCCATGTTCTTACTCAATACTCCATCTATAGATAGACATGTGGTAGTTTTGTATTGCATGAAAATCATATCATGTTGAATTTCTTTGAAAACCATGTGAGGGAACCTAGGGTTGGTTGTTTGAGAATGATTATTTTATCATTGATAGTTCTCTGGGCTAATTGAAGTGTAAATTAGCATGTTATTGTGGAAAGAAGGAAAAGCCCTAAATTATATTTTGATTTGGTAAATTAAAATGGAGGATAGTTGATCAATGTTTGTAAATCTCTATTGTTAATATGAGTTGTGTGAAAATGGTGATGGTTAGGGGTTTAATTACGGCATTGGGGTTATGTCGAAATGAATGTAGTGGACTAATATGAGTTATGGCTTTATTATCCATGAAATTGGTTTGTGAAAATGAAAAGAATGGAATTTATTTTGTGAAATGGGAAAAGTGTTTTTGGGAATAAGTGGTGTAACTTGTTGACTTGGAAAGTTTATAAACGTTGACCTTGAAAATGGAAAATGAAATGTTAACTCTATGTGAGTCTCGGAGAATGAATATGAGAATCTAATTATTGTATCATGAGTGTTGAATACACACATTTGGGGGTTCTACCCTTACCTATCGTACTAGTGTCGTTGTTGGGTTTAAGATCTCATGAGAGTTGAGTCTTTATAATAGGTGTATTAAAACCATGCATCTAGAGGTTTTGTCCTTGGTCATCGGTGGAGGATGACATGGTTGTGTTGAATTGTCGTGTCTGCATTACACCTGTGCTGATTGAACATTGTATGTAATGAACTGCTATGATACATTACATAAGTATGAATGTTAGGGAGGAGATAGGTGATGTACTCCAGTGTGTGGGAGGAGATAGGGGATGTACTCCCTACACCTATGTGTTTATATACTTTAACGTATTGCTTAGGTATCTTGATAGTCTATGTGTGTGCATTACGCTTGTTGGTTATGCCTTAATATGTTGAGTTGGTTGATGTTATATACCGCGCTTATAATGAGGGGTACAATTACCTTCCAGCTAGCGCTTGGAGAATGTGGACGGGGTACCATTACCTTCCAGCTTGCGTCTGGAGAATGTGGACGGGGTACCATTACCTTCCAGCATGTGTCTGGAGAATGTGGCTAGTCATTTGTTGGGAGACGTATCCTTAGCTTACTGTGCTTATAGTCGGTAGAGCAGAGTTTTATTGTTATTGTCTCAGTGTATCTGAGTAGTTTCGATTGTGATGATTACAGTTTTGAAAGGCCGAGTTGCCTCATTTGTTGATTATATACATGTTGATGATTTGTTATCTCCCTTTTATTAAAGGCATGCATGTATAGATATAAATGTTTTGGGAACAAACCAAAATGTCATTTGAAACTTGGGAAAGTGTGACGGAAATTGAGTATTTGAAAATATGTTTTCAAAAAGGCAAATCTGTTGTAAGTATGGAAAGTGGGAGAAAAGTAATGGACTTAGTGAAATTGTTTTTCTAAGAAGTTGTCTTTGTTATGAAAGTTTGGGAACTAGGGGTATTGAAAGGAAAAGAAAGATGAATCGCTTATAGCGTTGAATCAAATGGTTGTTTTTGAGAAAAGTTCATACATATGTATATTTTGTATAAACTGCCACCTTACTATTCTAGTATGAGGTTGGGCATTCATTATCTTAGATATCTGTAAGTTGTTATTGTTGAGGATCATGTTGAGATCCCTACTGGACTGTATGTTCATCCCATGTTGTTGAATCTTTTTCAGGTGTTAACAGGTTGTGCCACAAGATTTGGATCTTTTTATTTGTTGGCCACGGGGCCTCATTTGTGTTGGCAGGATGCCATTGTTGTAAAAGGGTTACACCCTTCTTTTGACTCTTTAATGCTGTAAGCCTACGTGCAGTTTATTTAGAAAGCTCATGTTGTATTTAATTTGCATTCGAATGAGAGAATTATTATTTCATTCCACTAGTCGAATATTTGAGTTTATTTCTGCATGTTGTCTTTGAACTTGATTTAAATTAATGGACTTGGTAATGATTTCGAGTAATAAAAAGTGGGGCGTGACAAGGGATATGTATGAAGGTATGGTGACCACTATTAGATCATCTGGTAGAGAGATGAGTGAATTTCCAATTACTATAGGATTATACCAAAGATCAATCTTAAATACTTATCTTTTCACTTTAGGTATGAATGAGTTGACGTGCAACCTCAAGTCATTATCATTTTGCTTTAGTTACAGATGAGTTGATGCGTAATATTCAAGATGAAGTGCCATGGTGTATGCTTTTTGCACGTGTTAGTGGATGAGACTAGAGGAGTTAACACTAAGTTGGAGATTTGAAGAAAATCACTTGAAGCTAAAGGATTTAGAATAAGTAGAACCAAGACAGAGTATATGGAGTGTAATTTTAGTAACAGTCACAATGGAAGCAGAGAAGAAGTGAAGATTGAGAACCAAGAACTATCTAAGAGTGAACATTTTTGTTATTTAGGATCAATTATATTAACGACTGGAGAGATTGGAGCGGATGTGGTTCATAGAATTAAGGCGAGGTGACTTAAGTAGAGGAGTACGTCAGAAGTACTGTGTGATAAACGTGTGCCCATTAGACTAAAAGGGAAGTTCTATAGAACAACTATTAGGCCAACGATGTTATATGAGACAGAATGTTAAGCAACTAAGAAACATGTAAATAAGATGAGTGTTACTGAGATGAGGATACTAAGGTGGATGTGTGACAAAACTAGAAATGACAGAGTCAGGAATGAGTATATTCGAGAATGGGTAGGAGTGGTACCGATAGAAGATAAGTTGAGAGAGAATAGATTGAAATGGTTTGATCATAAACAACGGAGAATAACAGAGGTAGTAGTGAAGAGATGCGATATAATAACGGTAGATGGTAGTGTTAGGGGAAGGGGTAGACCTAGATTGATGTGGACTAGTGTAGTAAATAGAGATTTGAATCTCCTTAATTTGACTAACGAAATGGCTTTGGGTAGAGTCGAGTGGAGAAGAATGATTCATGCAGCTGACCCCATTTGATGGGACTTAAGGTTTGGTTTAGTTTGGTTTGGCTAAATTGTTTTCAGTTTGACTGATTTGCTGGTTTAATCACAATCTTAACGGTTTTATCAAAATATATTAGTTAGATTTGTTTGAATAAAAAAAAAAAACTAAAAATTGGCCTAATTAAAGATTAAATGACTGATATTGTTTGATTCGAAATAAACTTCCTGCCCGAACAATTGTTAATTTTTATTTTACACAATCTCACAGTGGGAAAAGAATGAAAAAGTGAGTTGTTTTACTTATATAAAGTAAACTTATGTCCCATTTAATATTCTAGTGTTGTGCATGTTTTAGTTAAAGACAGTTTAAATTTTAAAATAAAATATAATTTAAAAGTTTAATTAGTTAATTTTTGTGTAAATTGGTTGGTCTTTTGACCGATTTTATCTATTTTATCTATGTATATATTGTTTTATTTCCAAAAGGTGTGTTTAAGTTTTATGACAAACTTTAACATAGAATATAAACTAAAACTAAAAAAAATTATAAAACGAAATTTATTTTTATTTTATCTTAAATATAATTTTTTTAATTTATTTTATTTTTTTCATCTTTACCAATTAAATTATGACATTTATTTCTTATTGTCAACTTATAATATACAATTAATGACATAACAACTACAATATATGTATTCTAATAAAATGGTTAAAGTTTAATTCATTCTTAATTATTTTTCTATACTTTTTAAATAAATTTTATGTTATTATTTAATTTTAAAATCAATTTTAATTATTTATTTACCGTGCGTCGCACGGGTACAAATAGTATTCAACAAGGTTGTTTATTAGTAAGAAAAGAGAAGAAGAAATTAACTAAATGGGACTTCTCAAATTTTTTCCTTCAATTTTTTTTTTTGGCTCACAAAGGGTGTCTAGGGTTTTGTTCCAATTAATCTCTAGTTTGTTAAAAATGAAATCCTACATGGGATCGCCAATCAAATCATTGAATCGGACCAAGAATTATAAAAGGAAAAATTATTTATAAGTTCTATTTGAGAGACTCATGCTACATGTGGTCCTACAAAAAAACTTATGTTCCCATAAGTCCTGTGGAAAGCTTGTTGACACATTTACCCTCAATATTATTTGTTAACATAATAAATAATGGCAAGGGCATATATAGGAAATTGAATGTTACCATAAATTGTACTCCTATCTATATATATGTGAATTTGAATTTCAAAATTCATGTTATGTTTGGTGATTACAGCTTTGATCAAGCTATTTTTTAGGAAACAAAATATATGAGATATGTTTTGTCTCATTAGGCTAATGAAAAGGGAAGCTTTATTACCAAACAATTGGAAGACCACCATCGAAAGAAAAACGACAGTTTGATTCGACCGTGAGGTGTGATGGAATGGTGGGCTCTGCATTGCGTCTCCGGTGAAACAACGTCGACTGATGGCCCCGAAACGTAAGTGTGACTTTTTCCCTGTTTTGCAATGTTGATTCATTTGATTTTGGTTAGCAACCCATAACTAGGGTTTATGCAAATATGAGATTATTGACATTTACAGGTTCTATTGGTCAAAAGTTAAGTTGTAACGTGAGATGTATATTTTGTGGGTTTTATGACTATTCCAAGTTTTGATAGTTTTGGGTTTGAAGTTGTCAATATGTATGTGTCAATTGTCGATTTGGTGTGTGCTGTGAGTTTTTTGTTTGGGAGTTTGGATGGTGGTTATGTGGGTTGTCAATTTCTCTTTGTTTGTGTGTGATTTGTTGATGTGGTCTCGAATAAGGGGTTTATTTTGTGATGTTTACGTTTGAATGGAGCTCTGTAACATCGTAGGTATGACGTGGATATTTCTTACCTACACAAATGATGGTGTTTGATTGTATGTTTTTGGTGGTCCACGTTATGCTACGATATCGTTTGGTTGTTTGCATTCAATAACAAAAGTAAGTTGTCGAACGTGGCTGGTGCCACGTCCATGTTTTATATACTTTAAGATTTCTGAATGTGATTGTGAATTTTTTAGGAGACTATTTGTACATTGTCACAGTGAGCCGAATAATGCAACTAACACGATTTGGGTTTGTGGTTGTGGTTTCATGTCACCATTTTATGTTGTCACATTCGTGTTCGTAGTGGGTTGGTCGTCAAGATTCACGTAGCACATTTTTGTTTATATTTTTTTTACATTATTTAGTGAATCGGCATGTGTGACATTATTCATGTTTACGTTGAGTACTTTACCGTCACATTTGTAAATGTGTGTGGGTATATGGGTACATAGTTACGGGTTAATTTGTGAAATATGTGGTGAGGTAATTTTCATTATAACGTCAATTTTATTCTACGGGATGAATAATACAAGCTATAAATCTGAATGTGAATATGAATTTTTAGTAGACTGCTAGTTGATTGTCACAGTGAGTTGACTAATGCGACTAACACAACCTCAGGTTGTGGTTGTTGTAGCGATCCCGGTTTCGATCCTTATTTCATGTTTTGCACTTCGACTGGGCCGGTCGGGGATCGAGCTGCCCGGTCAGCTCGCGGGGGTCCAGGGGGCAGTGCCCTAGCGGGGATCGAGCTGCCTAGTCAGCTCGCGGGGGTCCAGGGACAGCGCCCCTTGGCAGGTCCTAGGGCAGTGCCCTGGCGGGGTTGAGGGGCAGCGCCCCCAAAACAAAAATGCAAAATGCCTTCGAAGTTGCTTGTCCTCTCGAGCGGCCGTTTATGCGCTCGAGCGGACCATGTTATATCAGTTCGTGAATATGATATTTCATATCACTTTTTCACTCCTCTCTCTCTCTAAAACTCTCCAGAATTCTAGATCGGAAGCTTCACTCTCTAGAAGTCATCTTCTCTCTTTGATTTCTCCAAATCCATTGGGATTTAGACCTAAGTTCTTCACAAAAGTTGGTTATCATCTTGAGGGTTTCGTTGTGTGCGGTGAAGATCGAGTTTCGACGCCATTGATTTTGGGGGTTTTATCTCATTTCTTCTTCCAAACTTGAGGTAGGGATTTTCTTAGAGTTATATATATGTTTTTGCAAGATCTAGATGATTTTCAAAATCGTCCTTCGATTAGCTTTGAGAAATTGATTGTTGATTTCAAGAAGATGAGTGATTTTGAAAGAGGGTTAAATTTCTTTTCCTTTGAAATAGAAATTGAAGGTTTTGAACCATATTGATTGAAGAAAGATGATTTTGGGGAGATTATTCTAAATATCTTGGAGATGAATGGTTTTGGTGAGAAAACTTAGAAATTGGATCTTTTCTTTGAAAGATGTTGAAAATCCTTGGAAAATGTTGTCATATTTATTTTGTGTACCAGAATAAATGGATGTTTTGAAAATTGTTTATTTATATATAAATGACGAATTTTGTGAAAAAAATGAGAAATGTTGTTTATTTTGGAAATTGTTGTCAAAATGTTGACCTAGTCTTGAATTGACTAAATTGTTGAGATTACTCGAAATGTGGGAATTACGTTATTCTCTTGAATGAATTGGATATAAAAGTATATATATATATATATATATATATATTCATCTTGTGGAATTGTGTTAAAAGTGGATTGAGAATTTTGATCACGATGGCATATTGTGTGGAATAATTGAATATGGAAGTAATGTTGCATTGCATTATTAAGCATACATTGGCATTTCAATTCATTGGACTATGTTAAGCTTTGGAAATTTGCATTGAGAAAAGAATGTTGGGAAATGGGTTTTCATGAAATGATTTTGCGGTAAGTACGGTGGTAAGTCTTGATAGGTGGTGTAGATGAAATTGTTTAAGTTGGCCTGAGTGTCCTTGGTGAAAGACCAGGAAGTCGCACGGATAGGTGGCGAGCCTTCCAGTTAATACCGGTAAAAATGACAATTGGTAGTACTCATATAGTCTACTTGCAGACACCGACCTAGGGATTACCAGAGTTGTATTTACCATCTCCTTTAATTAAATTGATAAATTTTGAACAGTTGAAGTTGCATAACATCATTGAGCATGAGGGTTTTCAAAAGATGAAGATGTCTTTTATTTTCAAGAAGGCATGGCATGGCATGTGCATTCATCTCTTGAGATTTGTATAAAATGTGTATACTTTGTTAAGGATTTCCTACTGGGCTTTATGTTCACCCTACCAAATTTTTGTGCAGGAAAAGACATGGTGAATCTGCCTAATTGAGGGCGTGGAAATGTGTGTGTTGAGAGCACTAAAGTTCTCATTTGTTGTGATCCTATTTGTAAGCCAAGGGCTATGTATGTGTGGGTTTGAATAACCATTTTGTGTACCGGGCTTAAGCCTTAAAAGATTGTAAACCCTTGGGGGTGCTTATTTCGTTATTTACTTGTTATTGAATCAATGTAATGTCGCATGAGAAACTATTATTATTATGTAATGCAAGTAAGGGAAGTTATATTTGGTTTTCCTTTAAGAGAGCCATGATTGTTACATTATCATTTGGGCTAGAAATTTGGGGCGTTACAGTTATGGTTTCACGTGCCCATTTTATGTTGTCGCGTTCGCTTTCATAGTGTGTTGTACATCAATATTCACGTAGCACATTCTCGTTTATATTTTGACATTATTCAACGAATTGGCATGTCTCCTATTATTCACGTTTACGTTGCGTACTTTAGTTTCGCACTTGTAAACGTGTGTGGGTATGTGGGTATATAGTTATGTGTTAATTTCTAAAATATGTGGTGGGGTAATTTCTGTAGCAACATCAATTGTATTGTACGGGACGAATAATACGACTACGGGTTGTGGTTTGTATTAGGTAGATTTGGTTCTTCTTTCAATTTACATATGTCATATTATCTCTCATTTCGTCACATTCACAAAGTTGCACATATCCATTATATGTTGTCACACTCGTGTTCGGGGTGTGTTACACACCAATCGTTTCACTTCACATTATGGTTTCTATTATCACATTATTGGATAAAATGGCATGCGCCACATTATGATATACGTTGTGTTATATCATGTATGACATTGTTTCGTATATGTCAATTTGCATATTCTTTTGTAAAAATTGATAGTTAGGCCGTTTGTTTTTGGACTGAAGACGTTAACACCCATATACACATGTTCTTCATCTTAATTTTTCCTTCAAACCAACAGTGTTGTGGTGCTTTCAATCACAAAGGTATTGTGTCCTTTGAATTATGTTCACATGATTTATAAGTACATTCCTACTAAAGAAGGATGTGCATTAAATTGTGTAATTCAGAAAAGGCATGTTAATCTAATAGAAGTGAAATGTAATGACACGTGAAAAAATTCTAATTAATTTTGACTTTTATCGAATGAAGCAAAAATATATCTTCAGGCATACTTATTGAATGTGTTAGACTTCAAATGTTGTATTGTCATCCAATTAGAATGTGAATGTATGGTGTGGGTCTGTGAATGGGTATGAATTGAATACATATACTATCGCATCTTATCCTATTATATGTTAATGTTCACAATGAACATATTAACTCATCTTGTCACATACTGCTATTAATTTCCATATTCACGTTAGTTCTTACATAGCTATTGCCCACTTGTTTGTATACGAAATGTGAAATGTTTGTGGCATGTTTATCAGTGGTACAATTAAGGCTACACCGCCAAAGGGGTTCAACGCGAAAGAAAACACCCGTGAAGGGACTACATCTGGTAAAAGACGACGGTGTCTATCTCCGTCAAGGAATGCGAATGCAATAGGGTAAAGCAGCGGCGGAAAAGGAAAGAAGGTCAAATATGAACCTCCAAAACCATTTACCAAACCAGCTAGATTTTGCTACCGGTCAAACATCGCAGGAATTGTGAAGGTCATGGCAGCATAAAATTTGAAAGATGAGCATTTGCATCATCTTAAGAAAACACCGTTCTGGCTTCTGTTTGATGCTATGCAAACAACAGAACTAAACCAACACGATTTTCAAAAATGCGATAATATTGTAATGAGGATCATACAAACATTTGATCCGGAGAAGACCGCTTTCATGATTGGTGGGAAACACATTGAGTTGACGAGCATCGATATATAACTAATATTTGGAATTCATGGTGGCAAGCAGAGTTTAGATGTGTCACATGGCCCAAGACTTCTGACCGACTTCATCCAACATAGCGCGCATAAACTCGAAGGCCATTAAGGAACTGTTAATGAATGCATTATTAGGGAACACTAATCTGGACCACCAGGATGTCACAAAGTTACTGTATTTGTACTTACGTGGGAAGTTGTTCTTTTCCACTTCGGGCGAGACCGTGGGATGGGGGTTTGTCCGGGTTGTTGAGGATCTGGACAACATGAAAGCATATGATTGGAGGGGAGCAATATGCGCAACATTGATGGAGTCAATAAAGGGATTTTACTCTAAACTTGAGAAAGTTACTGGATGTGTAACTTCCCTACTTGTAAGTGCTCCGTATTATTTCTATATAATATTATGGGTGTTGCTGGATGTCTATTGTAGTCATTTTAATTTAAGATATATTTGTTATTAAATTAAAATTTCATTAAATGTATGCCTTAAATTAATTAGGTATATGAAAATAAAACTACCTCATTTTTTTTTTTTTTTTTTTAATTTCAACAACCACATGCAA
The DNA here is from genome assembly GCA_030407325.1 of Camellia japonica. Classification (NCBI taxonomy): domain Eukaryota; kingdom Viridiplantae; phylum Streptophyta; class Magnoliopsida; order Ericales; family Theaceae; genus Camellia; species Camellia japonica. Next base: position 44,847,141 of record JAPPVO010000017.1, read on the forward strand.
TTTTGTCACGGCTCTGACTTTATTACCCCGAAAAAACCGAAGTTGTCCTCCAAAATGATATGGGCTTGCCTAGGGCTGCTAGCCTACTAGCAAAGTTTTATTTTATTTTAGGATAAATTACATTTTGCCTTTTTATATTTGGTTATCTTTGTAGAGATTTATATGCAGGTCTCAATATATGAATTTATTATCCAATAGATTTATAAAAATTAATGATATTTTTCATGAAATACTATTAAAAAATATCACTAATTATTAATTTCAGCGATATTTTAAATTTTTTTTATAAAAAATAATACTAATTATAAGTTTTAGCGACAATTTTAAAAAAAATTAATTTTCAACTTTCGGTGACAATTTAAAAAAATTGTCATAAAAACCGTTACTAATTATAAGTTTTAGCGACAATTTATAAAAATTGTGACAAAAAAGTGCTAATTATCAATTTTTAGCGACATGCAAAAAATATCACATAAAATTATTTTTAACGACGATTTTACTAGGACTTGATGGAAATTAAGTCCAATTATTAGGATCTATTTATAATTTATCCTTCTTTTTACATTAATTATTGACTTTTTTTTTTAACTTTAGCCCTTTATATTTTAAGTTTTTTTTTTTTTCAATACTCTAAAAATTAATTTTTGTTCAAATTAGATAAAAAAATATCACGTTAACTGCCACATAACATAAAGAATATATATTATTATATTAGAGTATGGGTTTGTATTAAAGATAAGAGTTTATATAATAAAATATTTTTATATCATGTGAACGCGAATTTGTCATTTTTTTTGTTTAATTTCGGACATAATTACTTTTTTTAAAAAAAAATTAAAACATAAAGGATAAAAATGAGAAAACAAACTTTAAAAGTCAAAATGAAAAAGCCTTCGTTTGGGATATGGATTGGCTTTTTAGCTTTTTTAGCCTAGGGTTAAAAAGTCTAGTTTGGCATAGATTTTTTGACTTTTTTTGACTATTGTGGCAAAAAAAAAATAATTATGATTTAAATATAATATTTTATCTTATTAACTTTTTAACCTATTTATTTATTTATTTATTTTTGACTATTTTAATCTAAATAACCTGTGCTAAGCATTTACCAAAATAACCAAACATGAAGCGGCAAAGTATAATTTATCCATTGAAAAGTAAACCTTTTGTAATTTTCTTTCTTTCAACAATCACAATTTTGTCATTACCCTGACTTTCGTACCAACCTGTAAACCCAAGTAATTGACTAATGATGAAAGCGGGATAGGTGCATGTTCATGTGCCAGGGAAAACCTAAGCTGTTGTTGACATTGCTCAAATCCGGTTCCCACTTTGCCAGCCAAAATGTTTATTTTGTTAGTAAATAAGGGCAATTAAAAAAAAAAACAAGATTAATATGGTTGTTAAAAAAAATGAAATAAAATGACTTTCACAATAGGTCATAAATTAATGCGATGATAGCACTATGTACAACTAGAATATTTTGACTGTTGAAGGAATGAGTCGTTCCACATTATCACTAGATAAAAATTAACTTGAATGAAACAAATCTTGTTATTTTAATCGAAAAAAATCAATTTCAGACACTAAATGTATTTACTCTAAGAGCTCTAAATAATTTTTTCTAAAACCAAATCAAGTTGGTGGTTACGAAACGGCACTATCACAAATGGGTGCATACAATACAACTGTCAAAAGAATTGTAAAACTTTAATTTTGACAAAAAACTCAAAATTGTAGTTTGTTAATGGCTTGTCAAATTTTGAGAATGATCAAATTTTGTGCCAGTAAAATTTGAAAAATAACTAAATGAAAGTAGTGTCAAATTGCAATTTATTAAAATAACATCTTTGCATTTTGCCATTGCAGGAAATATGGTTTTTCGTAGTGTTTGAAAAATGTCGCTAAATTCATAAAAAAATGCCGCTAAAATTTTTAGTGGTTTTTTTATTATGAACGTCGATAACACAGTCATCGTTATATGTTTATAAGACTTAAAAAAAGGCATCTTTCACTTTTTGGCAACGTTTCAAAAATGCCATCTTATAGTTGCTGGCGGCAAATTTTTCTGGTGGCATGATGTCTTGTGCGCACTGTAGACACCCCATTTTTGACTGACCTTAAGACTTTGATGTCATCGTTTGTGCACTCGGTGATTACGTATGTTTGTATTCGTTATGAGTTTCCGGGATTTTTGGCTGAGCGCCTTGTCTCGGGGCCTCTTCACTCTCTTCCTTTTGGCCTTGTTTTTGGACCATGCCTTGGTGCCTTTGCCTAGAGGGAGAGAGAGACCTGTAGGCCACTTTTTGTAGCTGTAGGCAACTTTTCCCCCTTGTAGGCCACTTGCAGTGGCCGGTAGGCTAGTTTCAGGAGCTTTCGGCTGTGCGCCTTATCTCGGAGCCTCTTAACTCTCTTCTTTTTGGCCTTGTTTTTGGACCATGCCTTAGTGCCTTTGCCTGGAGTGAGAGAGAGGCCTGTAGGCCACTTTTTGTAGCTGTAGGCTACTTTTCCCCCTTCTAGGCCACTTGCAGTGGCCGATAGGCTAGTTTCAGGAGCTTTCGGTTGAGCGCCTTGTCTCGAGGCCTCTTGGATCCCTTCCTTTTGGTTTGTTTTTGAACCATACCTTGTTACCCCTTGCCTGGAGGGAAGGGAGGGCCTATCGGCCACTTTTGGTGGTTGTAGGCCAATTTTTCCTCTTGTAGGCCACTTTAAGTGGCCTGTAGGCTAGTTGAAGTGGCCTACAGCCTTTTTTTTCTATTTTTGTAGATATTTTTGGTGCCAGCTGTGCCAGTTGTTGGCCACTGAATGCATCCTCTATACACGTGTATGGAGGGATTGGAGCAAGCTCTAAGCTTGTCAAGGAAGCTTCACCTTGCATTGCTTATATAAGGGAAGCTCTCTCTCCCTTCTTTGAGGTTCAGAATTGGGAGAAGCAAATTTTGCCCCCCCTCTCTCTCTAGAATCCTCTCTCTCTTCCCTTTTAGTGCTTGAAAGTGAGCTTTCTTCACATTTTTGCAAAGAGACCCTTAGCCAAACACCTCTACCTTGAAGCTAAGTTGCTTACAAGTCATATTTGAGGTCTCAAAGTTGTTTTTGGCTCAGAAAAGTTGCTGGTTTGTTGTTGTGCTTCAAGGGTAAGGAATGACCCCTTTTAATCTTGTTTTTGTACATTAGTTTGGCCCTCTTTGCATGCTGTTTTAGGCTTACCTTCCAACTAAAAAAAGTTCTGTTTTTAAGTGCTTAAAATAGTTGTTTGAGGCGTCTTTGGTGTTGAGGGTGTTCTACCCTCTTGTGTGCCTTGTTTGCTTAAGCTTGGTGCCATCTTTTAAAGCTTTAGAGGCACCCTTTGTTTGGCCTTTCTACCACTGAAACTCAGAGGAATTTCAGTGGTAGAAACCATGTTCTAAGGTCTAAGGTAGGAGGGGGTGGCCTCCCATCCTTGCTTCTTGGTTCTATGTCTTGTTGGTCTCATACTTGAGCATATTTTTCTAGCATGTGTTGGCTTGATCTCAGCCTATTTTTGGTCTTATTTTAGTATGTTATAGCTCTGTTTTGGCTTGGTTGAGTCACCTTATGCATGCTTCATACACTTGTAGTGTAATCTTGTTCATTAGCCTTGCATGCTTAGTGTTTTGGCTTACCATTCTAGCTTGTTTTGGCTGCACTCCATCATGTTTCTAGCATTGTTTTGACCTGCCTCAGGACTATTTTGAGTGATCTTGGTCCTTTGGGGCTTGCTTGATATGGCTATGGTGAAAGTGCCTTAACTAGTCTTGAGTTTTGAGCACCTTAGGATGCTATATTTGTGATGGTTGCAGGTTTTGGCATCATTTAGCATGTAATTTTAGAGCATATACATGTGTCATGTTCTCACTTCTTTCACTCCTTGAGAGCTTTTGAGAGTTGTGCCTTTGTGCCTTATTTGTGAGCTACCAAAGGAGCATGATTTTCTACCCCTTTGAGCCTTAGTTTGAGCATGTTTTTGCCACTGATTTGCCATGATATAACTCTGTTTTTGGCTGGTTTGGTTACCTCTTGCATGCTTCTTGCACTTGTAGTGCAATTTTGCTCATTAGTCTTGCATGCTTGGTGTTTTGGCCTTTCATTCTAGCATGCGTATGCTTCACTGCAGCATGTTTTTGGCTCTAATTTAGCATGCTTTAGGTCTGATTTGAATGGTCTTGGTCATGTGGCTCATGCTTTGAATAGCTATAGTGTAGTTGGCCTTGCTAGCCTTGAGTTTTGGGGCCTTTAACATGCATTATATGTGTTGTTTGCATGATATGTCATCATTTGGCATATGATTTCAATGCATACATCTCTGCCATACTCTCTTATTTATCACTTCTTGATTGTCTTTGAGAGTTGTGTTCAATGTCTGGTTTACGAGCCAATGCATGAGTATGTTGTTGTAGCTTTTGGTGCTTCATTTCTAGCATGATTGTACCATTGTTGTGGCATGAGGTAGGTTTGACCATTTGAGCATTGTAGTGCATGCCTCATGTGTAATACATTTCACTAGCCTTGATGCCTTAGCTTCTAAACATGCCATACATGCATTGCTTACATGATAGAGCCTTGTACATGCCACTGTTGCATTGATAAATAAGCATGTAGTTTGAATGTGTGTTGCATTTGATTGTGTTTGGATCGGACGTTAATCCAAACACGAGAAACGAGGGGCGTTTCATACTTGAAGTGATGAAATGCGCCTAATTTCTTGGTCGCCGTCCCCCCTGATTGTGCATGATAGGGTGGAGGCCTCTCGAGTCTTGTGTGTTACTTGTGCATTCATTAACATGTACAAACTTGGCTTCTCGGCCATTGTGCATTGTGATGCTCGGTTGGTGGCCCAAGAGTCAAGTACCGCACTCCTTTGAGCTTGAGAAATGATAAAGAGGGTGGTTGTACATATATACCCTGCAAATGCCTTGCCTTCTCCCTTTTGCCTTTGTTTGCAGCAAAACTGGAGTATGCAGAAGCAACTGGCCGACCAGCCAGAGGAAGTGGCCGATCGGCCACTTTAAATGGCCTACAGCCTTCTTAAGTGGCCGACAAGTGGCCTACAGCCTCCCCTGGTGGCCGACAGTCCACCAGCTTGAAGATGATTCAAAGATGTTCTGGTTCTTGAGCAGAAGCAGTCTGGGAATTGGTTTGGTGTTCAGAATCAAAGCGAATGCAAACAGAGGCAACTGGTGGCAAGGCGACGGGATTTCGGGAAGAAGCGACCGAGCATGCATGCATTCCTCGCCCCGAGGCTTCTTTTAACTGTTTTGCTTAGATGGTTAATTCGTCAGTTTTGTATTTAATTAGTTAATGTGCTTAGCTAATCGATTTGTGTTGTAATAACTAATTAGTTAACTAGAATAGATAATTAGTTATGATTTGTAATAGTTAGCTTAATTAGCGTAGCTAGTTAGCATTCATTTCATTCAGACCCTCCGTCGAGAGGGCAAATGTTGTAATAAGTGTGCGTGCGTGCGTGTGTGCATCTCTTCCAACCCCCATTTCTTTTTCCCTTTTACTTAACGGCTTTCGATGGTTAGTTTTAGGGCATTTTTCAATTAGCATACCTCATGCTTTGCATGCGTGCATCATTTATTTGTCTTGCATGCACCGGGCTCGGCGCATCATTCAAATTGCATTGTATTTCAATACCTATTTGAATACATGTATCAAAGTGTTGCATTCATATGCCATCTTAGGTAGCCGAGCCTACTTAGTTGCATTTTTTTGCATGTGTTGCATTAGGCATTTTAACATAGCTAGGATCATGCATTGATTTCTAACTAATTTTCTATTTTGGCTCGAAGTACACTGTTAGTGTTTACACTTTAGCATACTTGCATGAGTGTAAGTATTGCCATGTTAGCAAGCTTGCCATGAGGCTATTTGCTTAATTGCTTAATTGCTAGCATACTTGCATGAGTGCAAGTGTTGCCATGTTAGCAAGCTTGCCATGAGGCTATTTGCTTAATTGCTTAACTGGCAATTAAGCAAATAGCCTCATGGCAAGCTTGCTAACATGGCAACACTTGCACTCATGCAAGTATGCTAAAGCGTAAATGCATGAATGCCTGTGGATGAAGGCTTCATTGCTTGAATTGGAACAATTCATCAAAATGTGAGTTTTAAGCCCACTTGAAGTGGCAAATCATCATGTTTTAAGCCCACTTGAGGGTGGCGAATCCGCACTTTAGCCTACTTGAGGGTAGCCACTTCAAACCACTTTTGAAAAACAAACATGAGATGTTTTGTTCCAACTTGAGTGATTGAGTCTATACTTGTATGCTGTGCGCATCATGTAGTAAGTTAGATAAATAACCAGAATAAGAATGCACGTGTTTATAAAGCAACATATAGTAGAGGCCGATCTTTGATCGGGCGAGCAGGGGTGCTCATTTCAGGACCTTCCCTCTCGTACCCAAGTTCCCGAGCCGAGGCAACTTTGGTGATGACGGACACGTGGCCTTTGGCACGAGTCAGGGTTTCCTAAATTTCCTAAAACAAAATATTTAGGTGGCGACTTTGAAATCTGGCAAAGCAGTCCATGTTTGGCGCTTTTTGATTAAAATCGATTTTTCGAAACAATTTGCCGGATTTGGACTCTTTGGTGATTTATCAGTCTTACATTGCACTTTGTGAGAATACATTCAGAACTGTGACAGGAGTTCGGACTGTAGTAGCTAGAACACAAATCCGCGCCCTTTCCGAAAGGGGGGCGCGCGGGGCGAGTTCGGGCGGTCTACAGTTTCTGGGGACTCTGTTCGGGATTTAGAGAACTTGACTCGAGCATCATGATATGTTATTTTGTTTACACTCATGTGTTTCTTTGCTTTGCATTTGCATTGGTGCGCTTAAGTCACAGTGTTTGCTATTTGCTATTCCTGAACGGTTTGCCGGAGGCTTGCTTGGAAAAGCTTGCCATAAGGCTGACCGGTTACAGGCTCTGCCACGATGGGAACACAAACCTTGGTTTTTATGGAGGCACCCTTTTTGACCATTCAACGTAGTGCATATCGGAAGCCGTAAAGACCATTCCAAACTAGGACAGGTTGCTTACCCGATTATAGGTTGTTTGAAAACTGCTACGTGCATAGTGAAACCCTAGCTCCTAACAAAATAGGACAGGGAAACCCTACCCCACCATAGGGGTGTTTTTGGCTCTCACTTGCTTGATATGTGTTGTTAGGGTGTGTCTCTACAGGATGTATGTATCAGTTGCTAGTTTTGAGTATCGGCCTGAGGGTATCAGTTTACAGGCAAAATTTTGGGTAGAATTCAGTAAAGAGTGCAGTCATTCAGCTGTGCTCATATATGTTTTGGTGAAATCAGGCTGAGATGCTGTCTGTTTTCTCTTTTGCAAGGGTAGTCTTGGAACCATAGCTTTAGAAGGCTCCAATATCGCTCGAGTACACCGGACTTGTGTTGATAGACTTTGTCAGGTCAGAGATTCAGTGCAACAGAGCAACCAGTGTTCCCTTCACTAGAGGCAAAAGCAAAAAAGGCCAGTCAGGCATAGATCACCAGTTCAAACAGTCCCCAGGTCAACGGTCATTATGCACCTCACCTATGCACAGTTGGGTTGAGATATCTGCTTCTACCATAGAGAGAGAACCTACATTTGTTCAAACAGATTAGCACCTTATGGCCGGTATGGATGACATGATGCGTCAACTCCAAGAGACCATGCAGCGGGATGTTACCCGCCAGGCGGAGGTCACCGCTCATTAGGCAGAGGTTGTGGCTCAATAGGCAGAACTGATTGGTAGGCACCAACAACAGCAGCAGCCGCAACAAGCCGGAGCATCTGCTTCGCATCCACTCCCACCCCCACCCCCACCCCCACCCCCACCCCCACCTAGGGTTTCGATACCCGGGGATGCAGCTAACATCCAGGAAAATACAGACGTCCCTACGGGGCCAGTCCCGCCTTAATTGTCTAAAGCACCTGCTAATCCAGTGGATACATTGTTTGAATTTGAGGTGGACCCAACTGCGCTGAAAGTGAGTAAGCTTGAAAAGCTGTTCAAACGGGCCCAGGGAGTTAACTCCATTCCAGACATAGAGGATGGTTACACCGATTCACCAGTGACATTGCCGGACTGGTTCAAGATGCCACATATAGACCGTTTTTACAGTTCTGGAGATCCTATGGTACATCTGCGGTTGTTCTCGGATATCCTACGGCCAATGGGCCTCTCCAGATTGCAAAAGCTTTCACTCTTCAGTCGGACCCTGTCAGGTATCACAGCCATATGGTATGCCAAGCTGGAGGACTTAGTAAAGAGGAGTTGGGAAGAGATGGCCGTGGCCTTCATCGCCCAGTATTCATACAACACCCAAATCGAGGTCACGACTCGTGATCTCGAGGTGACCAGGCAAGAGCCGAAAAGGGCTTTTTTGATTTTGTCACTCAATGGAGGGCTAAGGCCTCCATGATGACAACTCGGCCACTGGAAAAGGATTAGATAAGGATGATTGTGCGTAACCTTCAACCCAAGCTCATACAGAAAATGATCATCTTACCCCTTCCCACTTTTGCTGACTTACACGAGATTGGGGTACAGATTGAGGATGCCATGAAGGAAGGTCTTATTGACCACAAAAGGGAGTCACCCAAGAAGGGTTATAGACGCAGTTCGAATGCGACCACCAGTGGTGATGCAGCTGCAAGATCTTCTGAAGTTGGAATGGTCACCACCACTCCGAAAACAGCCACCCCCTTTGTTGGTACGTCCAATCCAAACCCCCAAACTTTGAACTATATACCCCGAGGCAAGAGGGTTTTCACCCCACTTTATATGCCTTTGTCTAAAGCTCTAGGGGTCCTACTCAGGAAAGGACATCTGAAACAGTTAGAACAACGGCCTTTATCCGATCCTCTTCTTCCAAAGCATGACCCGACTAAATACTGTGTCTTCCATCAGCAGCACGATCATGATACCGACCTCTACATCAGACTACGTCATGAGATTCAAGATCTCATTGACAACAAGGTAATAGCACCTCCAGAAAAACCAAATGTCAATCAAAACCCTCCACCTAAGCAGGTAAACTTCATCCAAACAACGGCCAACCTGTTTGACCCCAGTATATACATCACCCCAGCCCATTTACTCAAGCCTGAGGTGTTCATTCCAGTCAGCATGGACTTATGCATGATGGGTACACCCGAACCCCAATCATCTCAAACCCGAGAACCCACTACTGTTGAGTTGGTGAGCATGATTAAAGATTTGCAAAAAACTGTGGCATATTTAACCTTTGGAATTTTGGCTCCATCATCGACCACATCACAGGCTAGAAGTTTCAACCCAAAAGGCTCCTTGATCTTCGGACAAGCGACAATTGAAAAGGGCCAACGTGAAGCTATCTCTGATCTGGGTGTTGGTGTGGCGACAACAACTGGGCTTCGCTCTGATATAGTGACCCAATCCCTTGGCAATGTGGAGGCAAGTGGTAAGAACAAGGCCGGGGCAGGCATCGGTCCCTATGAACATCTTCAGTGGGCTGTTGAGGCATTGAAAGCCGAAGGGCTGAACAAATAGCAAGTGCTCGCAGTTGTTGCAAAAACTGTGGATGACACTTTTGCCACTCAGAACGAGAGCATTTTGAATCAAAAGGCATGCCGAGAGAAGGGTCGTCGTACCAGAAACACCCCTTTCAGCTCTAATCCTACTCTTGGAAGAGGTCAGCAAACCCAGCCAGCACCTGCTAATCCCTTTGCTGGTACAATCAACCCGACCACACAAACTTTGAACTATCAACTCAAAGGCCAGAGGGTCTTCAATCCCCTCTATATGACTTTGTCTGAAGCTTTCCAAATCCTTAGAGGACAAGGTCATCTCAAACCCCTGGAGCCGCGGCCATTACCGAATAAACTTCCTCTCTCCCACAACCAGGCTAAGTACTGTGCCTTCCATCAACAAGTCGGCCATGACACTGACATGTGTTTTCGCCTTCGCCATGAAATTCAAGATCTGTTTGACAACGAGGTCATCATCGCACCAGGTCCTGCAAAGTCTATCGGCACCAGATCGATGAACTTGGGGGATAATGTGATCGGGGGATGAACCACCTGCGGATGGCGCTCAATTTACTCCAGATATGGGGATGGCGTGCACTGTTTTGAGCACTTTGCGAATGATGCTTATTTTACTTTCTGACTTGGGTATTGGGTCAGTCTTGTTGTGTTGTATTGAGTCAGGCTTTTTGTACTGAGTCAGTTGGGTCTGTCTTGTTGTATCGAGTCAGTCCTGTTGTGTTAGAGTCAGCTGATTTCGGGGGTGTTACCTCGGACATCACTTTCTTGTTTTGTGTTTGTCTTTTGCGCTCTTTCTTTTGAGTCTATTCATGCCTTGGAGCTAGTTGTGCCAGAAGATCTGAATGAAACGGTAGTGCTTTTCACCTACTTTTCTGTGCCTTGAAATCATTACACTGACCTAAGTTTTTCAAAACTTTTTTGAACACTGTGATGAAAACAAAGAGGAAGGAATTCCTCTGGATTTTCAAAAATTTGATCATTTGAGAGGAAGAGAGGCGTGCTAAGCCCTTAATGAATGAGATCATGTTTGTTAATGTGAGTACTGAGAAGGATCCTGGCTTGATCCACATTGGTTCTACATTGTCTTCGCGAGCGACTAGTTACTTTTTTAAAAGATTTCAAAAAATGTTTTGCGTAGTACTGCGAAGACCTGTGTGGAATCGCTTTTGAGATTATGCAGCATAGGATCGCTCTCAGCAAGATTCAACTCCTTTTGCTTTTAAACCTTGAACCTTGGATTCAGAATGTTCAACGGTCAACCACAATGTGAGGCTTGTACGGTCAGATTTGAAGCAGCCCATGAACTAGGGGCAATAAGGTCGTATGACATCCAAGAAGGCCCGCCAAGCCAGATTTGAAGCAGCCCTCGAACTAGGGGCAAGAAGGTCAGATTGATCAAAGGAAGCTTTCAAAGCTAGATCAGAAGTAGCCCTTGAACTAGGGGCAAAAATGTCAGATGTGCTCAAAGATTCAAAAGATGGATCATTCTGCAAACCAATGAAGACTGGAAAGAAAGCCAAATTCCAGTAGTTGAAGAAGAAAGTATTGCTGAAGAACAACCGAGTTCCTATCCACAACACCAGGGGCAAATTCAGACCTAATTGGATAGACTCTTACATCATCAGCGAACAGCAGCCATTCTCCTGGAGTCAGATGGCTTTGAGATCTCAAACCGATCAATGTGGACAAAGTTACACTTTTACCCTTGAGAGGCTCGCTGGGCCGAAAACCCAGAAAGGGCGACTCAGGCAAAAGTTAAAGCAAAAGAAAAAGAAAAAGAAAAAGAGAATGAAGAAAATGAAAAAATGAAAAGAGAAGTAAAGAAAAGAAAAGAAGAAAAAGAAAAGAAATGAAAAGAAAAGAAAAACAGAGCTCACAAGGTTGAAAACCCAGAAGGGCGGCCTTAGCAAAAGTCAGAGCGCAAAAGGAGAGGTTAACACCCGAGAGTACCTTAACCTGGAACTACGTCAGGCTTGATCCCCATCTTTGGGATACGTAAGCAACTTCATTATGAAGTCTAGCCGTAAAACACTTCAAATTCAACTGTCCTGTCCATGAGATTGAACGGGTCATCTTTATCACTTCTTTATCCAAGAGTTTGGTTATGATCTTCATTATAAGAGCGGGTTACAGTGTGCTGCGGTGTTATGCAAACAAGGGGCAATTTTCTATTGCGGTGCAGTGCTGTTCAGGCAAGGGGCAATTTTCCATTGTTTTTGGATATGAGGTTGTGCATCTCAAGAGTTAATTCCATGTTGGTCGAGCAGTGGCCATTTGTAAAAACAAGTTTTGAGAATTTTTAATGAAGTTGACTAATTCTCTCAAAAATTATTCCATTTTTCCAAAACTAGACCATTTCTTGGACCCAAAAAAGGAAAATTTTCAGTGCTCATAGCCTGACTTGCATGATTTTGAATCAGAAAATCGAACAAGTATGTTAATCAAACTCTCATGTTGGTCAAAAATTGTTTTAGTAGAAAGCCGAAACAAAAAATGGTCAAAATGATGAACTAGGGGTACAATTGAGTCAGGTTATCTGTCTTTTCCCCGTTGTCAACATACTTGCCAGAAGGGGCACCATACTTGCCGGAAAGGGCACAACTGAAGCTAACAGCAAAGGGCCGGAAGCTCTCTCGACCTCCAAACAGCGAGGTATCAAGCCAAGTGTAGAGCACGAATTGGAATGAAGCAAAATATTCCATTCCCTCATCTGGACAGGTCTGATCACATTCAAACTAAGCCAGGGGCATCGTTAATTGATGTCAATTGCAGATCTACTGCGCATCCAGTTGCACCACAACCCCTCTGTGGGAAAACTCACTAGTTGTGAGCGAAAGAAGAAGAATTTGGTAGAATACCAGTGGTAAGAGCCCACAACTTCCTGCTTATCCATCAACCACCCAGGGGAGGGATAAAAATCAGAGAGATTGAAGAATAGAGAGATGTGCGCTGAGAGAAAAAGTGAGGAAAAGGCTTTTTTCAGAAAAAAAAAAACGAGATTGAGTGCCAGAGTGATGTGAGAATCACAAATGAGAAATAGTGGGAAACAATACCCGAACAAACAGGCTCCTCATGAACTGAGAGGTCTCCCACTGGTGGTACACATTCGAGGGTTGTGTTTGTCGTTTTGTTTGTCTCGATTCTTGTTTTGAGTCGTTTAGATGTGTTTAGGTTGTTTTACTTTTGTTGATTCGTTTTGATTGTGGTCAATCGTAGGCTCAATACCTGGTCAAGAACTCATTTTTCAATTTCAAAAAATAAAATCGTTTTGTGCTCAGAGTGCTGTGCCGTTCTCCACATATGTACAAAATAGGATTTTTTCTTTCATAAAACTACAGGGTTCAACCCAAGTCATGTGAGAACAGTAAAACAAGGACCTATCTGAAGCTATATAGGTTTCGGACTGCAAAGCAAAAGAAAAGAGGGAAAATTGGAGCATCTGAGTTTGTTTCAACTTCAGAAAGTTCTGAGATTGCATTCCATATGTACCTCTTCAGGCCTTGTCAATGCTTCGAAGTATGAGTGTGCCTCAAGCTCAAGCTCAAGCTCAAGCCTGCTTCAAGCCAGAATGGCGATCAGAAGTGCTCTCCCCGAAAACCAGTCCCTGCTAGAGGCATCTTGGCTGTGTTTGTAATGAGTTCCTAGGAGACCAACTGTGACGGTGGAAACTAGAGTTTGAATGGCTGATGCCTAGAACGTAAAGGTTCGGGATTTCTGAGACTAAAGTCTGGTTTAAATACCCAGGGGTGTATCCCCGACTTGAAATTTGTATGGAAGCCCCATAGGTTGAGATAGCGTGTATGCACCTCAATTCTAGATACTGAACCAACTTAGTCTGTCACCCCATTGGAGAATAGGGAAAATTGTGAATATGGTCAGGAAGAAAAGTGGCATCCAAAGTGTTCTACGTGAAGAATCCTTGTCAGCATTTCAGAACCTTTATACTGTGAGTTGAAGGAAAGAGTTCGAAGAACGCAAGGTAAGAGTTCGAAGAACACAAGGGGAGATCCCCGTCAGAGTAGAGCGGTTCATCGCCACTCACCCCATGAGGTGCTTTCTAAAGCGCCGCTATGTTTGTTTATTGCATTCCTTAAACATCATGCATTGTATTGCATTGTACCTATCAAGTTTCTTTCTCATTTATGCACGATATTGTATATACGGTTCATTTGAAGCTGGCACAACCAGCGATATTGGATATGCGGTTCATTCAGAGAAATTCCGTTTAAGATTGTTCACTTAGTGTATCTGTCACACTTTGTTCATTTAGTGTATCTATCACACTTTGTTCATTTAGTGTATCTATCACACTTTGTTCGCTTTGTGTATCTATCACACATGCTCACTTTGTGTATCTACCACACATGTTCACTTTGTGCATCTATCGCACATGTTCACTTTGTGTATCTATCGCATTGAATCTCATATGCCTTAGGCATTGTTGTTCTTTCTCCTCGCGTGCGTGGCTGTAACATGCCCGGGGGGTACCCGCGCGCGTTAAACAGTTCGGACTCCCGAGATCTCTTTGATCTCAAGTCTCACGAGTGCAATGTGAAACATAGATGAGAGTCCAGATTTGGCAACTTTTATTGAAAATCCATTTTATTGTAATTTTGTCAAAAATAGATTGCGTCATCAGATCTCAGAGTCGCCACCTATTATTTTGGGAAATTAGGAAACCCATGACTCGGTGCCAAAGGCCACTGTTCGTCGTAACCAAGGATGCTTGGCTCGGAACCTTAGGTATGAGCGGGGAAGGTCAATAATGAGCACCCCCGCTCACCCGATCAAAAGATCGGCCTCTACTAAACCATGATATGACTTTTATTTTTTTTATATGTTCATGTTCTGATTATTTTAGTAAATCCTAAAAGTTACTATGTGAAGCATACAAGTATAGACTAGTTTGCTCAAATTGGAACAATTCAACTTCATGTTTGTTTTCTGAAAAAAGGTTTGATTTTGCCACCATCAAGTGGGCTTAAGACGTACATTTATTGAATTATTCCAATTCAAACAACAAGCCTTCATCCACAGGCATTCAAACAGTTATATCACTTAAGCAAATAGCCACATGGTAGGATGCTAAACATAATAAGAAAATCACACACAAATGGGATGCTGAAGCATAAAAACTCACAGATTGACCGACGTCCCTCGAACAACTACAAAACAAAAGTTAGTGAAATATGCATGATCTTATATACAGAATCCTAATGCAATTCACTCATGAGATGCACTAAAGATTCGGCTTCTAGAATATGGCATGTGAATCATCTCAATAACATGAGGTAGCGCATAGAATCACATTGATTAAATCCACACATGAAAATGTAGCCGAATCTTAATGCATGAAACATAAATGTAAAGCATGGATATGCATGGCATGTCAGATATATACATACACACAGTTAGGGAAAGCGGTTAAAGAATAGGATAGAAAGAAGCGGGGTGGGGGATTATTACAACACCTTAAATATTACAGATCCGAATAAAGGAAGAGGGAGAAATAATAAAATAAAATAAAACCTCACAAAACACTCAAAATAAAAATAAAATAAAGAACTGCATCACTGGCACATTCCACTCCTTTTCGCATGTCCCGGGTTCCGCAACATCACATGATTCGCATTTTCCAGATTCAAGCGGCAAACCGAGGAACGGATTTTTGTTTTACACCCATAAACCATCCTCACAAACCAAACACCCACTTACCACCTTTTCTCTCTCTAAGCCGAGAGAGAGAGAGAGAGACCCGAGAGAGAGATTGAGTGAGAGAGAGAGAAGGAGTATCCTGCTCATCCTCCCCTCCCCGTGTATATGCTATGTGCATGGATGTGTATGGTGGTGATGGGTCTCTCCCTCCTCCTCCTTCCCGTGTGCGTCTCTCTTCGGTGGTGAGTGGGTGGGAATGGTAGTGTATCCGTGGGTCTCTAGAGAGAGAGAGATAGGTGGGTTAGAGAGAGAGAGAGAGAGAGGGTGTTGTTTGTGTGTGCATGTGGTGTGGAAGGAGAGAGAGGGTGAAACCGTGTGTGTGTGTGAGTGTGTGCTCTGCCGTGTCTGTTAGAGAGGGAGGGAGAGGTGTGTGTGTTGGTGCATATCAGCTATCACGGTGAAGATGGCAGCTACAGTGGTGAAGATGGGTGTGCTGCTGGGTGTGTGAATGGTGGCTGGGTTGGTGGGTTGTGAAGCCGAGAGGGAGAGAAGTGTGTGTGTAGTGTGAGCTGCTGGGTCTGTGGGTGTGTTGGGTGGTGCATGGGTGTCCCCTCTCTCTAACCTTTCTCTTTTCTCTCGGCTGCCATGGGTCTCTTCTCCTCTCTCACCTTTCTCTCCTTCACCTCTCCTTCACCCCTCTCTAACCCGTGTATATGCCTCAGTGTGTTATAGAGAGAGCAGAGAGAGAGCCCCCGTGGGTGTGTCTCTCACGCCTGGGTGTGTTGCATGAGTGTCTCTGTGCTGAGTGGGTGTGCATCCCCCTCTTGTTTTTTTCTCCTCCCACTACCGTGCATTATCCCCCCCTTACTCACTCACTCATTCTTTTGTTTATTTTATTTTTCTAACCAACCCCACTCAAATCCACTGAATTGAATAGGCCACATCTTTTTATTCTTTTGGCTTGTTTTTTGACCCACCGAATGTGCACAAATGCTCTTCTTATTTTTTTATTTTGTAAGATGCCCTCCCCACCAAAATATCATCATACTCTTACTAAACAATACTGTCTACCACCCCATCATCTTTCTTTTTCTTTTCTTTTTTTTTATTTATATTTTCTCTCTTTTTTTTTGTTTTTATTATTTTTTATCAAATATCACATGTAAATTTATATAAATACACCGAAAAATTTGTACAAACACACAAAATTATAAAAAATTATACAAAAGTATAAATTCAAGTAAAAATTATTTTAATTTGACCAAAATAAGTGAGGGTGGTCAAAATAAAATGCCCAAGTCTTAGGGCCGGTCAAAATGGGGTGTCTACAGTGGCATGTTAGTCTGTCTTTGGTTAAGAGCATTTGGAATGTGTTCAAATGCTTATACCACTCTGAAACACTAGGACATGTCCCTATGTTTCTCCCTCTTTTGTTAAGAGCATTCAAATTGTGTTCCAATGCTTATACCACTCCTAAACACTGGGACGTGTCCCTATGTTTCTCACTCTTTGGTTAAGAGCATTCGGAACGTGTTCCAATGCTTATACCACTCTGAAACACTGGGACGTGTCCCTATGTTTCTCCCTCTTTGGTTAAGAGCATTCGGAATGTGTTCCAATGCTTATACCACTCCTTTTCCATTAGCATGCAACGCGTCGGAATCTTGTTTGAGACCTCGGGTGTGCCCGGCAGTCGCTTTTAGTTTTTCCTGCGTGAGCCGTAGTTAAGATTGCATAATTTTCTTGCGTCCTTTCTATGTGAAATGTGGTTTAACTTCGTGAGTCTCGCGCGTAGCGTGTTTGTATGTTTGTATTTCTCATGTGTGAGATTACCTTATCGGTTTGCTTCAAATGTTGTATTTTCTTTGCATAACATTTGCATCTAGATGCTTCTTTACAGCTCTCTTTGCATAATCATAAGTTATGCTCTTGCATTGTGCATGTCATTTGCATTTTGCCCCAGCCTGCGGGCGCATCTGTATTATCTTGCCTGTTTATCTAAGTCTTCGGCCTTGTCAAAAATGGGTCGTCTCTGGGCTTTAACATTCACTCCCGTCATTTCATGACTTACGAGTTCTGTCAAAGAGGGGCAATTGTAGACACCCCCTTTTTGACCGACCTCAAGACTTTGATGTCATCGTTTGTGCACTCGGTGATTACGCATGTTTCTGTTCGTTATGAGTTTTCGGGGTTTTTGGCTGAGCGCCTTGTCTCGGGGCCTTTAACTCTCTTCTTTTTGGCCTTGTTTTTGGACCATGCCTTAGTGCCTTTGCCTGGAGGGAGAGAGAGGCCTGTAGGCCAGTTTTTGTAGCTGTAGGCTACTTTTCCCCCTTGTAGGTCACTTGCAGTGGCCGGTAGGCTAGTTTCAGGAGCTTCGGCTGAGCGCCTTGTCTCGGGGCCTCCTTAACTCTCTTTTTTTTCGCCTTATTTTTGGACCATGCCTCGGTGCCTTTGCCTGGAGGGAGAGAGAGGCCTGTAGGCCACCTTTTGTAGCTGTAGGCTACTTTTCCCCTTTGTAGGCCACTTGCAGTGGCCGGTAGGCTAGTTTCAGGAGCTTTCGGCTGAGCGCCTTGTCTCGAGGCCTCTTGGATCCCTTTATTTTGGTTTGTTTTTGGACCATACCTTGTTACCCCTTGCCTGGAGGGAGGGGAGGGCCTATCGGGCCCTTTTGGTGGTTGTAGGCCACTTTAAGTGGCCTGTACGCTAGTTGAAGTGGCCTACAGCCTTTTTTTTTCTATTTTTGTAGATATTTTTGGTGCCAGCTATGCCAGTTGTTGGCCACTGAATGCATCCTCTATACACATGTATGAAGGGATTGGAGCAAACTCTAAGCTTGTCAAGGAAGCTTCACCTTGCATTGCTTATATAAGGGAAGCTCTCTCTCCCTTCTTAGAGGTTCAGAATTGGGAGAAGCAAATTTTCCCCCCTCTCTCTCTAAAATCCTCTCTCTCTTCCCTTTTAGTGCTTGAAAGTGAGCTTTCTTCACATTTTTGCAAAGAGACCCGTAGCCAAACACCTCTACCTTGAAGCTAAGGTGCTTGGAAGTCATATTTGAGGTCTCAAAGTTATTTTTGGCTCAGAAAAGTTGTTGGTTTGTTGCTGTGCTTCAAGGGTAAGGAATTACCCCTTTTAAGCTTGTTTTTGTACATTAGTTTGGCTCTCTTTGCATGCTGTTTTAGGCTTACCTTCCAACTGAAAAAAGGTTCTATTTTTAAGTGCTTAAAATGGTTGTTTGAGGCCTCTTTGGTGTTGAGGGTGTTCTACCCTCTTGTGTGCCTTGTTTGCTGAAGCTTGGTGCCATCTTTTAAAGCTTTAGAGGCACCCTTTTTTTGGCCTTTCTACCACTGAAACTCAGAGGAATTTTAGTGGTAGAAATCATGTTCTAAGGTCTAAGGTAGGAGGGGGTGGCCTCCCCTCCTTGCTTCTTGGTTCTAAGTCTTGTTGGTCTTATACTTGAGCATATTTTTCTAGCATGTGTTGGCTTGATCTCAGCCTATTTTTGGTCTTATTTCAGTATGTTATAGCTATATTTTGGCTTGGTTGAGTCACCTTATGCATGCTTCATACACTTGTAGTGTAATCTTGTTTATTAGCCTTGCATGCTTAGTGTTTTGGTTTACCATTCTAGATTGTTTTGGCTACACTCCATCATGTTTCTAGCATTGTTTTGACCTGCCTTAGGACTGTTTTGAGTGATCTTGGTCCTTTGGGGCTTGCTTGATATGGCTATGGTGCAAGTGCCTTAGCTAGTCTTGAGTTTTGAGCACCTTAGCATGCTATATTTGTGATGGTTGCAGGTTTTGGCATCATTTAGCATGTAATTTTAGAGCATATACATGTGTCATGTTCTCACTTCTTTCACTCCTTGAGAGGTTTTGAGAGTTATGCCTTTTGTGCCTTATTTGTGAGCTACCAAAGGAGCATGATTTTCTACTCCTTTGAGCCTTAGTTTGAGCATGTTTTTGCCACTAATTTTCCATGATATAACTCTGTTTTTGGCTGGTTTGGTTACCTCTTGCATGCTTCTTGCACTTGTAGTGCAATTTTGCTCATTAGCCTTGCATGCTTGGTGTTTTGGCTTTCATTCTAGCATGCATATGCTTCACTCCAGCATGTTTTTGGCTCTAATTTAGCATGCTTTAGGTCTGATTTGAATGGTCTTGGTCATGTGGCTCATGCTTTGAATAGCTATAGTGTAGTTGGCCTTGCTAGCCTTGAGTTTTGGGGGCTTTAACATGCATTATATGTGTTGTTTGCATGATATGTCATCATTTGGCATATGATTTCAATGCCTACATCTCTGCCATACTCTCTTATTTATCACTGCTTGATTGTGTTTGAGAGTTGTGTTTAATGTTTGGCTTGCGTGCCAATGCATGAGTTTGTTGTTGTAGCTTTTGGTGCTTCATTTCTAGCATGATTGTACCATTGTTGTGGCATGAGGTAGGTTTGACCATTTGAGCATTGTAGTGCATGCCTTATGTGTAATACATTTCACTAGCCTTGATGCCTTAGCTTCTAAACATGCCATGCATGCATTGCTTACATGATAGAGCCTTGTGCATGCCACTCTAGCATTGATAGATAAGTATGTTGTTTGCATGTGTGTTGCATTGCATTGTGTTTGGATTAGACGTTAATCCAAACACGAGAAACGAGGGGTGTTTCATACTTGAAGTGATGAAATGCGCCTCATTTCTTGGTCACTGCCCTCCCTGATTGTGCATGATAGGGTGGAGGCCTCTCGAGTCTTATGTGTTACTTGTGCATTCATTATGTGATAACCCTGGTCCATGTTATGCTAATTAATCCTGATTATGATTGTGATTATGTGTTTGATATGATTTTGAGTGCCATTATATGAATATATGTGGTTTTGAATTTCTATCTGTTCACTGTAGGAAAATCTGTTTGATTATCTGCTTTGGAATTTAAATTGAAGGCCCTATCGGCCACAGAACCCGGAATTGATTACGCCATTGTGAATAGCGTAATTTTTAGAACCTACGGTGAAATTTAATTGAAAATTGATTCGGATCAAAATAATTAGATTTAGAACATTAATTAAGTGCTATTAATTAGCTATAATCAAATTGGATCAAGAGAAGGACTATATAAGGGCCTTATTACATGTAACTCTTCATTTTTTATGAACTCAAATCCGGTTATACACTCTAGAGAGAGAGAGAGAGGCCGATTCTAGAGAGAGGAAGAGGGAGAATTGTGTACGTTGGCTCAAAGTTGTGAATTTGGAAGCTTAACTCCAAGAATTAGCTAGAAATGGGAAGCTTGGAACTCCAAGGTGAGTATTTGAGCATTGATTCACAAATTGTAATGGTAATTGTGAGAATTTGAAGCTAGATTGTAAACAAAAGTGTGAATTAAGTTATATATGAAGTTAAATTGAGCATGCATGCATAGAATTGCCATGAGATTGCATAATAAAGCATGTAAGAAGTTGAATATGAGAAATTGATTGTTGAATCATACATGCAAGCATGGTTTCGTTGAGTTTCATGAGAATGGGCATCATTTGTGCCATTTGAAATGATATTGAGATCTATAATACACATACATTCATGATCCATGAAGTTATGGAGTTTGGTTATATGTACAATGAAGTTTAATCATGAAGCAAGGTGTTTTGGTGGTAAACTTGAGAATTAAAATCATGATTTTGAAGAATTGGTCTCATATTGCTATTGTCCTCATGTTATGTAATGTTTTCCATGCTTTTGTGTCAAAAACATGAGTTTTGATCCTTTAAATATCAAGTTTGAACTTCAAGAACAGTTCTGGAAATTCCAGAATTTTGCATGTCCACTCGAGCGGGGGAAGGGCCGCTCGAGCGTGAAATGCTGGTTCTCAGAAGTTTTGCAGACATGATGTCCGCTCGAGGGGGGAGATTCACGCTAGAGCGCCAAGCCATGTAGTTTGAATTTTAGCTCAAGCGTCCGAATTCACGCTCGAGCGTAAATTTGAGGCAACCAGCACTTTTGCAGGCCAAAGGGGTCCGCTTGAGCGGGGAAACTACGCTCGAGCGGGGTGCCCTGTTTCAGAAAGTTTGTAAAGATGTTTTCTGTTTCATTTTCCGTTCTCTTTTATTTCTCAGCACTCTTAGGCATGCATTGAACATCGTAAATGGATTAAGAAGATAATAAAGAGGCCTAAGAGGAATGCACAAGTTAAGAACGGATTGAATCGTTTGTGACCCACATGTGTTATGTAATGTGTAGGGTCGAGCTCGAGGGCAATCCACCAACAGAACACTGTGAGTAATATCTTAGTAAAGATATTTTCAAGTATGTCACTTTCCAAATGCTACTTCTGTACGAGCTTCATGGATTTGTTGATTTGAAATATGAATAAGTATTCTATATGCCTAATTTTGTATAAGGCCGTTGGACATGAATGAGTGGGCCAAAGGCCATCGGACATGAATGAGTGGGCCAAAGGCCGTCGGACATGAATGAGTGGGCCAAAGGCTGTCGAACATGAATGAGTGGGCCAAAGGCCGTCGAACATGAATGAGTGGGCCAAAGGCCGTCGGACATGAATGAGTGGGCCAAAGGCCGTCAGACATGAATGATTGGGCCAAAAGCCGTCGAACATGAATGATTTAGCCAAAGGCTGTCGGATATGAACGATTGGGCCAAAGGCCGTTTGAATATGTCATTTGATATGCTGGAATACCGTGATGGGCCAAAGGCCGTTTGAATGAAACGGATCATGATCATGAATATGAATATGAAATACGCATGGATATGGATATAAAGAGAATGAGCCCGAGGCCATTTGATATGCCTGATATGTTTGAATTGGGCCCGAGGTCGTTTGATGTATTCGAATTGGACCAAAGGTCATTTTGAATAGAGAGTTGGTTGGACCAAAGGTCATTTCGTACAGATGGACCTGAGGTCGTATTGTTTTATATAAGAATTGGACCTGAGGTCGTTTTGCATATGGACGTGATGTATTGGACCTAAGGTCGTTTTTCTTTGTTGAGATTTATAAATCTGGTGTGAATGAGAATAGTGGTTCAAATATGTACATTATAAGTATGATTCATTTATGAATGAATCTCATTCATTAACCTCTTTATTTTGATATTATTCACTGGGCATTAGCTCACTCTCATTTATATGTATGCAGGTGAGCAAAGGGACGTTCAACCCTAGCCTTAGTGGAATTTAAGAAAGGAACCCGAGTTTTGTGAAGTCAGCCCAGGTGCCTCATGCAAGAGGCTTTGGTTATGAACTTTTGTATTCCTTTTTGCTATTTCTATTGGTCGTGATAGACCGTTTATGTGTATAAGCTTTTGGTTTAGCTGACTACGTGTTTGAATGATCCTGGGTATACAAGATGTTGACTACTGATATGTGGTGTGAGTTATTATTAAGTACATGTGAAATGTTTTGATTTGCCATGTAAGCATAGCTCATTGGACAAAATTTTTTAAGTCTGCTTCCGTTTGGCCCATTAACTCTGATGGAGTATATTCTAATCTAAATTTGAGGCCGTAGGTAATCTCATGATTACTGGCCGGTTATATCCTTAATCTATAGGGGCGGGTTCGGGTCATGACAGAGTGGTATCAGAGCCTGGTTAATGACTCACACACTTGTCCAAATAAGCCATAAGGTGTCTAGAAAAGACTTAAGATGCATCCATTTGATAAGTACATGATGTAAGCATTGAGAACATGTGATTATATGAGATATGAATTGTTGCACTAATGTGTACAACAAGTTTGTTTTGTTATAATGCACATACATGAACATATGAATCATGAAAAGTTGCATATGTGCATTCGATTCTGCAAATGGGTGTCTATGTGGAATATGAATATGGTCAAATGTGTAATTATCTAGTAAGTGTTCTACATGCGATATCTAATAAGTATGCAATGTCTGTTTTGCATGTGATTAATTGTGTCTTGACGATACGTAAAATGAGAATATAACGATGTGCCTATGTGCGAATGTACCTACGTGTATCTGTGTTTATTTCTGTATTGGGCATTCCTGTATTTGGCATGGCTTAATAAGAGTTTGTGTAGAGCATGGATAAAGTAGGGGCATACGAGTTGGTAGACTCTTCCACAGCCTGACTTGATAGACTGGAAAGGATAGTACAAGAAATGGCAGAGATCTTAAGACAACAACATCAGTTGCCACTACGGCAAGAACCTTTGCCACCACCAGCGCAAGAGCACCAAGTGAATGTGTTGAGAGTCACAAAATATGTTGAGGTGCTAGACCGAACACTGATGACCGAAGCTAACATGAATCGACCATTTGAATGGAAGAGCAAGAGACAAGGCTTTTCCTCAAAGAAGAGGTCATTGAAAAATGAAAATACGGGATCATCGCGCACTTCAAACTCCACAAGGAATACAGCACCGACATGTAATGAATGTGGTAAGAAACACCGAGGAGTTTGCTATCAAATTTCTGGGGCTTGTTATAGGTGTGGTGGAATGGACCATACGGTAAGGAACTGTCCCTG
Source organism: Camellia japonica (assembly GCA_030407325.1). Classification (NCBI taxonomy): domain Eukaryota; kingdom Viridiplantae; phylum Streptophyta; class Magnoliopsida; order Ericales; family Theaceae; genus Camellia; species Camellia japonica. Next base: position 44,870,848 of record JAPPVO010000017.1, read on the forward strand.
AACTGGACAAAATGTGAATAAATCTTCTGCCTCAGCTAGATTCGCACCAATGGTAGGAATTGCTAATCAGAATAGAGTAATTACACTCATCCCAGAAAGCGCTCAAGATACTGCGACCGTTATCCTAGGTATCTATACTATTTATAAACGAATGCTTATGTGTTGATTGATTCTGAATTAGTGCATGTGTACGTCTTTGCTTGGGATATTATTTGATTCGGATTGACATATACTTTCATATCTGCTGCATGTGTATCCAGATTGGTTAGACCCACAAGATCGAGACCGTATTCATTGAATGTATATGCTCCAATTGGGAAATTTGTGAAATACGTATTGGGATATCGATTAACTCTGCACATGCACATATACATCTAAACCTATGCTCAGGGTGATTAGTTATATCATTGCCTTCAACGACTAAACCACTGGAATTATGACTTTGTGATTGTGAGACTGGGTTGAGCACCCCAATAATGAACTCTATAAATTATGAGATCATGTATTTTGATTGATAGAAAATTGACTAGACTATGTGACTATACTAGGCTTGACTCGTAAACCTATGCTTTTGCGACTGATTTGGAACCTTTGCGTGACAAATCCTATATTATGTGTAACCGAGGAACTTTGTTTAATGTGTTACTATGCACTATGTACTTACATATAAGATTTATTTGGGAACTGCTGTATTGATTACGATACATACCTCCTGATATGAACAACTGCATGCCTCTGTACTTACATGTGAACTTATGTGGACAATGTCATATTGTACATGACCTAAAACACTTCGATATGAACAGTTGTGATGAATGACTCTGATATGACCTTGAGAACTGGTGAACTTAGGACAGCTGTGGAACTATTGACTATGTACCTAAGCAAATGAAGTTTGCCTTACAGAACCAAATGTACCCCATCTGAGAAAACTTTTATCTAATTCGATCTGATAGAACTTTTGTTTGATTTGGCCTGATAGAACCCTCATTTGATATAATTTGATAGGACCCTTGCTGATTTAATTTGACAAGACCTTTGCTTGGATTGATCTGATAAGACCCTCTATTTAATTTGATTTGTTAAGAGGGATTACAAATTGCTTATGAATGAATAACCAGATTATTCTTGGCAAGGAAACTGATAGACCCAAAACTTGAATCCGTTTGGAATACTTGACTTATTTGAAAGACCTAATATGGGCTATCAACAAATTGATCTAACCATGAACACCATTGAGAACCAACCTTCAACTATTGGGGACATATGTGTTACAAATGAACTGAATTGTGCAAATGCAGTGATTGGATATTTAAGGAATGACTGTTTCTGTGTTACTGAATTCTTATCTATTTAACGCTATGGGAATCGATGGCGGCAAATCGATTTGATTATAAACAATACTGAACATTTATCTTTGACTAGTCGAAATATGTTTTGTTTTGAATGGGAGAGTAGTTGCTTCAGTGTTATCGGATGTTGGGAATTTATGTTGCAGTAATTGTTAACCGCGAATAGCCTTGATTGTGAACACTATTGGGATTAGAAAACCTCGATTATCCGAAAATGTGTGAATTTAGAGCGCCTTGTAAATAATTGCTCAGTGCCATTGTATTCTGTAATTGGGGCTCCAAGGATGTGTAAATTATGCTTAACATGTGGTTGACTCCTTTGATATTATCTTTGACGTCATGGGGATTTATATATGAATTGCCTTATGCTCTTGACAACTATCAGATAATGTGGAGAGACTCGATGGAACAGGGAATTGAATACTGAACCAAATTGTAAACTGTTGAATGATTGAGAAAACATGTATTATGTTAGAAATTGACTGCTCCAGTATTATTGCACTTTGCAATCAATGCTATGGGGATATGTGAACTATGTACATTGTATGGTCAATTGCCTCATTGTTACCTTTGTTGACTCAAGAATCAGTGTCTGGATCCACTTTAAATTCCTGAAGACTTTTGATTGACCTTGGATAATTGTGATAAGTCACTGAACTAAATATTGAATTGGATTGGGGATTGCGGAATTATTGAAAGATGAATTGAACTTTTGTGACAAGGGAATAGACCGAACTTCTATGGTAAAGTTAGCTGACATCTGAAATAAATGTGTTGGTGACCTACCATGAAGAGGGCAATTGGTGAATTTGTGTCCAAATGTTTTCGGTGTCAACATGTCGAAGTTGAACATTAGATATAGACGGAACTACTTCAAACTCTCTCTATTTCGGAATGGAAATAGGAATATGTGACTACCAATTTCATTGTGGGGCTACCTCGGACACCCAAGGTATAAGTCCCGTTTGGGTTATTGTATGTAGAATTACTAAGTTTGCTCATTTCCTCACTGTGAAATTTTCGTATGATGCTTATAGACTAGCCACTGTTTACATTGATAAGATTACTTGTTTGCATGGGGTCCAAGTATCCATTGTTTTAGACAAGAATCCTAAAATGTGTCTAAATTCTAACAAGCCTTCAAGAGGCAATGGGGACTGAATTGTGATTCGGCGCTTCTTTCCATCCGAAAATCGATGTATAATTAGAAAGAACTTTTTGGGAGAAATGCTCCAAATATATGCAGTAAATTTTTCTGGGAATTTGGAAAATCTATCCATCGTTCGCAGACTCTACTTACAACAACAGCTTACACTCTAGTATCGGTGTGGCACCGTGCAAAGCCGTGTATGGCAGAAAAGGTAAGCCTCTGATTGATTGAGAACAGAGTGTTGCTTGATTTTGAAACTAAGCAAATAACTATCAAAAGGATAGGATTGGAATTGTTGAATAAGAAGTATTCCGAATTGTTTTCGACTAAAGGTAAAATAAGTTTGGAGGACCAAACTTCCCAAAGGGGGGAAGACTGTGATAACCCTGGTCTGTGTTATGCTAATTAATCCTGATTATGATTGTGATTATCTGTTTGATATGACTTTGAGTGCCATTATATGAATATATGTGGTTTTGAATTTCTATCTGTTCACCGTAGGAAAATTTGTTTGATTAACTACTTTAGAATTTAAATTGAAGGCCCTATCGGCCACAGAACCTGGAATTGATTACGCCATTGTGAATAGCGTAATTTTTAGAACCTACGGTGAAATTTAATTGAAAATTGATTCGGATCAAAATAATTAGATTCAGAACGATTAATTAAGTGCTATTAATTAGCTATAATCAAATTGGATCAAGAGAAGGACTATATAAGGGCCTTATTACACTTTACTCTTCATTTTTTATGAACTCAAATCCGGTTATACACTCTAGAGAGAGAGAGAGAGGCCTGTTCTAGAGAGAGGAAGAGGGAGAATTGTGTACATTGGCTCAAAGTTGTGAATTTGGAAGCTTAACTCCAAGAATTAGCTAGAAATGGGAAGCTTGGAACTCCAAGGTGAGTATTTGAGCATTGATTCACAAATTGTAATGGTAATTTTGAGAATTTGAAGCTAGATTGTAAACAAAAGTGCGAATTAAGTTATATATGAAGTTAGATTGAGCATGCATGCATAGAATTGCCATGAGATTGCATAATAAAGCATGTAAGAAGTTGAATATGAGAAATTGAGTGTTGAATCATACATGCAAGCATGGTTTTGTTGAGTTTCATGAGAATGGGCATCATTTGTGCCATTTGAAATGATATTGAGATCTATAATACACATGCATTTATGATCCATGAAGTTATGGAGTTTGGTTATATGTACATTGAAGTTTAATCATGAAGCAAGGTGTTTTTGTGGTAAACTTGAGAATTAAAATCATGATTTTGAAGAATTGGTCTCATATTGCTATTGTCCTCATGTTATGTAATGTTTTCCATGCTTTTGTGTCAAAAACATGAGTTTTGATCCTTTAAATATCAAGTTTGAACTTCAAGAACAGTTCTGGAAATTCCAGAATTTTGCATGTCCGCTCGAGCGGGAGAAGGGCCGCTCGAGCGTGAAATGCTGGTTCTCAGAAGTTTTGCAGACATGATGTCCGCTCGAGGGGGGAGATTCACACTCGAGCGCCAAGCCATGTAGTTTGAATTTTAGCTCGGGCGTCCGAATTCATGCTCGAGCGTAAATTTGAGGCAACCAGTACTTTTACAGACCAAAGGGGTCCGCTCGAGCGGGGAAACCTATGCTCGAGCGGGGAGCCCTGTTTCAAAAAGTTTGTAAAGATGTTTTGTGTTTCATTTTCCGTTCTTTTCTATTTCTGAGCACTCTTAGGCATGCATTGAACATTGTAAATGGATTAAGGAGATAATAAAGAGGCCTAAGAGGAGTGCACAAGTTAAGAATGGATTGAATTGTTTGTGACCCATATTTGTTATGTAATGTGTAGGGTCGAGCTCGAGGGCAATCCACCGGCAGAACACTGTGAGTAATATCTTAGTAAATATATTTTCAAGTATGTCACTTTCGAAATGCTACTTCTGTATGAGCTTCATGGATTTGTTGATTTGAAATATGAATGAGTATTCTATATGTCTAATTTTGTATAAGGCCGTCGGACTTGAATAAGTAGGCCAAAGGCCGTCGGACATGAATGAGTAGGCCAAAGGCCGTCGGACATTAATGAGTGGGCTAAAGGCCGTCGAACATGAATGATTGGGCCAAAGGCCATCGGATATGAACGATTGGGCCAAAGGTCGTCAGACATGAATGCAAAGATAGGCCAAAGGCCGTTTGAATATGTCATTTGATATGCTGGAATACCGTGATGGGCCAAATGCCGTTTGAATGAAACAGATCATGATCATGAATATGAATATGAAATACGCATGTATATAGATATAAAGAGAATGGGCTCGAGGCCGTTTGATACGCCTGATATGTTTGAATTGGGCCCGAGGCCATTTGATGTGTTCGAATTGGACCAAAGGTCGTTTTGAATAGAGAGTTGGTCGGACCAAAGGTCGTTTCGGACAGATGGACCTGAGGTCTTATTGTTTTATATAAGAATTGGACTTGAGGTCGTTTTGCATATGGACATGATGTGTTGGACTTAAGGTCGTTTTGCTTTGTTGAGATTTATAAATCTGGTGTGAATGAGAATAGTGGTTCAAATATGTACATTATAAGTCTGATTCATTTATGAACGAATCTCATTCATTGACCTTTTTATTTTGATATTATTCATTGGGCGTTAGCTCACTCTCATTTATATGTATGTAGGTGAGCAAAGGGACGTTCAACCCCAGCCTTAGTGGAATTTAAGAAAGGAACCCGAGTTTTATGAAGTCAGCCCAGGTGCCTCACGCAAGAGGCTTTGGTTATGAACTTTTGTATTCCTTTTTGCTATTTCTATTGGTCGTGATAGACTGTTTATGTGTATAAGCTTTTGGTTTAGCTGACTACGTGTTTGAATGGTCCTGGGTATACAAGATGTTGACTACTGATATGTGGTGTGAGTTATTATTAAGTACATGTGAAATGTTTTGATTTGCCATGTAAGCATAGCTCATTGGACAAAATTTTTTAAGTCTGCTTCCGTTTGGCCCCTTAACTCTGATGGAGTATATTCTAATATGAATTTGAGGCCATAGGTAATCTCATGATTACTGGCCGGTTATGACCTTAGTCTATAGGGACGGGTTCGGGTCATGACACATTAACTTGTACAAACTTGGCTTCTTGGCCATCGTCCATTGTGATGCTCGGTTTGTGGCCCGAGAATCAAGTACTGCACTCCTTTGAGCTTGAGAAATGATAAGGAGGGTGGTTGTACGTACATACCCTGCAAATGCCTTGCCTTCCCCCTTTCGCCTCTATTTGCAGCAAAACTGGAGTATGCAGAAGCAACTGGCCGACCGGCCACTTTAAGTGGCCTACAACCTCCTTAAGTGGCCGACAAGTGGCCTACAGCCTCCCCTGGTGGCCGACAGTCCACCAGCTTGAAGATGATTCAAAGGTGTTCTGGTTCTGGAGCAGAAGCAGTCTGGGAATTGGTTTGGTGTTCAGAATCAAAGCGAATGCAAACAGAGGCAATCGGTGGCAAGGCGACAGGATTTCGGGAAGAAGCGACCGAGCATGCATGCATTCCTCGCCCCGAGGCTTCTTTTAACTGCTTTGCTTAGATGGTTAATTCATCGGTTTTGTACTTAATTAGTTAATGTGCTTAGCTAATTGATTTGTGTTGTAATAACTAATTAGTTAACTAGAATAGTTAATTAGTTATGATTTGTAATAGTTAGCTTAATTAGCATAGCTAGTTAGCATTCATTTCATTCGGACCCTCCGTCGAGAGGGCAAATGTTGTAATAAGTGTGCGTGCGTGTGTACATGTCTTCCAACCCCCATTTCTTTCTCCATTTTACTTAACCGCTTTCGATGGTTAGTTTTAGGGCATTTTTCAATTAGCATACCTCATGCTTTGCATGCGTGCATCATTCATTTGTCTTGCATGCACCGGGCTCGGTGCATCATTCAAACTGCATTGTATTTCAATACCTATTTGAATACATGTATCAAAGTGTTGCATTCATATGCCATCTTAGGTAGCCGAGCCTACTTAGTTGCATTTTTTTGCATGTGTTGCATTAGGCATTTTAACATATCTAGGATCATGCATTAATTTCTAACTAGTTTTTGTTTTGGCTCGAAGTACACTGTAAGTGTTTACGCTTTAGTATACTTGCATGAGTGTAAGTGTTGCCATGTTAGCATGCTTGCCATGAGGCTATTTGCTTAATTGCTTAACTGCATGAATGCCTGTGGATGAAGGATTCATTGCTTGAATTGGAACAATTCATCAAAATGTGAGTTTTAAGCCCACTTGAAGTGGCAAATCATCATGTTTTAAGCCCAGTTAAGGGTGGCGAATCCACACTTTAGCCTACTTGAGGGTAGCCGCTTCAAACCACTTTTCAAAAAACAAACATGAGATGTTTTGTTCCAACTTGGGTGATTGAGTCTATACTTGTATGCTATGTGCATCACGTAGTAAGTTAGATAAGTAACCGGAATAAGAACGCATGTGTTTATGAAGCAACATATCATGTTTAGTAGAGGTCGATCTTTGATCGGGCGAGCGGGGGTGTTCATTTCAGGACCTTCCCCTCTCGTACCCAAGTTCCCAAGCCGAGGCAACTTTGGTGATGACGGACACGTGGCCTTTGGCACGAGTCAGCGTTTCCTAAATTTCCCAAAACAAAATATTTAGGTGGCGACTCTGAAATCTGGCAAAGCAGTCCATGTTTGGTGCTTTTTGATTAAAATTGATTTTCCAAAACGATTTGCCGAATTTGGACTCTTTGGTGATTTATCAGTCTTACATTGCACTTTGTGAGATTAGATTCAGAACCGTGACAGGAGTCCGAACTGTAGTAGTTAGAACACAAATCCACGCCCTCTTTGAAAGGGGTGTGCGGAGCGAGTTCGAGCGGTCTACAGGCACCTATGGTGGCGTTTTTCTACAAAACGCCACTAAATGTTATGCCTTCCCTTCAATTAGTGATTTCTTTTTCCAGATTGGTTTTACATTCTATCAAATAGAATTTTTTAACATTCATTCTAAACCAGATTATTTTATTTATACCAAATTAAATTTTCAACAATATATTCAACCAATCATATCAAAATCAAAATTAAAAAAATAAAAATAAAAAAATAAAATCATTGCCACATTCATACATTCTAGTCTCATTTGAAAATTTAAAGTACAATGAACCAAAAATAAAATAAAATAAAAACTACAAATAAAGTTGATGCATAACACCCATTCTTTTAATACGGGGTGACACCTGAAACATTTTGACAGACTTTTACTTCGTCCTCTTTCTTGAGTTGATATAAATTGCATATAAGTTGCATTCCTCGGAAAGAAAAAAAGAAAGACATTTCACACAAATAATAATGTGAAAACACATGATATGATTAAGAAATACAACTAAATATATGTATATATATTTAGAGAGAGAGAGAGAGAGAGAGAGAGAGAGAGAGAGATTAACAAAGATAAGTGACTAACATGGAAAAAGGAACAGAACATTCAACTCTTATATATTCATTATTCTTCTCTTCAAAATTCATTCCATTTCCTAAATTTGTTTGAAATTCTTAACAAAAATCAGAGACATCTCCTTTCCCTCAAACAAGACTGCCTCTACTTTATATGCCCAATTAAATTAACTTACTAGAATTTCTATTTGAAACTTGAGAGAAAAATACCACACTCAGAACCCCTTTCAACATTTGATCTTCTAGGTATATAAAACACCGTTAGGTTTTTGTAATTGGTAATCCCGTTTGACAAAACTCCTTTCAGTTATAATTTTACTCGATCTTTTATTTCAGTGAGGCTATGAGTTAGATACGAATCCAACTCGAATTGTACTTTGCAGAAGAGTTTGTGATGTTAATTCTTTCATGTTTGCCATCTAGTATTTTTGCAGAGCGCCTGAATTTCTGGGAAGAAAGTTTTACTGCTCGGGCAGTGAAAGTTACGCTCGAGCGGTCAGCCTATATGTTTCGCACCGCCTTTAGTCACACTGCTCGAGCGCAGAGCAATGAAAGTTGCGCTCGAGCGGTCTTCGCGATTTTGTTTTCCATAAAGTGCGTTGTTCACTGTTTTTAGGGGGGTGGGCTGTCCAGATTTTCAGAGAGGAACCAGATACAAAATGTCTTATATTGGAGGATGTTTTAAGAGTATTTCCTTGATGATTTAAAAGTGATCAATTGATCCGTGAACTTCTTATTAACATCATCAAGGATTTGTTTGTTTTCGTTTATTCAATAAGAGAGAGAGAGAGAGTTGTTGTTCGGTGGATTCCGTGGAACTAGGGCTTGAAGCTTTGGTGGATTTCAGAGTGGCTCATCATCGTGGATTTGACATCGGCGTTGTGGATTCAACGTTGGGCAAGACAATTCCGAGGTGAAGACAGGGTTGGAAGAAGCACATATGGGTCGGTTCGATTCGGGTGTGGATTCGCTAAGTAACTGAGGGTACATTTGTATAATTTTTTTTTGTCTTCTTAGTGGATTATTTTATGGCTTTTGCACATAATTTTTTTATCACAATTTGAGGCGGTCTAATTGTGGTTTTCTCACGTAAAATTGTTGTGTCGATTTGTCTTCGATTGTTTGATTGGGATTGTTATTTACTGGTTAAAATTGATACATAATCACAAATCAATATCTCGGGAATTCAAAAATTTTCAAACACAATTTTGAGGGGAAAAAAAATTAGAAAATTCAAGGACGGTCCTCTATATTACATATTATATATATGGAAAGATGATTTTAAATAGGGCTAAACTTCTCTCCAGTTCAAGATTAGACTAGAGCATGTTGTTGGGCGCGTGAGGGCTCATTACGAGTCTTGTTTTGATGATCCGAACCATTTAATATGTAGAACTCGTTGAGTACATTATTCCTATAAAAAATCACGTTAATCGGATATCGGTAGCTACTTGATCGAATCATATTTTTGTCAATGGTAAATATAATTAATTTTCAAAATAAATTGTTAATAAAAATCTAATCAAGTAACTATTGATATCTGATTAACGTAATTTTTTACAAAAATAAAGTGGATAAAGTGTACTGGAGAGGAACATGACCCAAAAAGAATATGTAAGTTCCACTGTGCATTCGTTGCCTGAAGTAGCCATAACTAGATTCAAAGGAACCTATTATTAGATGAAGAAGAGAAACAAGTTGCAAACCTTGTTACATACAATGTCAATTTTTATTTTTATTTTTATTTTTTTGAACGAATACAATGTCATTTAATCATTTAATATGATGGAACAAAAAAAAAAAAAAGTATTTGATACAAGCTAAACTTGTCCTCGTGAAAAACATAGTGATAGAAGGGATCACAGATCATAAATTAACTCAAGGTAAATTATATTTTACACTCTTTATGTTGATGACTTTCCATTTTCGCTATTCAAGTTTTATTTTTTTATTTTTTTTTTCTTTTTTTCATTTTGATCCTTCATATTTTAAGTTTTTCTTAATTTACTTTTAAAGTTAATTTCTATTCAAAATTAAATAGAAAATACCATAATAATTATCATATAACATAAAAAATATATTATTATGTTGGAGTTTAAATTTATGTTAGAGATGTGAGTTATATATAATAAAATATTTTTATGCTAAGTAACTAACAATGTGTCATTTTTTGTCTATTTTTTAACAAAAATTAACTTTAAAAATAAAGTGAAAAAAATTTTGAAACATGAATATCAAATTGAAAAAACAACAATTTAAAAAACCAAAATGAGAAAATATCTAAACATAAAAAGGCCTTAACTCAATGTTAAACATCTGCTGTCGTTGAGCAAAATTATACACTATGTTCAATTTTTGTTCTTTAGCGAGAATTGGTAAAATGTCCACATAAGTTGAATGTCAATTCAGTTCCGATTCAGACCTCTAATTTAGATGCTCTAAAAGCAGCTCTAAATAGGTGGCACCCAACAAGGGAAGATGAAGCACAGTTGCACATACAGTGCATGTGTTTCACGCACTGTGTAAAAAATAAAAATAAAAATAAAAAAAGATAAAAAAATAAAAATGATTAATAAAGATAAAAAATTAAAAATATAGATAAAAGAAAGAAAAAAAGAATAAATAAAAAATAAAAAGAAAGTAAAAAATAAAAATAAAATAAAATGGATTAAAAATAAGAAAAAATAAAAAAAAGTAATGGTTCCGTAAAATAACGGTAAAACAGAGGTATTTCAAGGTCTATTCCAGATCTATCTCTTTTTCGTTGTCCCTCTCCTCCACCGTCGGGCGTCTTGTCCCTCCTCCACTGTCCGGGGTTCGCTGTCTCCCTCTCTCGCTCTGAAAGCATTTGCAGATCTGTCATCCGCCATCTTCTCCACCGTTCGACATCTTCTCTGTTGTCCACCGTTCGGCGTCTTCTCCCTCTCCGATCTTCGTCTCTCTGTTGCTCTAAAAGCATTTCCAGGTCAGTGATGCTGTCCTCTACACATGTTGGATTTTCTATATATATATATATATATATTTAATCGATGATGAATTGATCAGTGATGCTGTCCTATATACATGTTGGATTTTCTATATACATTTCCAGGTCAATGATGAATTTATATACATTTATATATAAATATATATTGAGAATGATGAATTGATAAATTTCTGGTTAATCATTTTTAATTGATGATGAATTGATTTTGATGAATTGAATGAGAGTGAATTGATGAATATTTAGATATGTAGACTGTAATATTGATGAATCGTTTCCAGAGCTTACAGTTGTAATATTGATGAATATTTTGATATGTTGATTGTAATTGAATTTAAGTCTTTTGATTTAAGTTTAAATTTTGAATGAGCAGAAATGGGGATTGATTCAAATAGTGGTGAGAATCCTTTATTAAATGTTAGTGAAGAAGTTGAGGAACCTAAGAGGATATGTGCTTTAGGTCAAAGCAAGAAGTGTACACATTTTATGCCAAATATGCTAAACATATTGGATTTTCTATAGCTTATAAAACAAATTTTTTTGGCGATGATGGGGAATTAAGATACTTTGGGATTGAATGTTCTCGATCAGGGAAGAGAACCAAAAAAATCAGAAGTAAACCCTCTAAAGCCATCTTTGTCCACAAAAATTGGTTGCAAAGCAAGGGTACGAATGAGACTACAAAAGGATGGGAGATTTATGTTAACCACAGTTAACCTTAAGTATAATCATGAATTGATTTCTATCGACTCACGTCATTTTTCAATAAGTAAGAAAATTCTTACTCCTGTGAAGAGAAGATTAGAAATTAATGATCAAGCATGGATTGGGGTGTCTAGGAATTATCACTCAATGGTTGTTGAAGTTGGGGGTTATGAGTCATTAACATTTGATGAGCAAGATGCAAGGAATTACATTGATAGAGCTAGAAAATTGAGGCTTGGAGTAGAAGATTCCGATGCACTTCAAAAATATTTTTTAAGGATGCAAGCACAAAATTCGAGTTTCTATTATATTGATGTTGATGCTAACTTTAGCATTAGAAACTTGTTTTGAGCAGATGCAATGAGTTGGGTGACTTATGAAGAATTTGGGAGATGTTGTTTCATTTGACACAACTTATCTCACTAACAAATATGATATGACATTTGCTCCATTTGTAGGAGTTAACCATCATGGACAGCCGAGTTTGCTTGGTTGTGGGTTGTTATCTAGTGAAGACACTGATGCATTTGTTTAGCTATTCAAAGCATGGTTAAATTGCATGTCAGATCATCTCCAAAAGCTATAATAACTGATCAGTGCAAAGCTATGCAAAATGCTATAGAAATTGTCTTTCTAAATACTCGACATCGATAGTGTTTATAGTATATAATGAAAAAAATTCTGGAGAAATTAAAAGGGTATTCCCACTATGAATCCATGAAGTTGGATTTACAAAATGCAGTGTATGACACTTTCACAAAAGATGAATTTGCGATGAAATGGAAAGAGATGATTGCAAAATTCAATTTTTATGAAAATTAGTTGTTGGGGGTGTTATATGATAAGCGACATCGATGGGTTCCTATCTATGTGAAAGATATATTTTGGACTGGCATGTGAACTACACAACGAAGTGAGAGCATGAATGCCTTTTTTGATAGATATGTCAACCCAAAGACTACATGAAAACAATTTGTTGAACAATATGACATTGCCTTGAGAAGTAAGGTAGAGAAAGAGAAGAAAACTGACTTCAAGTCTCGACACAAAGTGTTTGATTGCTTAACTGTGTATGGTTTTGAGAAGCAATTTCAGGATACCTACACCAATGCAAAATTCAAAGAAGTTCAAGCAGAGATGAAGAGGCAGTTTATTGTCAGTTGTTTCTTGTGAAAGAAGAGGGTTCAATTTGTACATATTTTGTGAAGGAATCCGTGATAGTTTTTGGTAAGATGAAGCATGTGGACTTTGTTATCTATTATAATTCGACAGAATTTGATGTGTAACGTATGTGTTGGTTGTTTCAATTTAGAGGCATCATGTGTGCTCACTCACTCATTGTGCTCATCGCAAGATGCATAAATGAGGTTCCAAACAAATACATTCTACCACGATGGATAAAAGATTTGTATAGAGGGTACACATGCATAAAAACCACATACACTCGCTTTGGGGATTATTTCAATGCAAAGGTCTATGACACTATGAATAGAAAATTGATTAGGATTGTACAAGTTGTTAGGAACTTTGAAAGGAAAATAAAAATTATTGACCATGGGTGTGGACGCGCCCTTGGGCTTTGCTACTACAGTTCGGACTCAAATGTCACGGTTCTGAATCTAATCCCGCAAAGTGCAATGCGAGACCGATAAATCACCAAAGAGTTCAAATCCGGCAAATCATTTTGGAAAACTGATTTTTAAGAAAGAAGTGCCAAACATGGACTGCTTTGCCAGATACAGAGTCGCCACCTAAATATTTTGTTTTGGGAGAATTTAGGAAACCCTGACTCGTTGCCTAAGGCCACGTGTCCGTCATCACCAAAGTTGCCCGGGCTCGGGAACTTGGGTACGATTGGGGAAGGTCATCTATGAGCACCCCCGCTCGCCCGATCCGAAGATCAGCCTGTACTACGCATGATATCTTGTTTTTGAAAACACGTGCGTTCTTATTCCGATTAATTAGCTAGAATTACTATGTGATGGACACAACACACAAGTATAGACTAAATCGCCTAATTTGGAACAAAGCATTGCATATCCGTTTGTTTGGAAATGGTTTCAAGTTTGCTACTCGCAAGTAGGCTAAAACACGGATTTCAATGAATCGTCCCAATTCACGTAATCCAACCTTCACCCACAAGCATTCAGGCAGTTATATCATATAAGCAATTAGCCTCATGGCAAGCATGCTGTTATGGCAAAACTCATACACATGCAAGATGCTAAAGCATAAACACTTACAGTGTACTCTGAGTCAAAACAAGAAACTAGTTAGTAATCATGCATGATCCTAGTTCGTGTTGAGATGGCTAATGCAACACAAGCACAATGTAACTAGAATAGGCTCGGCTAATCTAAAATGGCATATGACATGCGACAATTCGATACACGTATTCAAGTTTGGAATTGAAATACGATGCAGTTAGTATGATGCGCCGAGCCCGGTGCATGCAATACAGATGAATGATGCAAACATGCAAGCATAAGGTATGCTAAATGAAATATGCCCTAGAACTAACCATCATAAGCGGGTAAGTAAAAGGGAGAAAGAAGTGGGGGTTTGGAAGACATGCACCACACACACGCACGCTTATTACACAATTGGCCCTCTCGACGGAGGAACCGAAAGAATAATACAAATGAACTAATTAACTAACTAACAAGCTAATTAATTAATTACAAAACCAAATGAATAATTAGCTACAACTAATTATTACAACACTTAAATAATTAACAAATTAATTAAGCTACGAAAGCAGGTAAAGCAGCCTCGGGAAGAGGGACAAATGCATGCTCAATCGGCTTCGCTTGAAAATCCGTTGCCATGCTTCATGTTGCCTCTGTTTGCATTGCTCTGTACCTCTGAAAACTGCACAAGTCTCAAGGATGCTTCTGAACCACTCCCTGAGTGTTGTGGGAGGTCACCGGCCAAAATATAGGACCATCGGCCAAGATAAACAGGTAATTGACCAAAAGTATGGCTCTCGGCCAGATGTTTGTAGCCGACCGGCACTAAAGATGGCCGACCGGCCATATCTTCCTGCAGAATGTTGTGTTGCTGCAGCAGAGGACAAACAGAGCATGGCAATACATTTACAAGACAATGTTTGCATGACCACCCTCCTTATCATGTCATGAACTCAAGGGAGTATAGTCCTCGACCCTCGGACCATCAATCACGCATTTCAATGCATGATGGCCAAAGGAGCCGAATGTGCAATTAATATCAAATGAAATGCACAAAAACATACAAAGGGCCCCAACCTCTATCATGATTGATCAAGAGGCAAGGGATGCACACACAATGCTATGCAACCTAAGCATGCAAGCAAGCAACTCAAGCATGATGCAAATCCAATGCAACATAAGCATGTTAATGACAATGCCATACAAGGCTAATGGTGACAAGCATGCCAAATGCAATGTAACCTAAACAAGTATGCAAGATGCAACATGAACATTCAAGCATGCAAGGCATGCAAAGGTGGAAAAGTATGCAACAAGATACAAAATGCGACAAGCATGTGACAACATGATAAAGGGATAAGCATGCAACAAGCATGCAACATACTAGCATGCAATAACATGCAAGGTAATAAATATGCAACAAGCATGCGACAACATGCAAGGCAAGCATGCAACAACATGCAAAGGATGGACTTAAACTAAAATGGATAACTCTCAAATAGGCCCAAATCAGTGGCCAAAATGATGAAACAAAGGCATGAAATACACATACAAACATGCATGCTAATTAGCCTAAAGATTAAGGCATAAAAGGGAAACTCTCAAGCACACTTAAAAGAGACAAATATGGACATGTGACAAATATGTTAAGCTTTGAAATCATGCAAGGGATGATGCCAAATCAACCAAACTACACAAGTAAAGCATGCAAGAAAACCCAAAGCTTAAGACTAGCCAAGGGACTCAAACCATGGCTATGTGAAACATGAAGCAAATGGCCAAAGTGAACCAAAACAGTCCTAAAGCATGCCAAAGTAAGCCTAAAACATGCAAGGAATGGGGCCAAAATAAGCAAGAACAAAGGGCCAAAAGCATGAGGCATGCAAGGGTACAAAAGAGGTGTTACACTACACCTAACATAACCAAACATGGCATGATTTAAGCCACCAAAATCAGAGTTATGGCATGTTGAAACAAGACCAAAAACGCATTAAAATGGCATCCTAGAGGCCTAAACATGGAGGCATGCGCAATGACCCATTCATGAGACATAAAACATCAACTCTTTAAAACATTAAAGGAGTGAGAAATGCAAGTATATGAGCATACTATATGGACTAAAATAACATAACAAGTGATGCCAAATCACTGAAATGACCCAAGTACAGCATGCTAGTGACTTGAACACTCAAAGCTAACAAGCTAGAATGCCTTATGGCTATAAAAGGCATGGCATACATGGTTAAAACAACTCAAATAAGAGCTTTAGCATGTTAAAAGAAAGCTAAAAACTTCATGGAGTCGAGCCAAAATTATGCTAGAATGACATGTTACAACATGATGCATATTAAGGCAAATGAAAGGATTGCAAGACAAGTATATGGAGCATGTAAGAGGCCATTAAACCAACTTTAGACAGAGGTAAAACATGGCAAAATAACACCAAATACTTGCTGAAATGGAGCTAAAACAAGCTAAGCATATAAGCTGCCAACATAAGTCATTTATGCAAGCATTCAAGACAACAAGGAGAGGGGATGACCCTCTCCTATTTGAGACCTTAAAACACCATCCCCACCACTGAAATCCCTCTGGATTTCAATGGTGAGAAGGCCAAAACAAGGTGATCTCAAAGTTTAAAAATAAAGCACAAAAACAAGGCCAAACAAGGCCTAAGAGGGGGTAAACAACCCCAAACACAAAAATGACCTTAAACAAAGTCTTAAGCACTAAAAATCAGAACTTTTATCAGTTATAATCTAAGCTTAAAACAATAAGCAAGAAGGGCTAAAAGCTTAAGCAAGAATGGGGTATCTAAAGCAAGGAACTCACCCTTGTAGAACCTCTTCAAGAACAAAGCTCCAGCAAGTTTTTTGAGTTCAAACCCACCCAAGAACACCAAAACCAACTCCCTAGTACCTCAGTAACAAAGGGAAAGTGTATTGCTAGGTGTTTGTGTGTTAAACTAAGACAATACTACACTTTTGAAGCACAAAAAAGGAGAAAGAAGGTAAGATAGATATAAGGCTATATCTATCCTTCAAAGGTGATTTTTCTCAACCCTTAAGGAAGGAGGAGGGGCTCCCTCTTTATAGAAGTTCACATTCTAAAGCTTCCAAGAGAAGCTAAGCAAAGGGCAAATCCCTCCATACACGCGTATGGAGGGGGTCAATTGTGCATACCAGCTGTGCCAGCTGGCATAAAATATCTGCATAAAGAAGATGAACAGGGTTCGGCCAGGAAATATGGCCGATCGACCGATAAAGGGGCCGGCCGACCAAAAAAATTGCCGATCGGCCAACACTTTTGGCCGATGACAAGAAAACAAGGCCAATGGCTTTATGCCTTGGCCGATGGGTTGAGGGGATGGCAAACAAGCCACCCTCCTCGCTCAGAAGCGAAAACACAAGTGCTTGGTCCTCAACCAAGCACAAAACAAACAAGTTGAGAGATCCTACGGCAAGGCGCGAGACCGAGACCTTCGAGAGCTCAAAACGAACACGAGCATGGATGATTATTGAGTGTTCAAACGATGACGTCCAAGTCTTGAGGACGGTCAAAAATGGGGTGTCTACAGTTGCCCCTCTTTGACAGAACTCGAAAGTCATAAAAATGACGGGAGTGAATGTCAAAGCCTAGAGACGACCCATTTTTGACAAGGCCGAAGACTTAGACAAGCATACAAGATAGCAAGATATGTTCTCGAAGGCAGGGGCAAAATGCAAATGACATGCACGGTGTTGAACATAACTTATGATCATGCAAAGAAAGTTGTAACGAAGCAAAACATGCAACAGTTTTAAGCAGGAGAACACAAATCTAACTACATTATATGCAGAAAGGATGTAAGAGAATTATACAATTCTCGCTACGTCTCACACGGAGTACATACAATACCTGTCCGGTTCGTCTGGTCTCACCAGCTTCAAATGAACCGTATATACAATATCGTGCCTGCAAAATAAAGGAACTTAACAGGTACAATATCGTTGGAAACATGCATAACAATGCAAGTGAGAAGTGCGTGACAACGCAAGTGAAGTGGTGCATGACAACGCAACCTAATCGTGCACATAACAATGTGAAAAGGGGTGCAAGACAATGAAACCTGAGGGTGACGCATAACAATGTGGAATGGATGCAAGACAATGCAACCTAAGGGTGATGCATAACAATGCGGAATGGATGCAAGACAATGCAACCTAAGTGTGACGCATAACAATGCGGAATGGATGCAAGATAATGCAACCTAAGTGTGACGCATAACAACGCATAACAATGCGGAATGGATGCAAGATAATGCAACCTAAGTGTGACGCATAACAACGCATAACAATGCGGAATGGATGCAAGACAATGCAACCTAAGTGTGACGCATAACGATGTGGAATGGATGCAAGACAATGCAGCCTAAGTGTGACGCGTAACAATGCGGAATGGATGCAAAACAATGCAACCTAAGTGCGACGCATAACAATGCGGAATGGATGCAAAACAATGCAACCTAAGTGTGACGCATAACAATACGGTGAAAACAAGCATAACAATGCAAGTGAAGTATACATAACAATGCAATGCATTAACAAGTGCAGGTAAGGTGCGCAAAATAGTGCGAGCAATGCACTAACAGGTGCAGGTAAAGTGCGCAAAATAGCGTGAGCAATGCACTGACAGGTGCAAATGAGGTGCGCAAAATAGTGCGAATGCAATGCAATGCACTAACAGGTGCATATGATGTGCGCAAAATAGCACGATGCGTAAAATAGCGCGAATGAAATGCAATATGCAAAATGCACTAACAGGTGCATATGATGTGCGCAAAATAGCGCGAATGATGCAATGCACTAACAGGTGTATGTATGCAGTGCGCAAGATAGCGCGATGCGCAAAATAGCGCGAAATGATATGTAATGCAAAATGCAAGGGGTGACAAACTCCAACCATGCTGGAATCATGAGAGGAGGAAAAGCAGCCAATTAGGCGTGTATACAACGCAACCTAAGACAAATTCCAAACACGCCAAAATCGTGTAAGGAAGAGGGACACTCAAACCACGTTGAAATCGTGAGAGGAGGTCCAAAACAATTCCAAACATGCTGAAATCGTGTGAGGAAGGAACAAACTCTAACCATGCTGAATTCGTGAGAAGAGGTTAACAATTCCAAACACGCTGCAATCGTGTGAGGAAGGAACAAACTCTGACCACGCTGAATTCATGAGAAGAGGTTAACAATTCCAAACACGCTACAATCGTGTGAGAAAGGAACAAATTCTAACCACGCTGAATTCGTGAGAAGAGGTCAAAAACAATTCCAAACACGCTGAAATCATGTGAGGAAGGAACAACACTAACCACGCTGAAATCGTGAGAAGAGGTCAACAACAACCCGCCCAGGCGTGTTCAAAACACAACCTGAGATAAAACCCGCCCAGGCCCGCGCGTCACGTGTCCTGAGATAAATTCCAAACACGCTGAAATCTCGTAAGGAACGGGACAAGGGAGAAACATAGGGACATATCCCCACTGCTTCGGAAAAAGAAGGAAACATAGGGACATATCTCTATGTTTTGGAATGGTACGGGCATTTGGAACGTATTCCAAATGCTTTAAACCAGAAAAGGAGAAACATAGGGAGACATCCCCGTGTTTCGGAAAGAAAGAGAAACACAGGGATATATCCCCGTGTTTCGGAAAGAAAAGAAACATAGGGACATATCTCCGTGTTTCGGAAAGAAGAGAAACATAGGGACGTATCCCGGTGTTTTGGAATGTTACGAGCATTGGAACGTATTCCCAATGCTCTAAACCAAAAAAGGAGAAACATAGGGACGTATCCCCGTGTTCCGGAAAGAGGGTGTGCATAACAATGCAACAAGAGGAAAGGCACACCTCTCAGCGTATCACACGCCAGAGAGGGAAGAGAAAATCTCTCAACGTATCACACGCGAGAGAGGGAAAAGACTGTGCAAGAAAGCGCAGTCATCCAAACACGTATCAAACACGAGAGGAGAAAGGTAGGTCCAAACGCATGTCTAAAAGTGAGAGGAGAAAGGTAATAGTCAAAACTGAACCGGAACTTCTCTAAATGAACAGTACAAACAATACCGTGCATAAATGAGGAAGAAACTCGAAAGGTAGAATGCAATACAATGCATGATGTTTAATGAAGACAATAAACAAACAAAGCGGCGCTTTAGAAAGCACCTCACAGGGTGAGTGGTGGTAAACCGCTCTACTCCGATTGGGATCTCTCCTCGTGTTTCTCGAACACTTACCTTCAACTCGCAGTACAAAGGTCCTAAAATGCTGAGAAGGAGCAACGTTTGCTGGGGAAACCACAGATGCCGCTTTTCTTCCTAATCATACTCACAACTTTCCCTATTCTTCAACGGGGTGACAGACTAGGTTGGATCAGTATCCAGAATCGAGGCGCATACATGCTTGATACCTTAACCTATGGGGCTTCCATACAGATTTCAAGCCGGGGATACACCCCTAGGTATTTAAACCAGACTTTAGTCTTGGAATTCCAAACCTTTGCGTTCTAGGCAACAACCATTCGAACTCTAGTTTCCACCATCGCAATTGATCTCCTAGGAACCCATTGCAAATACAGCCAAGATGCCTCTGGCAGGGATTGGTGCTCAAGGAGAGCACTTCTGATCCCCATTCTGGCATAGAAACAGCTGACACAATATTTCATCTGTTTTGAACACACAGCCCTTACAACACACTGCTCACACTGAACCCACAGCCCATAACACAGTACCCGGTTTATTCTGCGCATGGCTTATTCAATGCACTGCTCACTCTGAACCCACGGCTCATAACACAGTACTTGGTTTATTCTGCACACGGCGTATTCTGAACACTGGTCACTCTGAACCCACGGCTCATAACACAGTACCTAATTTATTCTGCGCATGGCTTATTCTGAACATACAGCCCATACAGCACACTACTCACTCCGAACCCACGGCTCATAACACAGCATTCTAGTTTATTTGGCACATAGCGTATTCTGAACATACAACCCATACAGCACACTGCTCACTCTGAACCCACGGCTCATAACACAGTGCTCGGTTTATTCTGCACACAGCTCATACTGAACATACGGGACGTACAGAAGTTGAAACATACTCAGATGCTCCAAATTTTCCCTCTTTTCTTCTACTTCGCAGTCCGGAACCCACATAGCTTCAAATAGGTCCTGGTTTTACTGTTCTGACATGACTTGGGTTGAACCCTGCGGTTTTACAGAAGAACAAATCCTGTTTTGTACAAATGTGGAGAATGACACAGCATTCTGAGCAAAAAATGATTTATTTTTGAAATTGAGAAATGAATTCTCGACCGGGTATTGAGCCTACGACTGAACACAGTGAAAAAGACTCAACAACAGAAAATAAAGGTAAACAACCTAAACACATCGAGAAACACTCGAAATGACTCAAAACAAGAATCGAGACAAACTAAACAACAGACACGACAGTCAGACGTGTTACAAAAGCGAGAGGCCTCTCAGTTCGCAAGGAGCCAGTTTCTTCGAGTATTGGTTCCCACCCCTTCTCATTTGTGATTCTCACATCACTCGGTCCTCAGGCTCTGTTTTTCTGAAAAAGCCATTTTCCTCACTTTTTCTCTCAACGCACATCTCTCTATTCTTCAATCTGTCATTTTTTGTCCCTCCCCTGGGTGGTTGATGGATAAACAAGAGGTTGTGGGCTCGTGCCCCTAGCATTCCGCTAGATTCTTCTTCTTTTGCTCACAATAGTGAACTTTCCTACAGAGGGGTTGTGCTACAACTGGGTGTGTAGCAAATCTGCAGCTGACATCGGCTG
The DNA here is from genome assembly GCA_030407325.1 of Camellia japonica. Classification (NCBI taxonomy): domain Eukaryota; kingdom Viridiplantae; phylum Streptophyta; class Magnoliopsida; order Ericales; family Theaceae; genus Camellia; species Camellia japonica. The sequence goes on from JAPPVO010000017.1 coordinate 44,892,527, forward strand.
ATGATACCCTGCTGGGGAGTTTGGACGCGATCAGATGTGTCCAAACAAGGGAGTGGAATATCTTGATCCATTCCAGTTCGTGCTTCGCACTTGGCTTGATACCTCGTTGCTTGGAAGATGTTGAGAGCTTTCAGCCCTTTGTTGTTAGCTCCAGTTGTGCCCTTTTCTGGCAGGTAAAGTGCCCTTTCTGACAAGTATGTTGACAATGGGGAAAAAGACAGAACACCTGACTCAACTGTGCCCCTAGTCCATCATTTTGACCATTTTTTTGTTTTGGCTTTCTACTAAAACAATTTTGACCAATATGAGAGTTAAATCAACATACTTGTTCAACTTTTCTGATTTGAAATCATGCAAGTTAGTTTGTGAGCACTGAAAATCTTCCATTTTTTGGGTCCAAGATATGGTCCAGTTTTGGAAAATGGAATAATTTTCGAGAAAATTAGTCAACCTCAGTAAAAACTCTCAAAAATTATTTTTGCAAACGTCCACTACTCAACAAGCACGAGACCTACTTTTGAGATGCACAACCTTGGATTCATAATAATGGAAAAACTGCCCCTTACCTGAAGGACACTACATGGCAACGAAAAGTTGCCCCTTGTTTGAATAGCACCGCAGCACATTGTAGGGCAATGGAGAGTTGACTCTTGTCTGAATGGTACCGCAGCGCATTGTAGTCAATCCTCAGAGTGGCGAACACAACCCAAACTTTCTCGGATATAGAGAAGGCAAAGATGATCAAAACCATTACATGGGCACAATCAATTTGGAAGTGTTTATGGCTAGACTTCAGAATGAAGTTGCCTACGTATCCCAAACATGGGAATCAAGCCTTACGTAATTCAGGTTAAGGTACACTCGTGTATTAACCTTCACCTTTTACGCTCTAACTTTTGCCAAGGCCGCCCTTCCGGGTTTTCAACATTGCGAGCTATGTTCTTCTTTTCATTTCATTTTTTCTTTTTCTTCTTTTCATTCTTTTTCATCTTTTCTTTTTTTATTCTTCATTCTTTGCATTTTTTCTTTTTTTTTCATTTCTTTTTCTTGCTCTAACTTTTGCCTGGGTCGCCCTTCCGGGTTTTCGGCCCAGCGAGCCTCTCAAGGGTAAAAGTGTAGCTTTGTCCATGTCAAATGGTTTTGAGATCTCGAAGCCATCTGAATCCAGGAGAGTGGCTGTTGCTCGCTGATGATGTAAAAGTCCATCCGATGGGGGCTGAATTTACCCCTAGTGTTGTGGATAGGAACTCAGTTGTCCTTCAGCAATACCTTCTTCTTTCTCCCCTTCTGGGATTTTGCATTCTTGTCGACCTTCGTTGATTTGCAGAATGGTCCATCTTTGGCTCTTCAAGCACATCTGATATTTTTTGCCCCTAGTTTGAGGGGTGCTTCTGATCTAACTTTGCAAGCTTCTTTTGACGACGTCTGACCTTCTTGATCTAACTTTCTTGCCTCTTGTTCGAGGGCTGCTTCAAATCTGGCCACACGGGCCTCACATTGTGGTTGACCGTTGAACATTCTGAATTGAGGTTCAAGGTTTTGAAAACAAAAGGGGTCGAATCTCTAGGCTGAGAGCGATCCTAAGCTACACAATCTCAAGAGCGATTCCACACAGGTCTTCGTAGGACCGCGCAAAACATTTTTTGAAATCTTTTAAGAAAGCGACAATCGCTCGCGCTGAAGACAGTGTAGAACCAATCTAGATCAAGCCAGGATCATTCTCAGTACCCACATTAACAAACATGATTTCATTCATTAAGGGCTTAGCATGCCTCTCTTTCTCTTAATTTGATCAAATTTCGCAAATCCAGAGGAATTCCTTCCTCTTTGTTTTCAACAAAATGTTCAAAAAGTTTTTCAAAAACTTAGGTCAATGCAATGACTTAAAGGCACAAAAGAAGTAGGTGAAAATGCACTGCCGTTTCATTCAAACTTTCGGCACAACTGGCGCAAGGCAGAAGCAAACACAAGAGTGTGAAAGTTTACTATTGTTTCATTCAGATCTTCTGGTGTAACTGGCTCCATGAGAGAAATAGACTCAAAAGAAAATAAAAAGACAAACGCGAAACAAAATAGTGACATCCGAAGTAACACCCCTGAAATCACCCGACTTCTGTACAACAGGACTGACTTGATACAACAAGACAGACCCTTAAAAGATGGACTCAAAACAAAAAGACTGACTCAAAACAAAACCACAAAACTGACTCAACACCCAAGTCAGAAACTACAAAAACCAGCATTCGCAAATGCTCAAAACAGTGCGTGCCACATGCCACATCTGAAGTAAACTGAGCACCGCCCGTAGGTGGTTCATTCCCTGATCACATACTTGTATTATCCTCAAAGTTCACTGACCCAGTGACGATGGACTTTGCTGAGCTAGGTGGGAGGATGATCTCATTGTCAAGCAAATCCTGTACTTCGTGGCGAAGACAGAAGCAATTGTCGGTGTTGTGACCGGTTTATTGATGGTACGCACAGTACTGGGCAGCGTCATGACTAGACGGAAGACGACTAGGGAGAGGCCGAGGCTCGAGGGGTTTGAGATGCCCCTTTTCAGCAAGGATTTGAAGAGCCTTAGACAAAGGCATGTGGAGGGCATGGAAGACCTTGTGACCTCGGGGTAGATACTTCGAGGTTTGCGGACTTTTGCTGGACGCACTAGCAAAGGGGTCGGCAGGCGCTGATTTGGTTTTCTGATCTTTTCCGGATGCAGGATTAGATCTAATAGGATCATTTCCAGTATGACGGCCCTTCTCCCGGTTCACCCCTTGGCTTGAACTGCCCTTAGTATGAGTGGGGAAAGTGTCATCCACAATCTTTGGAGCAATTGCGAGCACCAGTTATTTGTTCAGTCCCCCGGCTTTCAAAGCCTCAACAGCCTGCAGGAGTTGTTCATAGGGATGAATGTCTGCCCCCACCTTGTTCTTTCCACTAGCCTCAGCTTGGTCGAAGGTTTGGGTTGCTACATCAGAGCAGAACCCGGTTATTGTTGACATGCCATTGCCTATACTTAGGATGGGTTCAGGCTGGCTGAGTTCAATTACAATCCGCCCCAAGAGCGGAGGCTCTTCCAGCATAAAGTTCCCGGCATGTGACATGGTCGGTGGCGGAGCCGATATTCCGTAGGCTAGATCAGCAACAGATCTCTGAAGATCACCGATCATTCCCATCAGCTCAAAAGTGGTGGGCTTATGGGTTTGAAATAATTGAGGTTCCCATATTGGATGTGCGGCAGGTGACCTGGGTGGACGTTGCATCTCAACATCGGTCTCACTCTGTATTGTGATTCCTTGGTTTAGTGCCGCTACCATGACCATAATTTCTTTTGAATTCTGTGTCATCGTGAGTCTGTTGAACTGAACAGAGGTGATGTGACTGGTGGCTGACGGATCTAATGAACCGGTGAGCCTTGACTGGCCCTTTTCTGCCTTGCCTCAGCGAAGGAGAACACTGGTTACTCGGAACCGAATCTCTGAACTGAAAGAGAAAACAGGCAGCATCTCAGCCCAATTCCACCATAATAGACATAAGCATAGCTGAATAACTGTATTCGACCACTGATCACTGTTCCACAAATTACTGTCCCAAAACTGAATTTGATACCCGCAGATATAACTGATTCTCAAAATACTGATGCCTGCAGGCCTGATACCCAAACTGATACATGCATTCCTGTAGAGGCACACTCTAAAAGCACATAGCAAGCAAATGAGAGCCAAAACACCCCTATGTTGGGGTAGGGTTTCCCTGTCCTATTTTGTCAGGAGCTAGGGTTTCACTATGCACACAGCGGTTTCACACAACCTATAATCGGGTAAGCAACCTGTCCTAGCTTGGAATAGCCACTATGGATTCCGAATATGCACTAGGTCGAATGGTCAAAAAGGGTGCCTCGGTAAAATCGGGGTTTGTGTTCCCATCGTGGCAGAGCCCGCAACCGGTCAGCCTTATGGCATGCTTCTCAAAGCGAGCCTCCGGCAAACCGTTCAGGAATAGCATACGACAAACACGGTGTCCTAGGCGGACCAATGCAAATGCAATGCAAAGAGACACATGAGTGCAGTCAAAACAAGATATCATGAGTTCGAGTCAAGCTCTCTAAATCCCCAGTAGACTAGCCAGAAACTGTGGAAGCGCCCTTGGGCTTTGCTACTACAGTTCGGACTCAAATGTCACAGTTCTGAATCTAATCCCGCAAAGTGCAATGCGAGACCGATAAATCACCAAAGAGTCCAAATCCGGCAAATCATTTTGAAAAACTGATTTTTAAGAAAGAAGTGCCGAACATGGACTGCTTTGCTAGATACAGAGTCGCCACCTAAATATTTTGTTTTGGGAGAATTTAGGAAACCCTGACTCGTTGCCTAAGGCCACGTGTCCGTCATCAACAAAGTTGCCTGGGCTCGGGAACTTGGGTACGATTGGGGAAGGTCATCTATGAGCACCCCCGCTCGCCCGATCCGAAGATCGGCCTGTACTAAGCATGATATCTTGTTTTTGAAAACACGTGCGTTCTTATTCCGATTAATTAGCTATAATTACTATGTGATGCGCACAACACACAAGTATAGACTAAATCGCCTAATTTGGAACAAAGCATTGCATATCCGTTTGTTTGGAAATGGTTTGAAGTTTGCTACTCGCAAGTAGGCTAAAACACGGATTTCAATGAATCGTCCCAATTCAAGTAATCCAACCTTCACCCACAGGCATTCAGGCAGTTATATCATATAAGCAATTAGCCTCATGGCAAGCATGCTGTCATGGCAAAACTCACACACATGCAAGATGCTAAAGCATAAACACTTACAGTGTACTCCAAGCCAAAACAAGAAACTAGTTAGTAATCATGCATGATCCTAGTTCGTGTTGAGATGGCTAATGCAACACAAGCACAATGTAACTAGAATAGGCTCGGCTAATCTAAAATGGCATATGAGATGCGACAATTCGATACATGTATTCAAGTTTGGAATTGAAATACGATGCAGTTAGTATGATGCGCCGAGCCCGGTGCATGCAATACAGATGATGATGCAAACATGCAAGCATAAGGTATGCTAAATGAAATATGCCCTAGAACTAACCATCATAAGCAGGTAAGTAAAAGGGAGAAAGAAGTGGGGGTTTGGAAGACATGCACCACACACACGCACGCTTATTACACAATTGGCCCTCTCGACGGAGGAACCGAAAGAATAATACAAATGAACTAATTAACTAACTAACAAGCTAATTAATTAATTACAAAACCAAATGAATAATTAGCTACAACTAATTATTACAACACTTAAATAATTAACAAATTAATTAAGCTACGAAAGCAGGTAAAACAGCCTCGGGAAGAGGGACAAATGCATGCTCGATCGGCTTCGCTTGGAAATCCGTTGCCATGCTTCATATTGCCTCTGTTTGCACTGCTCTGTACCTCTGAAAACTGCACAAGTCTGAAGGATGCTTCTGAACCACTCCCTGAGTGTTGTGGGAGGTCACCGGCCAAAATATAGGACCATCGGCCAAGATAAACAGGTAATCGACCAAAAGTATGGCTCTCGGCCAGATGTTTGTAGCTGACTGGCACTGAAGATGGCCGACCGGCCATATCTTCCTGCAGAATGATGTGTTGCTGCAGCAGAGGACAAACAGAGCATGGCAATACATTTACAAGACAATGTTTGCACGACCACCTTCCTTATCATGTCATGAACTCAAGGGAGTATAGTCCTCGACCCTCGGACCATCAATCACGCATTTCAATGCATGATGGCCAAAGGAGCCGAATGTGAAATTAATATCAAATGAAATGCACAAAAACATACAAAGGGCCCCAACCTCTATCATGATTGATCAAGAGGCAAGGGATGCACACACAATGCTATGCAACCTAAGCATGCAAGCAAGCATGCAAGCAACTCAAGCATGATGCAAATCCAATGCAACATAAGCATTTTAATGACTGTGCCATACAAGGCTAATGGTGACAAGCATGCCAAATGCAATGTAACCTAAACAAGTATGCAAGATGCAACATGAACATTCCAGCATGCAAAGCATGCAAAGGTGGACAAGTATGGAACAACATACAAAATACAACAAGCATGTGACAACATGATAAAGGGATAAGCATGCAACAAGCATGCAACATACTAGCATGCAACAACATGCAAGGTAATAAATATGCAACAAGCATGTGACAACATGCAAGGCAAGCATGCAACAACATGCAAAGGATGGACTTAAACCAAAATGGACAGCTCTCAAATAGGCCCAAATCAGTGGCCAAAATGATGAAACAAAGGCATGAAATACACATACAAACATGCATGCTAATTAGCCTAAAGACTAAGGCATAAAAGGGCAACTCTCAAGCACACTTAAAAGAGACAAATATGGACATGTGACAAACATGTTAAGCTCTGAAATAATGCAAGGGATGATGCCAAATCAACCAAACTACACAAGTAAAGCATGCAAGAAAGCCCAAAGCTTAAGACTAGCCAAGGGACTCAAACCATGGCTATGTGAAACATAAAGCAAATGGCCAAAGTGAACCAAAACAGTCCTAAAGCATGCCAAAGTAAACCTAAAATACACAAGGAATGAGGCAAAAATAAGCAAGAACAAAGGGCCAAAAGCATGAGGCATGCAAGGCTACAAAAGAGGTGTTACACTACACCTAATACAACCAAACATGGCATGATTTAAGCCACCAAAATTAGAGTTATGGCATGTTGAAACAAGACCAAAAACACGTTAAAATGGCATCCTAGAGGCCTAAACATAGAGGCATGCGCAATGACCCATTCATGAGGCATAAAACATCAACTCTTTAAAACATTAAAGGAGTGAGAAATGCAAGTATATGAGCATATTATATGGACTGAAATAACATAACAAGTGATGCCAAATCACTGAAATGACCCAAGTAAAGCATGCTAGTGACTTGAACACTCAAAACTAACAAGCTAAAATGCCTTATGGCTATACAAAGCATTGCATACATGGTTAAAAGAACTCAAATAAGAGCTTTAGCATGTTAAAAAAAAGATAAAAACTTCATGGAGTCGAGCCAAAATCATGCTAGAATGATATGTTACAACATGATGCATATTAAGGCAAATGAAAGGATTGCAAGAGAAGTATATAGAGCATGTAAGAAGCCATTAAACCAACTTTAGACAGAGTTTAAACATGGCAAAATAACACCAAATACTTGCTAAAATGGAGCTAAAATAAGCTAAGCATACAAGCTACCAACATAAGCCATTTATGCAAGCATTCAAGACAACAAGAAGAGGGGATGACCCTCTCCTATTTGAGACCTTAAAACACCATCCCCACCACTGAAATCCCTCTGGATTTTAGTGGTGAGAAGGCCAAAACAAGGTGATCTCAAAGTTTAAAAATAAAGCACAAGAACAAGACCAAACAAGGCCTAAGAGGGGGTAAACAACCCCAAACACAAAAATGACCTTAAACAAAGTCTTAAGCACTAAAAATCAGAACTTTTATCAGTTATAATCTAAGCTTAAAACAATAAGCAAGAAGGGCTAAAAGCTTAAGCAAGAATGGGGTATCTAAAGCAAGGAACTCACCCTTGTAGAACCTCTTCAAGAACAAAGCTCCAGCAAGTTTTTTGAGTTCAAACCCACCCAAGAACACCAAAACCAACTCCCTAGTACCTCAGCAACAAAGGGAAGGTGTATTGGTAGGTGTTTGTGTGTTAAACTAAGACAATACTACACTTTTGAAGCACAAAAATAGAGAAACAAGGCAAGATAGATATAAGGCTATATCTATCCTTCAAAGGTGATTTTTCTGAACCCTTAAGGAGGGAGGAGGGGCTCCCTCTTTATAGAAGTTCAAATTCTAAAGCTTCCAAGAGAAGCTAAGCAAAGGGAAAATCCCTCCATACACGTGTATGGAGGGGGTCAATTGTGCATGCCAATTGTGCCAGCTGGCATAAAATATCTGCATAAAGTAGATGAACAGGGTTCAGCCAGAAAATATGGCCGATTGACGAACAAAGGGGCCGGCTGGCCGACCAAAAAAAGTGCCGATCGGCCAACAGTTTTGGTCGATGACAAGAAAACAAGGCCGATGGCTTTATGCCTTGGCCGATGGGTTGATGGGATGGCAAACAAGCCACCCTCTTCCCTCAGAAGCAAAAACACAAGTGCTTGGTCCTCAACCAAGCATAAAACAGACAAGTTGAGAGATCCTAAAGCAAGGCATGCGAACGAGACCTTCGAGAACTCAAAACAAAAACGAGCATAGATGATCATCGAGTGTTCAAACGATGACGTCCAAGTCTTGAGGACGGTCAAAAATGGGGTGTCTATAATGGGTTGGATTAAATCAAGGCAAGAGTGATGAAAGATTATGAGGGTGGTGGAAGTAATGTAACACCTTCGACTAGTAATGTACCACCTATTACTAGTAATGTACCATCTTCTTCCCCAATTGGCAACATTAATAGAAAAGCAATCCATAATACCAATTTGCTTAGTCCTTTGGTTGCTCGCTGAAAAGGTCGACTAGTCAGCAAACGAAAAATCGCCAAAGTGGATCAAATAGTCAATCGGTTGAAGGAAACCAAAACAAAACATAACAAATCAAAGGTAAATTGATTAGTATTCATACATATCGATCTGTTTTCTTTCATTTCTCTATATTCAACTTATATTTAATTGTAAACATGTCATAAATTTGAGGCATTCGTTAATCTTGATCAATATAGGATACAAGGTCCTTGGAGCTCAAGCTCAAGGTCAATCTCAATCTCAACCTCAACGTAGTGCACGAAGAGAGCTTTATCATATGGTTGGCATGGAAAATAGTATGTGTGTGCCGGTACGTGTACATCATAGGAATTTACTTTATGAGTTTATGTTATCTGTCAATAATGTTTAGTAAACTGTTTTTAACATGTCATTTTAATTGAATAGGGACACATGGTGTCACGACCCAAGCCCGCTCTTATTAGTTTAGCGTCGTAACTAGCCAGTAATTCTGGGATCACCAAAGGCCTCTGAACAAACTGTCACATATTAAGGGGCTAGCAGAAGCATATATACATAAAATACATAGTCCATTGAGCTTGTAGACATACATAGGACAGGAATTTCAAAACTTTATATACATACACGTGACGTCATAAATACAGTAGTCTCACGTCACATTCATTAAGGATATAACCAGAAGGGGACTTAGCCCAAAATACAGATAAATAGAAAGCTTGTTCATAATCCAAAAAGAAAACAAAGTCTTATACATTCACAAAACATGACCACATGACTTTCGGAACCTCCTCGGGAGGCACAAGGGTTGGCCGACAAAACAGAGCTCTAGGCGATCATCATTGAGCCTGGCCACGTACCTGATCACCTACATACATAAGTAATAGAGTGAGTGGAAGCCTAGTAAAGAATAATAGAGTAAAGGGTTTTAATTGAATGGTGTCCCATATCAGATTCAGAAATCAGAATTCAGATTCATATTCTTGTTCAAACCATGTACATAAATCAGAATTCATGCGTAATCATACGTGGTACATCCATTACTGCTAATAGAACAGATGCAGAACAAATGGTGGTTATGAGTGACCAGTTTCATAAAGGAACCTTCGGATCCAGGTAACAGATAATAGATATGCTGATCTCCAAACTGGAGCCTTTAATACGAATAACAGATTACAGATATAATAAGTTCCATAATGGAACCTCCGATACCGGGTAACAGCTAACAGATATCACATAATGCTAAGGATGCCATAAATACATTGTCAGAAATTGGACAATCATTTATTGTACAAAACATAACATTTTTTAAAACAGATCTTATTTCATTATATAGAAGATAAATAAAGTTTAGCATAGTTTTACAAAGTTATTACTCATAGATGGCTCCAAAGTAGACAGATAGAACAGATAAATCAGATAACTTGCGGCGTGTGACCTATACAAACATAATAGGCGCACACATTGAAACACACACTCGGATAGTACTTAACTTATCGCATTTCATTCTTAGGGTGTTTCTAAGTCTTACCATCATTATTATGTCTGAATTAGGGCTTAAGAATGCCTAAGATGCAATAAGGATACCAAAACATGTTGTTTAACACTTAGTCAAATTTGCTGAAAACAGGATCCTCGCTCGAGTAGAGGGTCAAAAATAAGGATGGTCGCTCGAGCGCAATTTTCGTCACTCGAGCTGTCTGTAAACTCTGCAAAAGTACTGGTTACTTGATTTTTTTGCTTGACGTATGCTTGACGATTGCTCGAGCGTGAGATTGAAGCCTTCGCTCAAGTGCAACTCTGGTCGCTCGAGCAGTCTGCAAAATTATAAACTTCTGAGGAAATGCATTTTATGTTCGAGTGCACTTTTCCTTGCTCGAGCGGAAGTGCAAGATCAAGAGTGGTCACTGAAGCGCCGGATCTGTCGCTCGAGCGGTGAAGTAGAATTCTGAAATTTCAAGATTGATGTTCTAAGTCCAAAACTCAAATTCAAAGCTGCAAAACACAACCTTTGGGTCCCAAAACATGAGAAAACACTTGTAAACTTATAAAACATCATGAATTAAGGTTCATTACACAAAATCAAGGCCCAAAAGCAAGCGAATTCTTCAAAACCAAACTTAAACAATATGTATACATATCATGCATGTGTTGTCAAGAACCCAAACCTTCCAAAACATGTACAAATGGAGTGTTAAAGTGCAAAACCACAATTAGCTCCCATAATTGAACAAAAATAAGTCCTTGCATATATGAACTTGTTGAAATCAAAACTCAAAATCAATGAAATGCACATGCATGTATTGTATGACTTAAATTTCTTCATTTCTAGCTTAATTCTCATGTTTGAACACTTAAACTTCTTGAAACTATGCATTTGTTAGTTCAATTACATAGCTAAATGGTTGAATTCCTACCTTAGATGATAAATTATACTCTGGGTGGTTATTTGGTTGAGGTTCGAAGCTAATTCTTCCAAATCTTCCTCACTTGCCTTTGTGGATTTCAATTTTCTCTTGGTCTCCCTCTCTCACACGTTTGAACTCAAGGATGCTGAAATAAAGGTGCAAAAATGTGTTCTAGAGATCTCATATGCCTTATATAGGCTTAATTAAGGAGACTTAATTAATGATGAATCAATTGACATTATTTATTCTAATTTAATCGCTCTGAATCGAATTTCAATCAAACCTACCACAAAATTCTAAAAATTTCAAATAACACATAAATCAAGTCAATTTCATGATCGGATGCCGAAAAGGCCTTCAATTCGCAGAACAAAACATAAACACAAACAGATATTCCTACAGCAGACAGATATAAACACAAATAATGCAATACACATACAATTAATTCAAAATTTTATCTTAATTACTCATTAAGCATTCTTAATCATGGTTTAGTGGCTAATCATAGTTTGGGATTGTTACAGATGGTTAATGATATTGGAAGCACATCTCTTACCCCGGGAAGTACAGACATTATGAGAAGAAAAAGTTTCATGACTACTCTAACTCAGATTTATGGAGTCAGCACATCTCTTACCCCATTAGACTATATTGGAGGCACATCGGGAATTATTAACATGATGAGAAGTCAACAATCCATGAGTGCTACGCATCAATTTATGGAGCCGTACCGTCTTCTTTTGGTGACTTGAATGTACAAATGGACTGAAATGACTCTCGTTTTCGTTAATTGAAAACTTGTAATTGTAATACATTTTATGTTAGTGAACTTGGAGTTTATTTTGTTTTGGATTATTTACATGAGAAGTCATCTATGTTGGTTTATTGATATGATTTTAGGTTGTGTTCAGGACAATGTTTGCCAAATTGTTGTACTCATTGATTATTAGATGGTGTTATAACCTAATTTTTTTCTGGACAACAATTACTGTTTTAATCATTCATGTATTGGGATGCATGAAATGAATCTAGAAGTTTATTGTATGTTTCTTTGTTTTTATCCTTTTTTTTACTCTCAGACCTATTACTCTTCATTTTTATGGCCTGCCTTTGTGCCTGTCTTTTGTGTGAGAGAAATGAAGAGCAACTACCAAGAAATTATAGAGCATCAGAAGCTACAAGTTCAATAATGATGTGCATATGTTCAGGAACAAAACATAGAAGCATGTAATTGCTCTTAACAGAGAGCTCCCTCCCCGAAATGAACAATTCCATTTAGATTTTGAGCAACTTTAGAGCCAGTTTCCTGTAAGTTTCAAATTTGAATTAACTTTACTGCATCACACATTTGGTTCTGTTGGTTTTTCAATTCTCTTTTGTATCACTTAATTAATCCTTCAAAGTGTTCTATCTCTTCTACAAGTTTATCACAGTCTGGGATGTTGCCATCTTCAGACACAATACCCAATTCCTCTACTTCAAACACAATACCCAATTCCATCCATTAACAAATGATTCAATAACATAATGGAGGTATGAATAATTCAAGTATAAACAAAACAGTGAGTCACATTTGTTGCTCTAAATAGCAGACATGCATAAACATTCGATTACAAGCAAGATTCATAACTACGCAGCAACATTCTAACATTCATATATTATTACATCTTCATAATTGATACGACACCAAATACAAGCAAGATGAAAAACTCATAAATACGACACTAACTTTGATTTATGTCTGTTTCCAATTTAAGCATCTTCGCACTCTGAAATTGAAGTTGTTTGCTTTGAAATCGAAGTTGTTCGCCTATAAATCATAGCTGTGCGCTGACAGTTGGCATATTTTCCATTTACACTTCTTTATCACCTTTACATTGTGAATTTGTAGGCAAGTACCATCCAATAAAATCACCGCAATCATGACAACAATAAAATAACTTGTTTTTGTTTCTCTACGTCTCAGAAATTTAAATAGTTGCTTTTTTCTGACATTTAGGACAATTTCTGTTGCAATATGCCAATTGATTTGAGGTACTTCCGTTAACACTTGAAGTTGACATCTGCGAAAATATAAAACCGAATTTGACTAATTTATACAACCTACAACAATAAAGGTCTTCATGAAACTAGTAACAAAATTTTCCCTAGATAAACTAAATAATCCATTTTAGGGGATATAGATTGCCTTTAGAGAACATTGCCACAAAACTTTCATCAATGCTACAAAGCACCACTGGATTAAGAGAAATAGAGCAGACATAATCTCATCAGGTTTTGGAGGCAGCTCACCCCTCTCCTCCTCTAAAGGTAAATGCCTCTTACTCCCCTCAGGAAGAGTGACAATTTTCCTCATAAAAAAAGACAATTCATCATTAGATTATTAAGCCAAAACCCTCTAACTAATCACCAATTAAAAATTAGTACCAAGTACATGATTTAAATCTGTTGTAAGAACCTTATTCACCCTCCAGATTTGTACCAAGTCCATGATTTAAAAATAGATTATTACATGTAATTTAAAAACAAATTTGTAAGTCTTACATGTAATTTAAATTGTAAGATCTTACACCAGGAATGCTCAGTCAAATATCCTTATATCAACAACAACAACAGATTATTATTTTAATTTTTTTTCCTTCAAAAAAATATTAAACCCTAATTCAAGAAACCAGTTCGTATGAAATTAAACCCTAATTCAGAAATTGAACTGAAATATGCTCAGCAATTTATAACACTACATAGAAGCCCTAAATCACTTTATAAGTCATATATACACACAAACATGTATACAAACCCTAAATCAATTTCTAAATTACATATACACAAACACTATATTACAATGCCTAAATCAATTTCTAAGTTATACTGCCCTAACCCTAAATCAATTTCTAAGTTATATACCTGTATGTTGGAGTCGCTGGTTCGGGTTGCTCTTCAGAACAAAGACTTAGTTGGCAACAGAAGATACAAACTCGATCGATGGTTTAAGAGAGAGTCAAGAGAAGACAGAGAGTCTTCCACCATCCAGCGGGACTGACGAGAAGCGATAGGGTCGATCGTTGGGAGTGAGGATCGAGGGAGATAGAGAGGCTCAGTCTGAGAGAGAGTCAATCGTTAGCGGGGTTGGAGTAAAGCTGCGCTCATCGGGGAGTGAGAGGTCTAGAGTTGCGCTCGTCGGGCCATTCGTTGTCGAAGAGAGAGAGAGAGAGAGAGAGAGAGAGAGAGAGATACGAGAAGTATAGCGATTTCGGTTTTGACCCGACCTGTTTGATATTCTAGACTCGGGGAATGTTGTACATAGTCGTTTCTCCCCTATTTCTACTTGAGTTTGGCTGTTGGGTTGTTGTGGTTGTATTTAGGACAGGTTAGTTGCTTAGTTTCCAAACTTTTGTTGTTCATATTTTTGCTCTTCCGCTCGAGCAGCATTTCTTGCTCTCGAGTGGGCTTTGCAAACTCTTAGTACTTTTGCAGGTCTGCAAACTACTGGGAGAGTGTATTCTATGCTCGAGTAGGTGTCGCTCAAGCAATGTTCTTCTGTTTGCAAAACTACTGGATGTGTGTATTCCGCGTTTGAGCATTCATTTCTTGCACTCGAACAGAATAACTTATTGTGTTTGACGCTCTAGCGTCAACTCTTGCGCTCGAGCGGACTGTGCGTATATCAGTTCGCAACAGCCTTCTTTTTGTTCGCTTTTTCATTTCTTTCTCTCTCAAAACCCTAGATCTACTCTCTCTCTCTCTCTCTCTCTCTCTAAAACTCACACTCTCTTTACTTTTTAACCTAGATCCATTGGGTTTTATACCGTAGTGTCTTTGAGAAAAAGTTAGAGCATCCCAAGAGCTTCGTTTTGATCCGATTGAAGCTTGGTTTCGGCGTTGTTGAAGGTTCCACCTTGCTTTGTTCGTCTCCTAACTTTGAGATAGGAATTTTCTACACTTTCCTATGATTTTTAACTTAGTTGTGAGTTGTTGTGTATAAATGGTGGAATTTGGGTGTACTATGAACAACCTAGGGCTTGGGTATTAAATCAAAAGATGAGTTTCTAAGTTGATGAGTTATAAATGGTTATGGGGTTGAATATGAGGTTATATTGTCACAAAATAGTTGATTTTGGCATTTGGGTTGATATTTGGAAAATGAGGAGTTTGCCCTAAAATGTTTCAAATATTTATTTTGTATAAATAAATGGAATTGGGATTGAAAATGTGAAAGTGAATGAATGGTGGAGAAGAATATGTATTACCGCTCACCTATGAAATTTTGAATAAATTATCTATCTTGAGATTGAATATCTGTTTAGAAATATCTATATTGGGCTATCGGTGGAGGATAACTATAATTGTTGTAGAAATTGCATGAGGATTAGGCGAATTGAAACTAATCTCTTATTGGTTATCATTGAATATGACTGTGTTTTTAATACATTGTATATGTATGATGTTTAGGAGGAGAAAGGGGATGTACTCCATGTGTGGGAGAAGAAAAGGGATGGACTCCATTGAACTAAGTTGGCCGGTGTGTCTAGGGTGAAAGTCCCGAAACTGCGCGTATACATGGGTACCGATTCCCGCGGACGAAATTTTCGTAAAATGGCAAATTGAAGTATTTGTGTGATTAATGTGTTGATTTGAGAGCCACTGAGTTGTAGTCTCAATTGGGTTGTTTAGAAAATAATGAAATTGGCTCATGAGTTGAGATAAAGTGAATTGACGTGGATAAAATTGAGATAACAACAAATGGAATATAAAATTTGGCATATTATGATTTTGTCAGGCATGAATAATTTTACTACAGACATTGTATATGCACACTTCACTTATATCTTGTTAAGACTCATATACTGTGTGAGATTGTTTCTGTTGGGCTTGGGCTCACCCTATTTGGGAAAAATCATTTTCTGGTGTTAGTGATATGCCTCCGCCAAGGCAATAGCTGGGAAGGGTTTGGAGCAAGAGCTTCTATTTTTGTTGTATCTATTTTGTATAGCCAAGGGCTTTAATTTGTGATTGAGGTAGGCCCATTTTTGTCGTAACCAAGCAGCGATATGGAAAGATGTAAGCCACTAGGGCAAATGAATGTCTGTGAAACTTTCATTCCTTCTTGTATCTGTCTCTCATATATATTAAACTCTGATGAATAAAAGTATATTGTTTCTATTATTCTTCCACGTAAGAATTGGGATTCATTGTATTTATTTGGGGGCGTAACAAGAAGGTTTTGAATATAGAGAGAGAAGACAAATGAAAATAATTTTAAAATTTGAAATCAAGAATGAGAAAGAGAGAGAAAAGGACAAGTTAGCAACTGTGGTTGCCACGTCAAAGTCACGTCATTAGTGCCGCTCTAGAGCTCTTGTTGTAGAGGTCCGAAACATATCTGATGTCAAATTTTCATCTAAAATAGTAATCAATAATGACAAATAACTACATAGTGTAGACGTCCCCGAACGTCCCAGGAGGGAAATCCCATTTTGTTCATTGGGCTCACTACAGTTCAGGACTCAATGTCACGGTCCTATATCTAATCTCGCAGAGTGCAATGCAAGACCGATGAATCATCAAAGAGTCCAAATCCGGCAAATCGTTTTTGAAAATAGATTTTTTGAAAGAAGTGCCAAACATGGACTGCTTTGCCAGATACAGAGTCGCCACCTAAATATTTATTTTGGGGGAATTTAGGAAACCCTGACTCGTTGCCTAAGGCCACATGTCCATCATCACCAAAGTTGCCTCGGCTCGGGAACTTGGGTACGATTAGGGAAGGTCACTTCGTGAGCACCCCCGCTCGCCCGATCACAGATCGGCCTCTACTAACCATGATATCGAGTTTTGAAAACATTATGTGCTCTTATCCCGGTTATTAGCCTAGAATTACTATGTGATGCGTGCAGCATACAAGTATAGATTGGATCGCCTGAGTTGGAACAAAACATTTCATGTTTGTTTTTGAAAGCGATTTGCTACTCGCAAGTAGGCTAAAACGCGGATTTTGCCACCCTCAAGTGGGCTTAGAAAACATGGTGATTTGCCACTATCTAGTGGGCTTAAAACTCGTAATCAATGAATTGTTCCAATTTAGATAATCCAACCTTCACCCACAGGCATTCAGGCAGGTATATCACATAAGCACATAGCCTCATGTTAAGCATGCTATCATGGCAATCACTCACACGCATGCAAGGATGTTAAAGCACAAAAGCTTACCGAGTACTCCTAGCCAAAACAGAAACTATGTTAGAAATCAATGCATGATCCTAACTATACAGAAATGCCTAATGCAACACATGCAAAAATGCAACTATAATAGGCTCGGCTATTCTAAGAATGGCATATGAGATGCTACAGCTAACACGTATTCAACTCGGAATTGAAATACGATGCAGTTAGTATGATGCGCCGAGCCCGGTGCATGCAAGACAGATGAATGGATGCAAACAGGCGAACATAAGTATGCTAATTGAAACATGCCCTAATCTAACCATCATAAGCTGGTAAATAAAAGGGAGAAAGACGTGGGGTTGGAAGACATACATCACACACACGCACACTTATTACCATTGTGCCCTCGCTCGGAGGGTCCGAATAAATAATACAGTCCGAATAAATAATTACAGTCCGAATAAATATTACAAAACCCTAATTAATTAACTAGGAAGCAAGTAAATTAGCATGCAAGCTAAATGGACCGCCTCAGCTCTGTTCCGAATGATAAATGATGCATGCTTGAGTTGTCTGGCGTGGAAATCCATTGCGATGCCCCGATTTGCCTCTGTTTGCAATTAATGCCGGAATGCTGTGCAAAGCTCTAGAAGGCTGCTGATTTCTGGTTTGCTGCAACAGAGAGCAAGAAAGGGGCATGGCAAAGTATTTTCACATATGTATGCACACCTCGATCCTCGCGCCACCAATCACGCATCCCGATGCATGATGGCCGAGGAGTCGAATTGCACGACTCGATGTGAAATGAATGCACATGAAAACACAACAAGGCCTAGACTCCATCATGGGTAATCTGGAGTGTCGGCGACCGGGAATTGAGACACGTTCCGTCACTTGGAGTACGAAACGTCCCTCGTTTCCCGTGCTTGGGCTAACTCCTATCCCAAACATAATGCAAATGAGATGGCATACACAATGCGACTAACATGTATCCTAGCATGCGCAATGCTATGGACTAAGATGGCATACACAATGCACGTGATGTAACATGGCATACACAATGCACGATGGACTTACACCAATATGAGTGGACCTTAGCCACACTCACATCAGTGGCCATGTGATGAAAATGAGACAACCGAAATACATGCAAGCACGCACGGATGCCAAGGACCGATCCTAAGGCGCAACATACAACTCTAACAAGGCATGGCAAGGAATGAAATATGGCATACAAACAAACAAGTTCCAGCTCTGAAACATGATATACAATGGTCCCAAATCAAGCAAATATGTCACACAATGCATGCTAGGGGGCCCGGGTACTGAAACTAGTGAAGTGCGTTACACTAGAGGTACCCAAAGCAATGCACTAAAGGGAAAACCAACCCCAAACAGACCCTAAGAAGGTCTGAAACAGTGGGGAAATGGCCTAAAATGATGGCTCTGAATGCAATGAAATGGAGCTCATTCAATGGTCCGAAAACAAGGCATACAAGTCCGACTCTCAAACACATTTAAAGAGTACAAAACATGACAATATGGCATTCAAACAAGCCCTGAAATATGATGTATAATGAGCCCAAAACATGAACACACCTCAGTATATGCATGGAATGAACCTCAAAACTCAAAGTTAAGCATGGGTATTGAACTACAAGCATGCAAAACCAACATCATTCAATCATGAGACCCAAAAACAGAGCTAGGGCAGTCCAAAATAAGCACAATATCAGTTTAAGGCATGGCCAAAAAGTGTTAAAATCAAGGGTCAACAAAGCATGCAAAGAAAGCTAGTGAACCATGAGTTACACTACAACTATATGGAGCATATGAAGGCTCACCAAACTAGCCACAAAAAGAAGTATGCCATGCGAAAATATACCCAAATAACCACTGAAACTCAGTCAATGCATGCAAGAATGATGGGCTACTTTGATAGGCTACAAGAGAGGTTACTCTACACATGCAACAAGGACAATTAACATGGAAAAACCAGCTCTGGAAATGACTTATGAAAGCCCTAAAACCCACCAAAAAGGCCCTGAAATGGGTCAATGAAGCATGCAATGAAAGATCCCTTTGAAAGGCCTTGAGGAGGATTGCTCTACACATGCATGAGGGACACAAAATATGCCAAAGGGGCTCTGGACAGAGTTAAGGAAGACCTCAAAACTCACCAAATAGGGCCTGAAATGTGGCTTCACAACATGCAAGTAGGAGCCCCTTTGGAAGGCCAACAAAACTAGTAAAGAGAACAAGGGGTGAGAGGGTCACCCCTCTCTGATTTTAGGGCTCAAAGACATATCTAAGCCATTGAAAATCCACTGGATTTCAGTGGCTAAAAGGCCAAACTAAGGCCAATGCAAATGCTCAAATGCATGGCTCAAAGCATGAGGAAATGAAGCATGAAAGGGGGTAGATGACCCCAAATAGAAAAAAGTCCTTAAACAAACATGTTTAGAAGATCAAGACAAGACTTTTTCCAGTTTATGTTGAAACCCAAAAATGCTTACAAATAGGGCTAAGTTATGAAGCAAAAAAATGCAAAAATGGGGAAAATGAGGACTTACCCTTGTAACACAGCAATGCAGCAAGTTCTGGACCAAGAAGGTGAGCCTTCAACCTCTGAAAAATAGCTCCAAGGTGATTGAATGGATGGTGGAGGTGGTAGGCTATGAGGTGTAGTGCAAATGGCCAAGAACTATGGAATTATGGAGCTTGGATATAGAGATATAGAGGGAGAGTGTATCTATCTTGAGACTAAAATGTTCAACCCTTGGAAGTCGAGAGGAGGGTTGGTTTTATAGAGGAAGAGGGCCAAGGCTTCTTGGAGAAGCCTCAAGTAAAAAGGCCAAGCTTCTAAAAGAAGCTAAGCAAAAGGGTCAAGCTTCTTGAAGAAGCTAGACCAAAAGGGTCAAGCTTCCTTAAGACGCTTGACAAAAGAGTCAAGCTTCTCTTAGAAGCTAAGCAAAAGGGTCAAAACCTCCTTAAGAAGACAAACAAAGGGGCAAAATCTCGGAGGAAGGGTCAAGTGCTTCACAGCTGGCACAGTTGTGTTGCACTCAGGAGGGCCAAAAAGGAGATGGTTGGCCGACCAGTTCAAGTGGTCGGCCGACCACTTGCCCTGGTCGGCCGACCAGGGTTCAAAAGGGTCAAGGTGCAAAGCTGGTCGGCCATACCAGAAAGGTGGCCTCCCAGATGAGTAGAATACAGCTGCATGGTGGAAAACCAGAAAATGTGACCCATGAGAGAGAAAAACCAACTTTCTAGCAAGGTTCAAAAGGGTCCGGAAGAAAAGCTGGTCGGCCTACCCATATTGGTGGCCTCCCAAATGAGTACAACACAATGATGGTATGGGAGACCCGAAATTATGGCCCAAAAGTGAGGAAAACCAGCTTTCTGTCAAGAAAACCGGCTGGAGGAGAGAGAAAAAGGTCTCCAAGAGAATTGCTGGTCTCTCACTATAGTACCAACTTCCTAACAATGAAACAAGGGTCCATATCAAAAATGAAGCAAAACGGATGCAAAACGAGGGTTCAGGGGCTAAAACGCGCAGTCCGGGGCCTCGAAAACAGGCTGTTAAGCACCGGAGATGGTGTACGACCACGAAGGTGGTCTCCCGGGCCACAGTGTCCCTCTAAGGAGTGGAAACAAGGCGTGTGCCAAAAATCAGAGCAAACGGAGGAAGTTAAGCGGTCCCGAACCAAGGTGCACGGCCGACGGCTCCGAAAACCGGAAACTGGTCTCTAAACGGGAAAAATGGCCTATGACCATGAAACGTATCCTACGGCCACTAAGAGATGGTCTACGAGACCTCTCCTTCCCTTCGGGAAGAGAAAACAGAGAAAACAAGACCTGGTTCGCAAACCGAGGCAAAGCACAAAAGAGCCCCGAAGTCCGAAGGCAAGGCACGCAGCCAAGCCTCTGAAACCTCAGAAGGAGCACAATATGCACTTTCACCGAGCGCTCAATCGGTGACGTCTGAGTCTTAAAGTCGGTCAAAAATGGGGTGTCTACACATAGAAACAACTATGAAAGTGATGATGAAATTGATAAAGTTGGTTTGGCATGAAGGTTAAGGTTTGGGTTGGGTTGGGGCTATTTTAGTCACAAAAAGATAAAATAAATTATAAAGTTAATAAGACAAAATATCACATTCAAACCATAATCATTTTATTTTTTCTCTCACAAAAGTCAAAAAAGTCAAAAACCCTATCATAAATGAGACTTTTTAGCCTCACGCTAAAATAGTCAAAAAATTAACCCACGTTCAAAACGAAGGCTATATGTATCTACACAATAAAAACACACATGGAAAACCAGGTGGCGATACTCAAAAGTGATTTGAAAAATTGGTTAAAAATTGATTTTTTGACTTTTTAAATTTTTAAAATTTTTTTATGAGAGAGATGATATAACTCAAAATGAATGAAAAATTAACTTTTGACTTTTTCAACGGTTGCCAAATAGCCCCTTAGACCAACCAAACTCCTAACTAAGCCTTCGTTTGGCATGTCAAAAAGCTTGGTTTTTTGCCTATTTTAGCTACAAAAAGATGAAATGGGCTAAAATAGTTAAAAAAGTCAATAAGACAAAATATCACATCTAAATCATAATTATTTTATTTTTTCTCACAAAAGTCAAAAAAATTAAAAAGTCTATCACAAACGAGATTTTAAAAGGCGTGTGTGTCAATGGGTGCATTGAGTGATGTCAACGGCGTGTGTCAGCGTCACGTTCTGGGCGAGGGCATATGTTTGCATTGCGTCAGGCGAGTTCACTGAGTGATGTCAGCGTTGCTTGCGTCACCTGTTCGTGAATCAAAATTAATTGAAAATGAGTGAAAAATCCTTGTATCATATTAATCAATTTTAGGTAACTTAAATTAGCGTTTCGGAATTAAAGCCTCACAATAAATTTAAAATTTAACTCTACCAATGGTTTTAGAAGCTAAAAAATGACGATAAAAGACTCAATTTTATAAATAATGCTCATTTTCGTATTAAAATACTAGCATAATTGCCTGTACTATGCACAGGTATAAATAAATAATTAAAATTTAATTTTTTGAATTAAATAATAATCTAAAAAATTTATCTACAATATTTAGCAAAATAATTTAGAATTAATTAAATTTAGTTCACTTTTATCACAGTTACATATAAGATAACTTTTTTTTTTTATTCTTATGTCATTAATTGTGCGCTCTAAGTTCTTAAAAACAAAATATTTTTCATAATTTAAGTGGTAAAAATTAAAAAATAAAACACAAAAATTATATTTATGATAAAATATAAATACATTTCTGTTAGCACCATAAATCTGCAATTTTTATTATTTATATAATTGCAGCACACGTGGCACCCTCTTATTCATTTGGAAGTTAAAAGAAGTTATAGAGATGATGGAGAATATGAAGGACAAAGTGGATGAGTGGAAGGACACATGACAAGACAAGAATGAAGATGGAAGAAATGGGTAGTTACTAAGTAGTTATTGTTGTATTTTTTCCTCTATAAATAGCCATTAATGGCTACATTGTAAAAGATCCAGAACTCAAATCAAAGACAGTTGATTTCAATATTTCTTGTCATTTTCCTTATCTTAGGAGTAGTTTAACATAGATTTATATTTCGAAGCATTTATTTTCAGCACTTTCATTTCGAAGCATTTCATGCACTTCCTTTTCGAAGCATAGGAGTAGAGGTAAGTAATTATTACTTTGATTGTTCACTCAATCGTCTTTCTCCATCTCCCTTTCTTCTTTTAATTTTTCTTTTCTCTACACTTTGGCAATTTTGAAGTCCTCTTTGTTGAGGCAAAAGAACCGTCAACACAATCGCTTGATAATTGGCTTGAATTTAATCTGTAAGGATTTTTCAATCCTTGCTGGCACGCTCGCATTTATAATATTTTCCTTCGTAGGAAAAATAAGCCAACATTTTTGGCACGCCCAGTGGGACAGCCAAGTGTAAGAAATGACAAACAATTTGGATTTCGCCATTCGAACTTGTCAATTTGAAATATATTGGCGTGAAAGAAAAATTTTGGATCTTCAAGAAGAGATCCATTTTCTTGATGAAATAAACTTTCATCCATTACAATATTATTTGGTGGAAGAAAAAAGACACCATTTAATTGGAGAAATTCATCAACTTGATATGGAAATTCGCCAATGGAATGATGAGTTATCAACTCTCACTACCAAGTCTTTAACTGAGGCTTTAATGGCCGGAATTGGTGAATTTTTTCAGAATTTTTCCATGGTTGAAAATAGCAAAAGCAAAGAGTTGATTTCATCAATGGCTCGGGGGGTTCAAGAGTCCGTTTTTAAAGAGCCAAGTTATGAAATTAACACAACGAAAGAGCATGTTCTTGAGCCAAATTTGGCTAAAAATGATGTTCCATGTATGACTCGGGGGGTCCAAAAACCAAATTTTAGAGAGTCAAGTCATGAAAATAACATATTTATGGGTGATTTTCATAAGCCATTAATGGCTAACATGGAAAAACAACCCACTTTGCTAAATAATTATGAAAATCAATTCGGCGAAAGTTTTGTTTTTAAAACAAACATGGTCAAGAATGATGAACAAGCCACTGTTCATGAATTCAAAATTTTTGACATTTTTCAAAATGTCAAAAAGTATGAATTTTCATGGTCACACTATACCATGACTTTTGGTGTTCAAAATCCTTTTTGGATTTGTGGTTCACATCAAAATATAATTCTAATGATGTGGCTAATAAAATTAACAAATTGTTCTTATGAGTTCGAAGCACTAAGAACAAGGGATGACCATTTAAAATGCATGAATTTGGCTAGAAAAAGCCTATGCATTTAAATAAGTGGTTGAGAATGGCTTATCTTTTCAAATTGATGGCCAGTTGTTTGTATGTACACAGTCAAAGCATCGAAGATACATTCGAAGAATCAAGAGTTGTTTCGAAGGTTGATTACTTCGCCTTCGAAGCTGTATAAAGCTTTGCAGATACATTCGAAGCATCAAGAGTTGTTTCGAAGGTTGATTACTTCACCTTCGAAACTAAATAAAGCTTTGAAGATACATTCGAAGCATCAAGAGTTGTTTCGAAGGTTGATTACTTCACCTTCGAAACTGTATAAAGCTTTGAAGATACATTCGAAGCATCAAGAGTTGTTTCAAAGGTTGATTACTTCACCTTCGAAACTGTATAAAGCTTCGAAGAAACATTTGAAGCGTCAAGCCTAACCTTGAAACTTCATTGTAAGTATCATCATCCTATATCAATGCTTCCAACCTTCGAGGGGTGATGTTGTTCCTTCAAAACTGTGCCGCAAGACCTTCGAACGATGAATTTGGTTTTTTATACCACCTTCGAAGCTTGTTATTGGTCATCTAGTTATAATTTCATACTCATTTGAAGCACCTTATTGGTGTTGTTATATCATTCGAAGCACTTTGTTGCTTAGATTAGTCATGTGCTTGGTTCGGCCCTTCAAAAATTCAAGTAAATATCATTTTTAAGGGCCGCGGGGGGTAATGTTAGCACCATAAATCTGCAATTTTTATTATTTATATAATTGCAGGACACGTGGCATCCTCTTATTCATTTGGAAGTTAAAAGAAGTTATAGAGATGATGGAGAATATGAAGGACAAAGTGGATGAGTGGAAGGACACATGGCAAGACAAGAATGAAGATGGAAGAAATGGGTAGTTACTAAGTAGTTATTGCTGTATTTTTTCCTCTATAAATAGCCATTAATGGCTACATTGTAAAAGATCCAGAACTCAAATCAAAGACAGTTGATTTCAATATTTCTTGTCATTTTCCTTATCTTAGGAGTAGTTTAACATAGATTTATATTTCGAAGCATTTATTTTCAGCACTTTCATTTCGAAGCATTTCATGCACTTCCTTTTCGAAGCATAGGAGTAGAGGTAAGTAATTATTACTTTGATTGTTCACTCAATCGTCTTTCTCCATCTCCCTTTCTTCTTTTAATTTTTCTTTTCTCTACACTTTGGCAATTTTGAAGTCCTCTTTGTTGAGGCAAAAGAACCGTCAACACAATCGCTTGATAATTGGCTTGAATTTAATCTGTAAGGATTTTTCAATCCTTGCTGGCACGCTCGCATTTATAATATTTTCCTTCGTAGGAAAAATAAGCCAACATTTTTGGCACGCCCAGTGGGACAGCCAAGTGTAAGAAATGACAAACAATTTGGATTTCGCCATTCGAACTTGTCAATTTGAAATATATTGGCGTGAAAGAAAAATTTTGGATCTTCAAGAAGAGATCCATTTTCTTGATGAAATAAACTTTCATCCATTACAATATTATTTGGTGGAAGAAAAAAGACACCATTTAATTGGAGAAATTCATCAACTTGATATGGAAATTCGCCAATGGAATGATGAGTTATCAACTCTCACTACCAAGTCTTTAACTGAGGCTTTAATGGCCGGAATTGGTGAATTTTTTCAAATTTTTCCATGGTTGAAAATAGCAAAAGCAAAGAGTTGATTTCATCAATGGCTCGGGGGGTTCAAGAGTCCGTTTTTAAAGAGCCAAGTTATGAAATTAACACAACGAAAGAGCATATTCTTGAGCCAAATTTGGCTAAAAATGATGTTCCATGTATGACTCGGGGGGTCCAAAAACCAAATTTTAGAGAGTCAAGTCATGAAAATAACATATTTATGGGTGATTTTCATAAGCCATTAATGGCTAACATGGAAAAACAACCCACTTTGCTAAATAATTATGAAAATCAATTCGGCGAAAGTTTTGTTTTAAAAACAAACATGGTCAAGAATGATGAACAAGCCACTGTTCATGAATTCAAAATTTTGACATTTTTCAAAATGTCAAAAAGTATGAATTTTCATGGTCACACTATACCATGACTTTTGGTGTTCAAAATCCTTTTTGGATTTGTGGTTCACATCAAAATATAATTCTAATGATGTGGCTAATAAAATTAACAAATTGTTCTTATGAGTTCGAAGCACTAAGAACAAGGGATGACCATTTAAAATGCATGAATTTGGCTAGAAAAAGCCTATGCATTTAAATAAGTGGTTGAGAATGGCTTATCTTTTCAAATTGATGGCCAGTTGTTTGTATGTACACAGTCAAAGCATCGAAGATACATTCGAGAATCAAGAGTTGTTTCGAAGGTTGATTACTTCGCCTTCGAAGCTGTATAAAGCTTTGCAGATACATTCGAAGCATCAAGAGTTGTTTCGAAGGTTGATTACTTCACCTTCGAAACTAAATAAAGCTTTGAAGATACATTCGAAGCATCAAGAGTTGTTTTGAAGGTTGATTATTTCACCTTCGAAACTGTATAAAGTTTTGAAGATACATTCGAAGCATCAAGAGTTGTTTCAAAGGTTGATTACTTCACATTCGAAATTGTATAAAGCTTCGAAGAAACATTTGAAGCATCAAGCCTAACCTTGAAACTTCATTGTAAGTATCATCATCCTATATCAATGCTTCCAATCTTCGAGGGGTGATGTTGTTCCTTCAAAACTGTGCCGCAAGGCCTTCGAACGATGAATTTGGTTTTTTATACCACCTTCGAAGCTTGTTATTGGTCATCAAGTTATAATTTCATACTCATTTGAAGCACCTTATTGGTGCTGTTATATCATTCGAAGCACTTTGTTGCTTAAATTAGTCATGTGCTTAGTTCGGCCCTTCAGAAATTCAAGTAAATATCATTTTTAAGGGCCGCGGGGGGTAATGTTAGCACCATAAATCTGTAATTTTTATTATTTATATAATTGCAGCACACGTGGCATCCTCTTATTCATTTGGAAGTTAAAAGAAGTTATAGAGATGATGGAGAATATGAAGGACAAAGTGGATGAGTGGAAGGACACATGGCAAGACAAGAATGAAGGTGGAAGAAATGGGTAGTTACTAAGTTGTTTTTGTTGTATTTTTTCCTCTATAAATAGCCATTAATGGCTACATTATAAAAGATCTAGAACTCAAATCAAAGACAGTTGATTTCAATATTTCTTGTCATTTTCCTTATCTTAGGAGTAGTTTAACATAGATTTATATTTCGAAGCATTTATTTTCAGCACTTTCATTTCGAAGCATTTCATGCACTTCCTTTTCGAAGCATAGGAGTAGAGGTAAGTAATTATTACTTTGATTGTTCACTCAATCGTCTTTCTCCATCTCCCTTTCTTCTTTTAATTTTTCTTTTCTCTACACTTTGGCAATTTTGAAGTCCTCTTTGTTGAGGCAAAGAACCGTCAACACAATCGCTTGATAATTGGCTTGAATTTAATCTGTAAGGATTTTTCAATCCTTGCTGGCACGCTCGCATTTATAATATTTTCCTTCGTAGGAAAAATAAGCCAACATTTTTGGCACGCCCAGTGGGACAGCCAAGTGTAAGAAATGACAAACAATTTGGATTTCGCCATTCGAACTTGTCAATTTGAAATATATTGGCGTGAAAGAAAAATTTTGGATCTTCAAGAAGAGATCCATTTTCTTGATGAAATAAACTTTCATCCATTACAATATTATTTGGTGGAAGAAAAAAGACACCATTTAATTGGAGAAATTCATCAACTTGATATGGAAATTCGCCAATGGAATGATGAGTTATCAACTCTCACTACCAAGTCTTTAACTGAGGCTTTAATGGCCGGAATTGGTGAATTGTTTCAAAATTTTTCCATGGTTGAAAATAGCAAAAGCAAAGAGTTGATTTTATCAATGGCTTGGGGGGTTCAAGAGTCCGTTTTTAAAGAGCCAAGTTATGAAAGTAACACAACGAAAGAGCATATTCTTGAGCCAAATTTGGCTAAAAATGATGTTCCATGTATGACTCGGGGGGTCCAAAAACCAAATTTTAGAGAGTCAAGTCATGAAAATAACATATTTATGGGTGATTTTCATAAGCCATTATTGGCTAACATGGAAAAACAACCCACTTTGCAAAATAATTATGAAAATCAATTCGGCGAAAGTTTTGTTTTAAAAACAAACATGGTCAAGAATGATGAACAAGCCACTGTTCATGAATTCAAAATTCTTGACATTTTTCAAAATGTCAAAAAGTATGAATTTTCATGGTCACACTATACCATGACTTTTGGTGTTCAAAATCCTTTTTGGATTTGTGGTTCACATCAAAATATAATTCTAATGATGTGGCTAATAAAATTAACAAATTGTTCTTATGAGTTCGAAGCACTAAGAACAAGGGATAACCATTTTAAAATGCATGAATTTGGCTAGAAAAAGCCTATGCATTTAAATAAGTGGTTGAGAATGGCTTTATCTTTTCAAATTGATGCCCAGTTGTTTGTATGTACACAGTCAAAGCATCGAAGATACATTCGAAGAATCAAGAGTTGTTTCGAAGGTTGATTACTTCCCTTCGAAGCTGTATAAAGCTTTGCAGATACATTCGAAGCATCAAGAGTTGTTTCGAAGGTTGATTACTTCACCTTCGAAACTAAATAAAGCTTTGAAGATACATTCGAAGCATCAAGAGTTGTTTCGAAGGTTGATTATTCACCTTCGAAACTGTATAAAGTTTTGAAGATACATTCGAAGCATCAAGAGTTGTTTCAAAGGTTGATTACTTCACCTTCGAAACTGTATAAAGCTTCGAAGAAACATTTGAAGCATCAAGCCTAACCTTGAAACTTCATTGTAAGTATCATCATCCTATATCAATGCTTCCAATCTTCGAGGGGTGATGTTGTTCCTTCAAAACTGTGCCGCAAGGCCTTCGAACGATGAATTTGGTTTTTTATACCACCTTCGAAGCTTGTTATTGGTCATCAAGTTATAATTTCATACTCATTTGAAGCACCTTATTGGTGTTGTTATATCATTCGAAGCACTTTGTTGCTTAAATTAGTCATGTGCTTAGTTCGGCCCTTCAAAAATTCAAGTAAATATCATTTTTAAGGGCCGCGGGGGGTAATGTTAGCACCATAAATCTGCAATTTTTATTATTTATATAATTGCAGCACACGTGGCATCCTCTTATTCATTTAGAAGTTAAAAGAAGTTATAGAGATGATGGAGAATATGAAGGACAAAGTGGATGAGTGGAAGGACACATGGCAAGACAAGAATGAAGATGGAAGAAATGGGTAGTTACTAAGTAGTTATTGCTGTATTTTTTCCTCTATAAATAGCCATTAACGGCTACATTGTAAAAGATCCAGAACTCAAATCAAAGACAGTTGATTTCAATATTTCTTGTCATTTTTCTTATCTTAGGAGTAGTTTAACATAGATTTATATTTCGAAGCATTTATTTTCAGCACTTTCATTTCGAAGCATTTCATGCACTTTCTTTTCGAAGCGTAGGAGTAGAGGTAAGTAATTATTACTTTGATTGTTCACTCAATCGTCTTTCTCTATCTCCCTTTCTTCTTTTAATTTTTCTTTTCTCTACACTTTGGCAATTTTGAAGTCCTCTTTGTTGAGGCAAAAGAACCGTCAACACAATCGCTTGATAATTGGCTTGAATTTAATCTGTAAGGATTTTTCAATCCTTGTTGGCACGCTCGCATTTATAATATTTTCCTTCGTAGGAAAAATAAGCCAACAATTTCATCTTATGAGTTTTGTAAATTTAATTTATCATATGATAGTGGTAAATTACATTTATTAATATAGTAATTTTTTCATGTTTTGTGAAGTTTAAAAATTATAATTCGTCCTATGTGATAAGATTTACGTAAAAATGAATTAGGATTCACTTGTGATATTAAATTTGAATTTAACATTAGATTTATCACAACTTATGCTTCACCAAATCATTAAAAATTGTTTTGTTTTGTTCTGTTCTCAACTTATATGAATCATTTGACCTATCTATTTATTAAATTTGCAACTAAATATTTGTAAATATTTTTTTATAATAAAAATGAGAAATATGGATTAATTTTATGCATAGTTATTAAAAAGTTTGAACTATAGTTTTAAAAAAAAAAAACTATATATTTATGTTTAAAACAATTAAATGAATAGTTATATATATTTTTCTATGAAAAAATTATTTAAGATAAAGTCACCCTAAATTGTAGGTCATATTCTAAGCCTAATAAATTTAAATTATTTCATAGTTTATCAGTTCGTGACTAATATGAGCTAATTTGGGGATTCTAATATTGGATTAAACACTAAAAAGTAGCCAAGAAAATTTAGTTCAAGTCAATTTTTTTTGCCAATAATTCTTGATTTAAACCTAGTTCTTAGAGAATTGTCTAGTTCATATCCAATCCATGAGTTAATAGACCTACCTATTTATTTAATTTTTAATTAGTAAATATATTTTTTTTAAAAAAATTATAACAAAAATAGGAAATATGTACATATTTGTTTGGTATATTTATTAACAATTTCAAAATTAATTAAGAAATTATATACTTATTCTTAAAAAGATAAATTACATTGGTAATCCCTATATTTTAACCCTTGCAATTTTAATTTGCTCAAATTTGACTCTAAATTTATAATTTTGTCTCAATTCAGTCCAATTGTTATAATTGCTAGTTTTTTTTTTTTTAATTGAAAATACACACATGAGTAGCATCTGTTATACTTTTATAGACAAAATTATAAACTTGTTCAACTCAATAAGTTAATCTCAACCAACTCGATAACTATTTTCTTTCAAAAATCTTAACAAATATTATCAATTAGACCAAATTAATACAAAATCTAAAATTAGGGGTAAAAATCAAACTAATTGAAATTATAGAGACCAAATTGACACAAGAGATAAAATGCGGGGACTATCGATATAATTTGCCCTTCTTAAAATATATCTAATATTGATTATATCAATATTAATATATATTTATATCTGAAAAATTATTTAAGACCAGATCAGGCTAGAACCTGAATAAAAAATTAATGGCTTATTAAAAATATTTAGTAATTATAAATTCAAATTTGATCAATTTTTCATTTAAATTTTTTCATAGAATTAGGTTGTTTGATAATTTTAATTTATAGTTCCAATTTTTCCTTGTATTTTTTTTTAAAAATATTTTTAAATTATATATAATTATAATTTCTTTTGAAATTTCCTTTTCAATATCAAATTAGTTATAACTTGAATTTGGTTAAAAAAAATTTTTGACTTCTCATCTACAAAAACTAACAATAAACATAAATCAATTTTTTGAACATTGTAAAAAAGTAAATAAAGAAATATATTATCAATAATAATAATAACAAAACATATTTTTATTTATCATGTGACGTCTCACCACTGCATTGATAATAGATATTAATAATAAAATTCATTACAATAATACAACAATAATATATCAAATGATAAATAACGTGTGATCACAATAATTTTTTATAGTTATACAAAAGTACCCAAAATTATATATAAAAATAATATATGATCTATATTCAATTTTTATATGGTAAAATTCATATTTAATCTCAACCACACATTAGTTTTTTAAATCAATTCATCACCCAAACTATCTACTATGCTTTTAATATTCACCTTTTCAAAATCCATCCAAACAATGCTCTGGCCAAGCTCATCATCACCCTTGTTGTTGCCATGCTCACCACCTCCACTAACCATTATGCAACTCCGGTCAAATTTTTTATCTTTGTAAACATAAAAAGACAACGTTGTGAAAATAAAAAAGGTGATGTTAGAGTTTTAAAGAGTTAAAAATAAAAAAAATAAAAAAAATGCATTATTTTATGTTTTCATATTCCATATATGGGTGTTAAATTTTTTTTTTTAAATCCATAAATTATGGAATAGTGTTCATTATTTAAAATTTTATTTATTGATGGGCAAGTCAATTAAATGTTTTTAATTTTTTACAAATAAAATATTTGAAAATTTTGTTTAAGAAATTTTAAAATGGCCAAATCATAAAGAACAATATAAGACGCCTAATTCTTTAAAAAAAATAAAATAAAAATACAACAACAATAACAACAACTCATAACTATATTATTAATTCACATATATAAAAAGAAATAATAACAACAATATAAAAAAATAGACAAACATCCACCCGAAAAAAAAAAATTCAAATCAACTCCCAAAACAAAGATAGTTAACAAATATATATTTATTATCAATTTAGTTGGAAAGAAAATACATTGAAAAAAAAAGTCATATAGTGAAAAAAAAAAATACTCACGTGAAAATATAAATTTACAAAAAATAAATAAATAAAAAAAAATCACAAACAAACAAATTTGAAATAAGTTTGGACTATTGGCAAAGAGAGAATAATTATTGCATCATTACATTTAGGAAGGAATTGGCCGGGTTGAAAAAAGATCAAATATTGAGTATTTTAAAGAGAGAATTGTATTGAATTTTTAATTTGATTGGATTTTTAAAATTTAAAATTTATATTATTTTCGGAAAAGGTGAGAGTGGGATAAGGTGACTTACCATATTATTTTGAATTTTAAAATTCAAAATCACAGATAATTAGTGTCTTTATTATTTTTTTTATTTGAATTCTTTTGATCAACATTATTTTTGGAAAGAGTGAGGGTGATTTATCATATTATTTTGAATTTTAAAATTCAAAATTGTAGATCATTAGAAATTTTTTGTTTTTGAATTTTTAACTTAAGGAACTAACTAATAGATTTTTTTTTTTAAATTTCTTTAAAAATTAACAAATTAACAAAATTAGTTTGGGAGTTTGGGGCTTTCTTTTTTTTTTTTTTTTTGATCGGCAAAGAAAACTTTATTGATGAAGCACGTACAAAGGACAATGGAAAACATCAAAAAAGAGGAGCTTGGAGCTAGAACAAGCTCCAACCTCCTAGCATGGTGAGGAACCAACAAACAGAGAAAAGCAAGAAAAAACGAGACTAAACCGACAAAAAGAGTAGTAAAACAATCTACAGAACGAAACAAATAAAACCAAGACTAAGCAGCCCCGAAGACATCTTTGCACAGAAACCAAAAAGCTCCCAGCAAAACCTCTGATCAAACACCAGAATGAAGGCAGCAGGGATTAACATTAGCAATCAGCAAAAGATGGGGCATTCACACAGCAATCACAGAGCAAAACAAATTAAACAGCCCCAAAGACCTCAGAGAGCAGAGGAACCAGAATACAACCAAAAACAAGACACCCAAAATACAACCAGACCTCTGATGATACCCCAGTATGCAAGCAGAATACATACATTCTCCTGTTACTGCATGGGACTTGATTAGGAGCACATTGTGCATCACCCAAGATTACTACACAACATGGTGCATTTGTAACTGTAATACCTCAGACTGTAGAATCAAGCACACCAAAAGCTAAAGGCTACCAACTTCTACCAAAATCAACAAGATAGATCAGCAGAGCAGACTAGCAGATCAGAACAGATTCAAACAGACCAACAGATCAGCAGAGTAAACTAGGAGATCAGAACAACCAACATAATACATCTCCGGATCAAAAGGCAAAGCCCATCTGTGGAATCAAGAACAAAGCCTGATTTGACTCCATTTGAAAGCTAAATCATCAATTGAGAATAGAAAGTTCTTAATGGATGCTTTCAACCAAAGAGCTGCTCTAATTTTGATTAATTCACACAGGCCATAGAAATTGGGTTGAGTCTCAGAGAAAACACATTCGTTCCTGTGCTTCCAAAGAGACCAAAGAACAATAAGAGGGATAGCTCTCCAAATTAACCTATCAAAGCTCTTCAATCTACCACCTAACCACCAATTGAGAAGGCCTTCCACAGAGTCATGGATGCACCAATAAAATCCCCAATCATGAATAATATAAGACCAGATCAACCAAGAAAAGGGGCAAAGAAGCAAAACATGAACAGCAGATTCAGGTTCAACTCTGCAGAAGGGGCAAAAGATGGAAGCACTGCTATCCAGAATGCCAAGTTTGTGCAAAAATTCTACAGATTTGATTTTGTTTTTCCATGCCAGCCAACAAAAAAATGAAACCTTGAGGGAAAGAGTTCTATTCCAAATGGATTTACAGATTCTAAGATTGGGGCCGAAATTAGAGATTACTAAGAGAGTAAAGAGAGGACACAGCAAACTCACTAAGACTTGTAGTTGCGCTAGCCCAGGACAAACAGTCTGCTCTATCAAGACTCAAAGAAGGAGCTGAGGATAGGACACCAAGCAATCTAGCTTCTTCAGCCAATTCTCATACATATAACACTCTTCTAAGGGCTAAATTCCAATCATTTGAATTGGTTTTCCTTGCAAAGAATTGGTGGAGAGAGCCTTCTTTATCAATTGAAAGATTTAAGAGATGTGGAAATTCAATCTTAAGACAAAAGTTACCACACCACCTGTCATGCCAAAATTTAATTCTATTTCCATTCCCCACTTTAATAAGGCAGTTGCCCAAATAGAAATTCAAAATAATTCTGTTATGAGTCCCAATGGAGATGATGTCCTTCCACAGTTTGGAATGTTTATAAGAGGGCTTCATTGGTGGAGACCAACATAGCTCATCAATCTTATATTTACTACAAATAGCTCTCCTCCAAAGAGCATTGATTTGAGTTCCAAATTTCCACCACCATTTGAGTAGTAAACAAGCATTAACATCTCTGATCCTTCTGATACCCAGCCCCCCTTGATTTATGCTCTTTGTAACCTCCACCCATTTCACAAGGTGAACTTTCCTTTTAATGGCATTACTACCCCATAAAAATGCAGCCTCAATCTTTTCAATTTCTCTAGCCACACCTTCAGGCATCTTAAATAAAGAAAGAAAATACACTGGTAGACTGGATAAAGTAGACTTGATCAGAGTTAGCCTTCCTGCAAATGACAACAGTTTTCTCTTCCACCCGGAGAGTTTAGATCTGAATTTGTCAAGCACAGGCTTCCAAGTAGATTTTCTACTAAGGTTAGCACCAAGAGGCAGCCCCAAAAATTTGATAGGAAGGCTATGCACTTTACAGTTAAGAAGCTTTGCAAAAGAGAGTAGAAGAGCATCAGCCACACCAACACCACACACCACACTTTTGTGGTAATTAATTCTGAGACCAGAGAGAACTTCAAAGCATCTGAGAATTCTTTTGACAAGGACTATCTGATCCCAATCTGCTACAGAAAAGAGAATTGAATCATCGGCAAATTGCAGATGAGATAAGAGAACATCATTAGCTCCAACTAACACACCTTTAAGAATGCCAAGAATAAGTGCTCTGCCCAAAAGTCCAAAAGTATATTGAGCCCTTCAAAAACTATATTGAACAGGAAAGGTGATAGCGGATTACCCTGCCTAAGACCTCGTTGGGGTGAGAATTCCTTTGTTGGTGATCCATTCACAAGAATCGAAATTCTGGCTGTAGAGACACACGTTTTCATCAAAGAAGTCCATTGGGACCCAAAACCAAAACTAGACAACAAAGAGAATAGGAATTCCCAGTTTACAGAATCGAAGGCTTTCTCAAAATCCAACTTTAAAATCAGACCTTGTTTCTTGGCTTTCTTCCTTCCATCCACCACTTCATTGGCAATGAATACCCCATCAAGGATATTTCTCCCACCTAGAAAAGCAGTCTGAGTTTCACCAATAATTGTGGGTAACATTGGCTTCAATCTATGTGTTAGAACTTTTGCCAAAATTTTGTATAGAGAACCCACAAGACTAATGGGTCGATAATCAGATAGGTTAATGGGATTTTCCAACTTAGTGATGAAAGTAATAAAAGTACTATTAATGCCATAAGTGAGTATGCTATTCTGATGGAATTCTTTAAAAAAATTCATAATCACTTGCTTCATGACCTTCCAAAATTTCTGATAGCACAACAGGTTGAACCCATCAGGGCTTGGGGCTTTGTTGTTATTGTAATCTTTAATTGCTGCTAAGACCTCAACTTTAGTGAACTTTGGAACAAGGTAATGAGAAACATAATCTGCCTCTATAGTCTTGAACACCCCTCCCAAGACAGGTCTTTTAAGCCAATCTTTAGCAAAATGAGTCTTAAAGTGTTGAAAAACCTCATGCTTGACCATGCTAGGTTCCTCATGAGACACCCCATTGATAGTAATAGAGTTGAGCAGGTTTCTACTCTGCCTAAAATTAGCAAAAACATGAAAGAACCTAGTATTTTTATCCCCATTCAGAGTCAGTTCAATCTGGACTTTTGATGCCATAACCACTCCACTATTCTGTAAAGCTTCCACACTTCTTGTCTGACCATTCTTTTTCTTATCTTTTCTGAATCAAACAGTGCTCTATCCTCTGCCATAATGTCAAATGTATGCAACTCCTCCTCTGAAGCCTTAAGTTTGGATGTGATATTACCAAACACCTCAATATTTCATTTTTTTAATTCCATCTTTAGGTGCTTAAATTTTTGAATAAGCATGAATTCGGCCCACCTAGAGAAAGAACTGTTGTTCCAGCAATTGACAAAAAGTTTAGAGAAGCTTGGGTGTAAGGTCCAAGCATTTAAAAATCTGAAAGATCGTGGCCCCCAATCTCTTTCATCTTCCATCATCAGCAAAGGGTAGTGATCTGAGATTAATCTAGGTAGGCCCCAAAGTTTCATTCTAAAGTTGACCAACCACTCAGGACTGAGCAAGACTCTATCAATTCGGCTCCATTTCTCATAATCCTGGGCATTACACCAAGTGTATTTCCTTCCATACAGAGGTAGATCATTGAGCTCACATTTCCCAATAAAATCATTCAATTGTTTCATCCCCCTATCCCTTCTGGAACAGCCTACCCTCTCCACAATATGGTTGATCTCATTGAAGTCACCTCCCAAGCACCAAGGATCAGGGAAAAAGGCCTTGAGCTTTGGGATATCATCCCAAAAATTGGCTCTAACATTGACATCATTGGGTGCATATATGTTCAACAAAACACAATCAAAGGAGTTATATAGAGAACCAGAGAGTAAAATGTACCTCCTATTGCAACAACAGCCAGATAGTTGAAAAACAGCAGGACCCCAAATGCATAGAAGCCCACCAGCAGATGCTTCAGGATCTACAGACATATATTCCATGTTTCTGCTCCCCTAGAGCCCCCTAACAACATTCTCTGAGACCAATGCTTTCTTGGTCTCTTTAAAGAAAACAATATCAATAAGTTTATCCTTTAGTAGGCTTTTGATTCTACCCTTCTTCTCAGGTTTCCCCAAACCCCTAATATTCCAGGATAGTAGCTTCATCAAGAAACAAAAGAAAGACACTCAAAGCACCCATCTACAGCATATTATTGCTGAGCCTTCCCTTCCTTGTTAATTCTCTCCTTGTCCTTGAGCTCTAGATCAATGATCTTGCTTAGAGCAAGATCTTCCATCCCATTAAAGTTGATCTTCCATCCTATTAAAGTTGATACCTAGGGATTTCCCCAAATGCATTGTGGCTTTAGCTTCTTAGAGGAGACAGTTGTTGAAAGTTGAAGAATTTTCAAATAGATCTGAATGGGCAAGAGCAGAAGCAGCTGCTCTAAAAATGACAGACTTGGAGGAATGCTTATGAACTGCAACAGCCTTGTAGCCATGAATTCTAGCAAAGCTAGAGAATCCCTCAACCTGAGACTTCTTTTTTCCCCTTTCCTTCACAAGTTGTAGGAGTTTTGTGGATTTTTGCTGGATGCACTAGCAAAGGGGTCAGCAGGTGCTAGCTTGGTCTGCTGATCTTTCCCGGGTATAGAATTAGGGTTGGAAGGAACAGTTCTGGTATGACGGCCCTTCTCCCAATTTTTCCCTTGGCTCGAACTGCCCTCGTTCTGAGTAACGAAAGTGTCATCCACAGTTTTTGTAGCAACTGCGAGCACTTGCTGTTTGTTCAGTCCCCCAGCTTTCAAAGCCTCAACAGCCTACAGAAGTTGTTCATAGGGATCAGTGTCTACCCCCACCTTGTTCTTACCACTGGCCTCAGCTTGGTCGAAGGTTTGGGTTGCCATATCAGTGCAAAGTCCTGTTGTTGTCGACATGTTATTGCCGGAACTTAAGATGGCTTCAGGTTGGCTGAGTTCAATTACAATTCGCTCCAATAGTGGAGGCTCTTTCGGCATGAAGTTCCCAGCATGTGATATGATCGATGGCAGAGCCGACATTCTGAAGGCTAGATCAGCCACAGATCTCTGAAGATCGCCGATCATTCCCATCAGCTCAAAAGTGGTGGGCTCACGGGTTTGAAATACTTGGGGTTCCCAGATTGGATGTGCGACAGGTGACCTGGGCGGGCGTTGCATTTCAACATCGGTCTCACCCTGCATGGCGATTCCCTGGTTTAATGCTGCTGCCATGACCACAATTTCTTCTGAATTCTGCGTCATCACGAATCTGCTGAACTGAACAGAGGTGATGTGACTGGTGACTAACGGATCAGATGAACCGGTGAGCCTTGACTGGCCTTTCTCTGCCTTGCCTCAGCGAAGGAAAATACTGGCTGCTTTTGAACTGAATCTCCCCCCTTGACCCTCGCAAAAGAGAAAATAGGCAGCATCTCAGCCCAATTTTACCAAAACAGATATGAGCGTAGCTGAATGACCATGCTCTCTACTGAATTCTTCCCAAAATTCTACCTGTAAACTGATACCCTCAGGTAAAACTGATTCCCACCAAAAAAATACTGATGCCCTCAGGCCTGATACCCAGACTTGCAAACTGATACATGCATTCCTGTAGAGGCATACTCTAAAAGCACATAACAAGTAAATGAGAGCCAAAACACTCCTATGTTGGGGTAGGGTTTCCCTGTCCTATTTTGTCAGGAACTAGGGTTTCACTATACACATAGCGGTTGCAAACAACCTGCAATCGGGTAAGCAACCTATCCTAGTTTGGAATGGTCACTATGGATTCCGATATGCACTAGGTCGAATGGTCAAAAAGGGTGCCTTGGTAAAAAAAAAACCGAGGTTTGTGTTCCCGTCGTGGCAGAGCCCGCAACCGGTCAG
Source organism: Camellia japonica (assembly GCA_030407325.1). Taxonomy (NCBI): domain Eukaryota; kingdom Viridiplantae; phylum Streptophyta; class Magnoliopsida; order Ericales; family Theaceae; genus Camellia; species Camellia japonica. The sequence goes on from JAPPVO010000017.1 coordinate 44,931,530, forward strand.
CCTTATGGCACGCTTCTCGAAGCGAGCCTCCGGCAAACCGTTCAGGAATAGCATACGGCAAACACGGTGTCCTAGGCGCACCAATGCAAATGCAATGCAAAGAGACACAAAAGTGTAGTCAAAACAAGATATCATGAGTTCGATAAATTCCCAGCAGAGTCGCCAGAAACTGTAGACGCGCCCCGAGGACTCCCGAAGCTCCGCGCTTGCGAAGGCGCGGAATCTCGTTTGTCCTCTAGCATACTACAGTTCGGACTCAAATGTCATGGTTCTGAATCTAATCTCACAAAGTGTAATGCAAGACCGATAAATCACCAAAGAGTCCAAATCCGGCAAATTATTTTGGAAAACTGATTTTTGTAAAGAAGTGCCAAACATGGACTGCTTTGCCAGATATAGAGTCGCCACCTAAATATTTATTTTGGGGGAATTTAGGAAACCCTGACTCGTTGCCTAAGGCCACGTGTCCGTCATCACCAAAGTTGCCTCGGCTCGGGAACTTGGGTACGAGAGGGGAAGGTCATGCAATGAGCACCCCTGCTCGACCGATCAAAGATCGGCCTATACTAAGCATGATATCTTGTTTTTGAAAATACATGCGTTCTTATTCCAGTTATTAGCTAGAATTACTATGTGATGCGCACAACACACAAGTATAGACTAGATCGCCTAATTTGGAACAAAGCATTGCCTATTTGTTGTTTGAAAAATGGTTTGAAGTTTGCTACTCGCAAGTAGGCTAAATCGAGGATTCAATGAATCATTCCAATTCAAGCAATCCAACCTTCACCCACAGGCATTCAGGCAGTTATATCACATAAGCAAATAGCCTCATGGCAAGCATGCTATCATGGCAACACTTACACACATGCAAGATGCTAAAGCATAAACACTCACAGTGTACTCCGAGCCAAAATAAAGAACTAGTTAGTAATCAATGTATGATCCTAGTTCATGTTAAGATGGCTAATGCAACACATGCAAAATGCAACAAGAAATAGGCTCGGCTATTCTAAGATGGCATATGAGATGCGACAACTCGATACATGTATTCAAGTAGGAATTGAAATATAATGTAGTTAGTATGATGCGCCGAGCCCGGTGCATGCAATACAGGTGAATGATGCAAACATGCATAGCATAAGGATGCTAAATGAAATATGCCCTAAAACTAACCATCGTAATTGGTTAAGTAAAAGGGAGAAAGACGTGGGGTTGGAAAACGTGCATCACACACACGCACACTTATTGCAACAATTGGCCCTCTAGACGGAGGGTCTGAAAGAATAATACAAATCAACTAATTAATCAGCTAATAAGCTAATTAATTATTACACAACTCTTAACTAATTAAACAAATTAATTAAGCTACAAAAACAGTAAAGCGGCCTGGATAAGAGGGACAAATGCATGCTCGATCGGCTTCGCTCGGAAATCCGTTGCCATGCCTCATGTTGCCTCTGTTTGCACTGTTTTGCACCTTTGAAAACTGTGAAAAGTCCTGTGATGCTCTAGACCACTTCATGGACATGCTGAGAGGCCATCGGCCAAAGGAAAGGTGTCATCGACCATTTATGAGGTCATCGGCCAAACACTTTTAGCCGATCGGCACACCAGATAGCCGATCGACCATCTTTTCCTGCAAAAAGCTGTTTTGCTGCAGCAGAGGACAAACAGAGGTATGGCAGTACATTTGCAAGAGAATGTTTGCAACTACACCCCTTATCATGTTTAAGGCTCAAAGGTGTATAGTTCTTGACCCTCAAGCCACCAATCGCGCATTCCAATGCATGATGGCCAAAGGAGCCAAATATGCAATTCAATGTGGAATGAATGCACAAAACACATAAGGGGGCCTCAACATCTATCATGTTTGATCAAGAGGCAAGGCATGCACACACAATGCTATGCAAACATGCAAGCATGATGCGATGAAATTAGCATACAACAACATGTAATGGAATTAGCATGTAACAACATGTAATGTGCCAAGTATGCAACAAGCATGCGACAACATGTAAGGCAAGCATGCAACAACATTCAAAGATAGACTTAAACTAAAATGGACAGCTCTCAAACATGCCCAAATCAGTGGCCAAAAGTGATAAAATGATGGTACCAAAATGCAAAACAAACATGCATGCCAATTGGCCCATAAGCTAGGCAACAACACACAACTCTCAAACATGAGCAAGGTGTGACAAACATGAGAATGTGGCAATGCAATAAGCTCTGAAAATATGTGAGGAATGATGCCAAATCAACCAAACAAAGCAAGTATAGCATGCAAGAAAGCCTAAAGCTTAAGGCTAACCAAGGGACTCAAACAATGGCTATGCAAGGCAAGCCTCAAACGGCCAAGGGCACCCAAAATAGTCCCAAGGAAGGTCAATATGAGACCAAAAATGCGCTCAAAACTAGCCAACACAAGCTAGAACACAACACCAAAAACATGAGGCATGCAAGGCTACAAAAGGGGTGTTACACTACACCTATTACAACCAAACATGGCATGACTTAACCAATGAAAGAAACAGGGATATGGTATGGTAAAACAAGACCAAAAACTCACTTAGATGGCATCTCAAAGACCTAAGCATGGAGGTATGCATAATGATCCATTCATGAGGCATAAAACATCAACTCTTTAAAGCATTAAAGGAGTGATAAGTGCAAGCATTTGAGCATGAAACATGGACTGAAAACACATATGAAATGATGCCAAATCATGAAAATGGTCTAAGTAATGCATGCTAGAGGACTCAATACTCAAAGCTAACAAGCTAGGTTGAACCAAGGCTATACAAAGCAATGCAAGCATGACCAAAACAAAATCAAACAGACCTTAAGCATGGTAAAACAAGGCTAAAAGCTTCTTTGGGTCAAGCCAAAAACATGCTAAAAACATGGCTTAAAGCACAAAGCATGTTAAGGCAATTTCATGGAAATGCACTACAAGTGCATGAGGCATGCAAAGGCTAACCAAACCAAACCTAAACAGAGGTATGACATGGTAAGACAACACCAAAAACATGCTGAAAAGGACTCCAAGCAAGCTAGGAATATATGCTACTTCATGAAGCATACAAAGCTAGTGTGTGTGATTTACACTACAAGTGTATAAACTATGTATGGAGTGATCAATCCAACCAAAAATAGTGGTAAGCCTCAGCAAAATAACCACAAATACATGCTAATATACAAGCTAAAACAAGCCTAACAAACATGCTCACACATGAGGCATTCAAGGCAAGTATTGAAGATACAAGGAGAGGGGATGACCCTCTCCTTCTTGGGACCTTAAAACACCATCCCCACCACTAAAATCCCTCTGGATTTCAGTGGTGAGAAGGCCAAAACAAGGTGATCCTGAAGCTCACAAAGAAGGCACAAAAGCAAGGCTAAACAAGGCCTAAGAGGGGGTAAACAACCCCAAACACAAAAGTGACCTTAAACAAATGTCTTAAGCACCAAAAATCAGAACTTTTATCAGTTAAGAGTTAAGCTTAAAACAATAAGCAAATAGGTCTAAAAGCTTAAGCAAGAATGGGGTATTAAAAGGAAGAAGCTCACCCTTGAAGAACACCTTCAAAAACACTACTCCAGCAGCCTCCTCTAGCCAAAACTAGCTCGAGAACACTAAAAACAACTCCTAAGGACCTCAGCAACCAAAGGATTGTGTTCTACTAGGTGTTTGTGTACAATAGTGAGACAAAAAGACACTTTAGAGCACAAAACAAGGATCAACAAGGAGATATAGATACACATGTATATCTATCTCTCAAGACTCTCTTTTCTGAAGCTCTGAGAAGGGAGGAGGGGCTCCCTTCTTATAGAATGCCAATTCTCAAGCTTGTTGAGCAAGCTTGAGTCTTGAAACAAATCCCTCCATACACGTGTATGGAGGATGTGAATTGTGGATACCAGTTGTCATAGATGGCAAAAAATATCTGCAAAAAGTAGATGGAAAGGTCTCGGCCCAAAAATATGGCTAATCGACCAACATAAGTGTCGACCGACCAAAAAAAGTGCCGATCGGCCAACACTTTTGGCCGATGGCAAGAACACAAGGCCGACGGCATCATGCCTTGGCCGATGGGTTGAGGGGATGGCCAACAAGCCACCCTCTTCCCTCAGAAGCAAAAACACAAGTGTTTGGTCCACAACCAAGCACAAAATAGACAATTTGAGAGATCCTAAGGCAAGGCGTATGGCTGAGACCTCCGGGAACTCAAAACGAACACAAGCATAGATGATCATCGAGTGTTCAAACGATGATATCCAGGTCTTGAGGATGGTCAAAAATGGGGTGTCTACAGTATGGAGGGATGAAGCCCTTTTCAAGCTTGTTTAACAAGCTTTGCTTTGCATTCTTCTATATAAGGAGAGGCCCCTCCTCCCTTACAGAGGTTCAGCATTTTTGGAGAAGACATATATCTCTCTCTATATATATATTTCTCATTCTCTCTCTATATTGTGTTTGTTTTGTGCCTTAAAAGTGCATTTTCCTCTCACTTTTGCACTACAACACATAGTGATACATGAAAGTTGGTTTTTGGCCTCAGATATTGCTGGTTTCGAAGTTGTGCTTCAAGGGTGAGCGTTTTCCCTATTTAAGCTTTTGTTCGTATACCACTTTGGCCATCCTTGCATGTTGTTTTAGGCCTTACTTTCAACTGAAAAAAGTTATGTTTTTAAATGCTTTAGATAGTTGTTTAAAGCCTCTTTGGTGTTGAGGGTGCTCTACCCTCTTGTGTGCCTTGTTTGGCCTTGTTTTGTGCCATGTCTTAAGGCCTTTGAGTTAGTCTTTGTTTGGCCTTTTAGCAATTGAAATCCAGTGGATTTTCAGTGGTAGGCATATTATTTTGAGGCCTCAAATCAGAGGGGTTGACCCCCTCTCTTTTTTGTTTTGTTTGCTTGAGTAATTGGCCTATCAAATGAGCATGTATCTCTATACTTTTAAGGCTTAGTTCAGGCACTTTTTTGTGAATTTTAGGACCTAGCTTAACTCTGTCCATGGCTGGTTTGGTCACCTTATGCATGCTTCTTTTATGTGTAGTGTAATACCATTTGTGGCTCATCAAAGTAGCATATCTTTCTAGTATGTATTGGCTCCATTTCAGAAGGTTTTTGATCATCATTTGACATGTCATAACTCTGATTTGGGTTGGTTTGGTAGCCTCTTGCATGCTCCATATACTTGTAGTGCAAATCTTGCTTACTAGCCTTGTATGCATGAGGTTTCGGCTCATCATTCTAGCATATTTTGGCTATGCTCTAGCATGGTTTTATTCATATTTTGGGCTATATTAGGACTATTTTGGGCTTCCACGGTCATATGACTCATGTTTTGTATAGCTATAGTGCAAATGCATTGACTAGTCTTGAGCTTTGAGGCTCCTACCATGCTACACTTGTGATGTTTGTGTGCTTTGGCATCATTTGAAAAGTTATATCAGTGCTTATTTCATAGTCATACACTTGTGCTTGTCACTCTTTTAATGTCTTGGAGGTTTGGCTCTTTATGCCTCAAGAATGAATTATTGTGCAGGCCATCGAGCCTAGGCCTTTGGGCCATCATATCAGTGCATTTTTGGTCATGTTGTATCATGATGTAACTCTGTTTCATGTTTTCCAAGTCATGCCATGTTTGGTTTTAATAGGTGTAGTGTAATCCCCCTTTGTAGCCTTGCATGCTTCATGCTTTCGGCCTTTTGTTCTAGCCTGTATTGGCTAGGTTCAAGCATGTTTTTAGTCTCACCTTGACCTGCCTTGGGACTATTTTGGATGCCCTTGCCCCTTTGAGGCTTGCTTTGCATGGCCATGGTTTAATTCCCTTTGCTAGTTTCAAGCTTTGAGCCTTCCTGCATACTATGCTTGTCTTGCTAGGGTGGTTTTGGCACCATTCCATGCATGTTTTCAGAACTTATGGTGCTGTCACATATCCATGCTTGTCACGCTTTAAGTGTGCTTAAGAGTCGCATCTTTGTGCCTTAATCCTTGAGCCAATTGGCATACATGCTTATATATGCTTTCATGCCTTAGTTTTGATGCATTTTGGCCACTGATTTGGGCATGGTTGAGATCTACCCATTTTGGTTTAAGTCCATCTTTGCATGTTGTTGCATGCTTATCCATCTTTGCATGTTGTTGCATGCTTGTCACGTTGCATGTTGTTGCATGCTTATCCATCTTTGCATGTTGTTGCATGCTTGTCACGTTGCATGTTGTTGCATGCTTGCTAGTTTGCATGTTGTCACATGCTTGTTATGGTTGCATTGCATTTTGCATGTTTGGTACATTGCATGTTTGCATGATTAGGTTTCATTGCATTTTGCATGCTTGTTACATTGCATTTGGCATGCTTATGTTGCATTACATATGTTGTTTGCATTGCATTGTGTCCAACCGGACGTTATGTTGAACACAAGGCTGATTGGTCCACTTCATACTCAAAGTGATGAAAGTGAGCCAATCTTCCTTGGTCTCTATTGCCTTTGATCATCCATGATGAGGTAGTAGATTTAGAGTCTTGTTTGCATCGCATTTATTGAATGTGTACAAGATTGGATCTTTCGCCATCACGCATTCCAAATGCTTGATTGATGGTCTTGGATCCGATTATGCCTCTCCCTTGATGTTTTGAGGTGATGTGGAGGGGTATGGTACATACATACCCTAGGGAGACCCTCCCTTTCCTCTGTTTTGTGCTCTGTTGCAGCTTGGTGTCACAGCACACCAGTGGCCGGTACCCTCTCATTGTTGGCCAGCACCCCTTCATCCTTGGCCGGCAAAATGCATCCTTGGTCGGCAGGGAGGTCGACAGCATCTCCTCATGGCTGGCAGGCCACTGGTTCACTCCCCAGCATGTTTTTGGTAAGATCCAACAGCTAGTTGTCAAGGACACCTTGCAGACAGAGCCTCTAAAGAGCATTTGGAGAGCTTTTGGGACATGAATCGAGTATGCATCTTCAACTTCTTCAAGGCAGAGCTGAGGCGGCCTAGTTTACATAATTTAATGCTTAGCATGAATTTGTAATTTAATTAATTCGTTTGATTAGTTAAAGTTTTGTAATAATTAGTTGTAGCTAGTTATTCAATTCGGTTGTGTAATAATTAGTCTAATTAGATTATTAGATTAGTTGATTAGCTTAGCATAGCTAGCTTAGCGTATTCATTCGGACCCTCTGTTGAGAGGGCGAATTTTGTAATAAGGGTGCGTGTGTGCGATGCATGTCTTCCAGCCCCCATTTCTTTCTCTCTTTTACTTACCTGCTTTCAGTGGTTAGTTTTAGGGCATATTTTGTTAGGCATACCATATGCTCGCATGCGTGCATCCATTCATCTGTATTGCATGCACTGGGCTCGGCGCATCATACTAACCACATTGTACTTTCAATACATTTACTTGGATACGTGTTCAACAGCATGTTATCAAGTTGTATTTCACATGCCATCTTAGAATAGCCGAGCCTATCTGAGTTGCATCTTTGCATGTGCTGCATTAGCCATCTTAACATGAACTAGGATCATGCATGATTTCTAACTAGTTCTTTGTTTTGGCTTGGAGTACACTGTGAGTGTTTACGCTTTAGCATACTGCATGTGTGTTATTGATTGCCATGAAAGCATGCTTGCCATGAGGCTAACTGCTTATGTCATTAACTGCCTGAATGCCTGTGGGTGAAGGTTGGATTGCTTGAATTGGGACAATTCATTGAAATCCTCGATTTAGCCTACTTGCGAGTAGCAAACTTTAAAACCATTTTCAAAACAAACAAATATGCAATGTTTTGTTCCAAATTAGGCGATCTAGTCTATACTTGTATGCGGTGCGCATCACGTAGTAAGATTAGCTAATTAACCGAAATAAGAGCACATGTGCTTTCAAAAACAAAATATCATGTTAGTAGCGGCCGATCTTTGATCGGGCGAGCGGGGGTGCTCATTGCATGACCTTCCCCTCTCGTACCCAAGTTCCCGAGTCGAGGCAACTTTGCTGATGACGGACACGTGGCCTTAGGCACAAGTCAGGGCTTCCTAAATTCCCCCAAAATAAAATATTTAGGTGGCGACTCTGTATCTGGCAAAGCAGTCCACGTTTGGCACTTTTTTATAAAATCAGTTTTCCAAAACGATTTGCCAGATTTGGACTCTTTGGTGATTTATCGGTCTTGCATTGCATTTTGCAAGATTAGATTCAGAACCGTGACATTGAGTCCGAACTGTAGTAGTCCAATGAACAAAACGGATTTCGCGACTTTGCGCGTGGAGCGTGGGACATTCGGGCACGTCTACAGTTTCTGGCGACTCTGCTGGGGAGTTAGAAAACTTGACTTGAACTCATGATATCTTGTTTTGGTTACACTTATGTGCTTCTTTGCATTGCATTTGCATTGGTGCGCCTAGGACACCGTGTTTGCTGTAGGCTATTCCTGAACGGTTTGCCAGAGGCTCGTTTCGAGAAACGTGCCATAAGGCTGACCGGTTGCGGGCTCTGCCACGACGGGAACACAAACCTCGGTTTTTACCGGGGCACCCTTTTTGACCATTCGATCTAGTGCATATCGGAATCCATAGTGACTATTCCAAACTAGGACAGGTTGCTTACCCGAATGTAGGTTGTTTGAAACTGATGCATGCGTAGTGAAACCCTAGCTCCTGAGAAAATAGGACAGGGAAACCCTACCCCAACATAGGAGTTTTTTGGCTCTCACTTGCTTGCTATGTGCTTTTAGAGTTGGCCTCTACAGGAATGCACGTATCAGTTTGCAAATCTGGGTATCAGGCCTACGGGCATCAGTATTTGGGAATCAGTTTTACCTACGGGTATCAGATTCAGATTTGGGGCAGTGATTTGGGAACAGTGATCAGTGGTTGGGAACAGTTCATTCAGCTTGTGTTTGCCAACTGTGTATTGTGTTAATTTAAACCGTTATGCTGCCCGTTTTTCTGTTCATTGTTTCCTTATTATGCTTTATTTATCTTTTTGCAATGTAGTTTAGCATCATTGCATCCGACCAGATAGATATTCCCCGAGCACTCTGGGTGAGAGGTCGTAGACTTAATCGATCCAGGGATCTGATAGACGGATAAGCAGTGTTCCTTTCTTTACCCCCGGTTACCAGACGGAGGTCAAAAAGGCACAGTGTATCGGTACAGCGGTCATCAAATCAGTTGTCTACCCCACCAGTGAACAGTCAGGCTGAGGTCTCAGTTTTTACTCCAAGGACAGGTATACCAGTTGTTCAGTTAGACAAACATCCTATGGCAGGAATGGAAGAGATGATGCGGCAGCTCCAGGACAGTATGAAAGCCATGCAGCAGGATGTTACCCGTCAAGCAGAATTTGCCGCACGCCAGGCCGAGGTTATGGCCCAACAGGCAGAGGTAATTGCCAGGCTACAACAGCAAACTGGAGCATCTGCTTCACACCAAGCTCCTCCCCCACCAAGAGTTCCAATACTCAGGGAGACAGCTAATATCCAGGACAATACGGACGTTCCAATAGGGCCAGCTCCGGCCCCAGTTCTACCCCAGCAGTCCAAAGCGCCCACCAACCTAGTGGATTCACCCTTGGAGTTCGAGGTGGACCTTACAGCGCTAATAGTGAGCAAGCTAGAAAAGCTATTCAAGAAGTCCCAAGGGGCCCATTCCATCTCGAATATTGAGGACGGGTACACCGACTCGGCCGTGACTCTGCCAGACCGGTTTAAAATGCCACACATAGACCGTTTCGACGGGGTTGGAGATCCTATGGTGCATTTGCGGCTGTTCTCGGATATCTTAAGGCCGATGGGCCTCTCCAGATTGAAGAAGCTTTCTCTGTTTGGTCGGACCCTGTCTAGTGTAGCGGCCATTTGGTATGCAAAACTGGAGGATTTCGTCAAGAGAAGTTGGGAGGAGATGGCTGAGGCCTTCATAGCTCAATACTCCTATAATACACAGATCGAGGTCATAACTCGTGATCTTGAGACAACTAGGCAAGAGCCGAAGGAGAGCTTCTCCGATTTTGTGACCCGGTGGAGGGCCAAGGCCTCGATGATGACCATCAGACCTGTTGACAAAGATCAGATTCGGATGGTTGTGCGCAACCTCCAGCCCAAGCTCATGCAGAAGATGATCATTCTCTCCCTCCCCACCTTTGCAGATCTACATGAGATAGGGGTGCAGATCGAGGACGCTATGAAACAGGGGCTCATTGATCATAAGAGAGAGCAGCCCAAGAGGGTATTCAACCGCAGTACGAATGCAGACACAAGCAATGCTGCAGCTGCCAGATCTTCAGATGTGGGTATGGTTACCACCACCAGCACTCCAAGAACCCTTATAGGTACACCATTCACCGACGCATCCGGAAGTAGCTCACAAACAACCAAGTATCCCCCCCCCCGAGGCCAAAGAACCTTTACTCCACTATACATGCCCCCGTCCAAAGCTCTGCGGGTTTTGATCAGGAAAGGGCACTTAAAGCCCATAGAGCCGCAGCCACTACCAGACAGACTCCCTGCTTCCCATAACCCAGCCAAGTACTGCGCTTTTCACTAACAGTATGGTCATGACACCGACCAGTGCTTTCGATTGCGTCATGAGATTCAGGATGTCATTGATAACAGGGTGATCATGCCTCCGGAGAAACCGAATGTCACAACCAACCCTCTCCCACCACATAATCAAGCTCCACCACCCAAACGCATCAATCTAATCCAAACTGGGGTTGTGTCATACGACCCTAGCATATATATCACCCCTTCCCACCTACCCAAGCCGGAGGTGTCCATTCCTGACAGCACTAACTTGTGCATGTTGGACATTTCCCAAACCCAACCTGAGACGGTGGTGGTGACTATTGAAGATAGAATTGGGTCGACTGTGGAGGCCGATGGGAATGATCAAACAGAGCCTGAAGGGTCTGCGAGCTTCATGTACAACCCGAGGGGTTACATTACATCAGCAGGCCAAGCTAGGCCAAACGTGGAATTGCCAGTGGGGGCAGAGATTTGTGTAGTACGGGAGGATGGACTTAATCAGGGGCTGGATGACCTGGTAAACTGGAGGAGGACATCGCGAACCTTCAATTCTTCAACGAACAGGAGTCAGGGCACATGACAGTCAACCGGTTTGATTTAGATGGGTCAGCAGAGTCTACTGGCTGGCTTGACGACCAACCAGATGTGTTAAACAACCTCAACCAGAACAGGGTCCGTCAGGGACTGGGACATCAACTGTGGCCGGGAGGACCGAGAATTAGATTGCACCGCCGGAGAGCACTGGTGTAAAGAATTTTGCTCAGAACACAGGCAGTCTGGCTACGAAAGATACTGAACAGCAGGCTGCGCTAAAGCAGTTTGAGTAGGAAAGGATCAAAGATTCTGAAAGGGCTAGGAAAGCCAAGGCCCCTGCGGGGACAGAATGTGCTGTGTGTGCAGGAATGGAACTTGCTGCAGGCACAGGAACGGAAGGCGCTGCAGGCACAGGAATAGTTGTAATGGAGCCGGACAGGTGTCTGTCGGCTGCCGATGGCGTGTGGTGGGAAGATGATGACCTATGTCTTGCCCACACTGATGAAGACTGGGGGCAAAGCCAGCCGGTTGATACCTGGTACATTGGCGAGGTTGACCACATGACTAGGAGTGGGCGGTATTTCAAGCCCCCACATTTAGATCAACCAGAAGCGTCCGGGAAGGACAAGGAGGCGGAGAAACAGAAAGAAAAGTTACTCAAAGAAGAGACTGTGCTGAAACAGCTTAAGAAGATATAGGCAGACATCTCCATCTGGGGATTGCTTATGGCTTCAAGAGTTCATAGACAAGCTGTCCTTTCTACAATGGACAAGGCCAAACTTTCAATCGACACTATACCTGAACAGCTGGTAGGGCTGGTCTTTCCAGGAGGAGCTTCCCCGACGTTGACCTTTTCTGACAAGGAACTACCGCCTGAGGACTCAGATCACAATAAACCACTCTACATCTCCGTGGAGTGTAGAGACAAATGGGTACCAGTGGTCTTTGTTGACACGGGATCCGCCATTAACGTGTGCCCATCGAGGACAGCATATGCAATCGGGTTGAAGCCTGCAGACTTTTTACCAACTGCCCAGGTGATACGGGCGTATGACAACACTAGCAAAGAGGTGATGGGAACTGTGCAGATTCAGACTAAGGTTGGCCCAAGACAACACGATATTGACTTTCATATCTTGGACGTTCCCTCAACTTTTAATCTACTCTTGGGGCGGCTGTGGCTGCACCAGGTGAAGGCAATCTTTTCCACCCTACACCAGATGTTGAAGTACCCCCACGGGAAGGGGGTGGCTATTGTTTTTGGGAATTCGTCAATCCATCCGCCGCGAGAAGTTTCTACACTAGTTCTAGAGATCGAACACGGCGCGGAGGATGTGTTCCTATCAGGATTTACCCTAGCCGAGGCCCGGGTCGTACAGAACATTTTGGCCGTTAATGAGGGGTTGTATGTCAGCGCACAGTCAGTGTACCTCATGAACAAGCTCCAGCACATCCCTGGGATGGGACTAGGAAAAAGTGGCCGGAAGGGCATTACTGTATCGGTCGAAGTGCTGCATAACCCGCATACCTTTAGCTTAGGCTATCTGCCTACCAAAGAGGATTAGGTGAGGAGAGCCAGAGCCAAGCAGACCGGAAGGCATTTTGAGTTGATGCATAGGCCTATCCAAGGCACCATGAACGGACGCTTTGTCCGGGAGGGGGAAGACTTTCCATTCTATGGCTTCCCAGAGCCATGGCTAAATGCCGAGAAGAGGCGCCTACCGGGTTTTGAGATCTTCTTCGGCTTACAGGTGTCCGGGGATGATTTTGCCGAGGAGCAGACAGACCCACCAGCTGAGGTTGAGTAGTGTAAGGAAGTGGATTCCGAGAGCACCGAGATTGAAATGGGGGTAGCACTGGCTTGTCTACTTTCAGATCCTCCGATCGTACATGAGTGCTTGGGGGATGACCTCTCAGTATCTATGATCGGGAATGAAACGGCTGCGAGCCCACCTTCAAACATTTTGGATGCATCCATCGCACCCTCCCTCGTTTGGCAGTACGAGGAGGGATTCTTATCGAGCAGCACCAGGTCAGGTAGTGAGCCAGAATCTGATTCCACTGAGTCTGTGGAGTCGGAATCAGGTTCCAGCTCGTCTGAGTCTGAGTCTGGTATTCTTGGGGGTGACAACCTGGATGCCACAGTCCTGTCTAGGTCGTCTTTTTCTTTTTCCTTTGAGTCTGTTGTAACAGAGGAATCAGGCTACTTGGAAGTAATTAATGAGAATGGAATGGCTGTGACCTTTGATTATTTTTCTATGCCTTGATTTATTGCATTAATTCAGACTTTCAAAATTTTGATGAAAACGACGAGGAAGAAATTCCTCTGGTTTTGAAATATTTGCTAGATCAGGAGCAGGAGAGGTTTGTAAAACCGCTGGTTGATGAATTCATCCAAATTAACGTTGGTACTGAGAAGTACCCGCGGCTGGTCCAGATTGGGTCCATGTTGTCTTTGGAGGAGTGCGAGCACTTAGTCGCTTTATTAAAAGATTTCAAAGATGTTTTCGTGTGGTCCTACGAAGACATGCCTGGAATCGATCCTGAGATTGTACAGCGCCAGATTCCTCTTAACCCAGAGGCCCGACCTGTTAAGCAGAAACTCAGAAGGATCCGCTCGGACTGGGCCCTCAAGATCATAGAAGAAGTCACCAAGCAAATTGACGCAGGGTTCCTGCTGGTATCTGAATACCCAACTTGGTTGGCCAACATAGTTCCAATGCCGAAGAAGGACGACAGAATTCAGGTATGTGTGGACTTCAGGGATTTGAATAAGGCGAGTCTGAAGGATGACTTTCCTCTACCGCATATCGATGAATTAGTGGACTTCACTGTTGGGCATGCGTTGCTCTCATTCATGGATGGCTTTTCAGGCTACAACTAGATTGTGATGGCACCCGAAGACTGGGAGAAGACTGCTTTTACCACCTCGTGTGGGACCTATTGTTATAGGGTGATGCCGTTTGGGCTGAAGAATGCTGGAGCTACATATCAACGGGTTGTGACCACGATATTGCATGACATGATCCACAAAGAGGTTGAGGTGTACGCGGACGACATGATTGTCAAGTCCAAGGAAAGAGAGGGCCACTACACCGCTGTAGCACGTCCGCGGGGGACCTCGGCTACAGTTCGGACTCTTCTTTTTGTGTGTTGCGGTTCTAAATCTGAACCAAAGAGTCCAACTCTGGCAAATCGTTTTGAGAAAAACAGATTTTGTAAAGAAGTGCCAAACATGGACTGCTTTGCCAGATTACAGAGTCGCCACCTAAATATTTTTAAAATGGGAAATTTAGGAAACCCTGACTCGGTGCCGAAGGCCACATGTCCGTCATCACCAAATGTCTTGGCTCGGTCTCGGCTCGGGAGCTTGGGTACGATCGGGGAAGGTCAGCTATGAGCACCCCCTTTCGCCCGGTCCGAAGACCGGCCTCTACTAACCGTGATATCCATTTTTGAAAACATTACATGTTCTTATTCCGGTTATTAGCCTAGAATTACTATGTGATGCGCACAACACAAAAGTATAGACTAGATTGCCTAACTTGGAAATAAACATTGCATATCCGTTTTGCCTCGAAAAACGTGTTAGATTTTGCTACTCGTAAGTAGGCTAAAATACGGATTTCAATGAGTTGTTCCAACTCAGGCAATCCAACCTCTACCCACAGGCATTCAAACAGTTTATCTCACCTAAGCACTTAGCCGCATGGCAATCATACTGTCATGGCAAACATTCACACGCATGCGATATGCTGAAGCGTAAAAACTTACATCGTACTCCGTGCCAAAACAGTAAACTAGTTAGCAAACATGCATGCCCTAGCTCATGTTAAGATGACTAATGCGACGCATACAGAGTGCAATTAGACAGGCTCGGCTATCCTAAACATGGCATGTGAAATGCACGAGTAACACGTATTCAAGTTAGAATTGAAAGTACGATGCAGTTTGTATGATGTACCGAGCCCGGTGCATGTAAACAAATGCATGAATGCACACATGCATTGCATAAGGTATGCTAACTGAACATGCCCTAATCTACCATTGTAAGCAGGTAAATAAAAGGGATAGAAAGAAGTGGAGGTTGGAAGACATACACACACTCACCCACACTTATTACAATTATGCCCTCGCTCGGAGGGACCAAAATAATAATACAGATTAATTAACTACGCAAGCTAATTAATTATTACAAATTAACTAAATTAACAAATTTAATTAAAGCAGTAAACCCCTCGGGGAGAGGGCCGGATGTGGCGCGTGTTCGGGACTTGCTCGGAATCGTACCGCCATGCCCAGCTTGCCTCTGTTTCCCCTGCTATCCTCCTCAGAAAATTGCCAAAGTCCCAGAAATGCCTCTCAGGGCACTGGGGAGTACCACCGGCTGGGGCAGAGCACCACCGGCTGAAGAAGGAGGCCACCGGCACAGAATTGTTCCATCGGCTGGGAAAACACTGCCGGTCGGCACTAAAAAGTGCCGGTCGGCACAAAATGTTCTGCAGATCCTGCAACTCACAGCAGCAGAGGACAAACTATGCATGGCAAGGCAATTCAAAGCATTTATGCACCAAACACACTCCCTATCATGTTTGTGACTCAAGGGGGGTATGTGCCTCGATTCCCGGACCACCAATCACGCATTTCCATGCATGATGGCCCTAAGAACCAAGAGTGCAAATTTGATTTCAAATGCATGCAAATCACATAGGCACAAAAGGGTGCCAAACCTCTATCAAACTCACTTCAAGAGACTTGGCATGCATGTCAATGTGATGAAGCCCTAAGCATGTTAACTAGGCATGCAACATGGACAATGCAAGGTGCTCATGCAAGCATGCAAACAAGCATATAAGGCAAGCATGAAAACCAATGAAATGATAGACTTAGACATGAATTAGGCGACTCAAAAAGGCCTAAAATTAGTAGCCAAATGCTAAGTCATGAGGGCCAAATACACATGCACATATACGCATGTTAAGGCACCAACACTTAAGCATAACAAACAACATTCAAGCACACTTGAAATGAGTTAAACATGGATTACTAGCATGCACATAAAACTCTGAAAATCATGCAAAACTTGATGCCAAATCATGCTACCAAGCAAGCTAAACATGCAACAAAAGGTCCAAGTACTTAAAACAAGCCATGAAGGCTTAAACCAAGGCCGAGTCTACCAAACCTCACAAGGCTAAAGGGGCTCAAAACAGGTCACAAGCAGACCTAAACAAAGCCTAAGGAGCACCTAGATGGCATCTAAGAGGCTCAAGCACAAAGGCGTGCAACATGACCAAAACATGGAGCATTCAACACATGCTTTTAAAGCATTAAAGAAGCAACTAAAGCATGCATACAAGTACACCAAAAGGTCTGAAATACCATGTTAAATGGTTCCAAACCATTAAAAAGGAGGCAAGCAAGGCACGCTACATACTCATACTCTTATGGCCAACGAGCCAAACACAAAGAGGCTACAAAATACATGCTAAGATTGACCAAAACAACTATGGACAGAGCTAAAGCATGGTAAAATAAGCTTACAAGCTTCATGGATCTAAGCCTAAAACATGCTAGAAACGAAGGCACACTACCTAGACATGTTAAGGCATCAAAAGGCATTACAAGGCAACCATGCTAAGCATGCATGAGGGACCTAAACCAACTTGAAATCATGTTATAACATGGCAATATAAGCATGGGAAATAAGTCAAACATGCTCAACACACACTCAAGCATGAAGCTCCATAAGGAAGCAAAGTTTGCCCTTTTCAAGGACACCAAGGAGAGGGGGTGGCCCTCTCCTTCTTGAGACTTCAAGGCATGCTCTTCACCACTGAAATCCCTCAAGATTTCAGTGGTGAAGAGATCCTATCACCAAAATCTCGGATCTCTCACAAAATAGCACAAAAAGTGCCTTTTTCAAGGCCTAAGGGTGGTTAAACCTACCCAAACCACTAAACACTCTTAATATACAACAAAGAGGGTTAAAAAACAGAACTTTTTTGTGCCAAACACTAAGCTCAAAAACTGTGTTAAACTAGGCAAAAATGGAGTGCAAAAATGGGGTAAATAAAGTAAGTTTCTTACCCTTGAAGCTTTTCTTCACAAAGGTTGGAGTTGTTGGTTCCTTGAGCTCCAAACCAGTCAAGAACACTAAAAACCAGCCCTTAGAACCTCAGTTGCAAGGAGAAGGTGAGACACTAGGTGTTTGTGTGCAATAGTAAGGCACAAAACACCTAGACACACAAGAGAAGGATAGAGATAGAAGGTGTATGCAACTCAAACCCTAGAAAAACCAGAGCTTCTCTCTCTCTTTTCCCCTCTAACTCTCTAAATTTTGCTAACCCTTGAGCCAAGAGAAGAGGCTTCTCCTTATAGGCAACAAAGACTTGCAAACTAAGTCATCCAAGGGCCCATCCCTCCATACACGTGTATGGAGGAGAAACAAGAGCTAAACAGCTGTCTGAAAATATCTCAGAAAGCAGCTGTAAAGTAGCCGGCTGGGCAAAATGGTCATTTCGCCAAAAAGAGTGCCGACCGGCACAAAATAGTGCGACCGGCACAATATAGTGCCGGTGGAAACAACAGCCAGCCGGTGGCCTCTAGCCACAGCCGGTGGTGTGTGGGGATGCCTCACAGGCATTCCCTGCCCCTCCAAGGCAAAGCACAAGTGTTTGGTGCAAAACCAGACACAAAACGATCGAGTTCGGAGGTCCTGAGGCAAGGCGCGTAGCCGAGAACTCCGGGAACTCCAAACGAACACAAACATGGATGATCACCGAGTGTTCAAGCGGTGATGTCCAAGTCTCGAGGACGGTCAAAAATGGGGTGTCTACAACCGCCTTACAAAAGTTCTTCCAAAGGATCAGAGAATTTCGGTTGGCGGCTGAATCCTCAAAAGTGTACGTTTGGTGTTACAGCAGGGAAAATGTTAGGGTTCTTGATTACACAGAGAGGTATCGAAGTCGACCCTTTCAAAATCAAGGCCATCTTAGAAATGCCACCACCAAGGACTGAAAATGAGGTGCGAGGCTTTCTGGGTAAAGTGCAATTCATAAGACGGTTTATTTCTAAATTAACCTTGACTTGTGAACCACTCTTTGGTCTCCTGAAGAAAGGAACGAAGTTCCAATGGGGCGGCCGATGCCAAGCTGCTTTCGAACAGATTAAGCAATATTTACAGAACCCACCTGTGTTGCCACCACCTGAGCCGGGGAAACCGTTGATTCTGTACCTTTCAATGACTGAAACTACAATGGGCTGCATGCTCGCACAGGAGTCTGAGGACAAAGTGGAGAGAGATATTTACTACCTGAGCAAGAAAATGCTGGACTACGAAACCCGCTACACTCCGTTGGAGAAGGCTTGTTTGGCCTTGATATGGGCTACCAGGAAGCTGCGGCACTACCTGTTAGCTCACTCCATAATGCTGGTTTCAAGATTAGATCCCATCAAATATCTTTTCGAGAAACCGGCACTTACGAGTAGGCTAGCTCGTTGGTTGCTTCTGCTTTTCGAATTCGATCTGAAGTACGTGACGCGCAAGTCAGTAAAACGAAGAGCGGTAGCGGAGTTCCTAGTCGATCACCCAGTTGAAGAGGATGAAGCAGTTGAATATCTGTTCCTAGACAAGGCCATTCTGCATGTCGAAGAAGAGTTTTGGATGATGTACTTTGACGGAGCGTCAAACCAATATGGGTATGGGATAGAGGTGTTGTGGATAGCACCCGACAATTCCCGTATACCTTTAGCATTCAAATTCTGGTTCAAAGTATCGAACAATGAGGTAGAGTATGAGGCGTGTATTGTTGGGCTAGAAGCAACTCTGGAACTAGGGGCAAAACGGTTAGACGTCATCGGGGACTCGAACCTTGTTGTATCTCAAGCTAAAGGAGATTGGAAAGTCAAAGCAGAAAAGATGAGAATCTACCACCAGACCTTGGACATGTTGATTCCTCGGTTTGAGAAACTAAATTCGTTCATCTGTTAAGAGAGAACAACAGGTTCGCAGTTTCATTAGCAACTCTATCTTCTATGATAGACATGCCTTTCGGAGTCCGGATGCGTCCGATCATCATCGAATAGAAATTCGTGTCGACCTACAGCTGATTGCTGCCATAGATGAGGTACAAGATGAGAATCCCTCGTATTACGATGTTTGGAACTTCTTGGAAAAAGAGGCATATCCACCAGGGGCAAATGCCAAGGACAAAAGGGCAATTCGAAGAATGGATGCTCAGTTCATCGTCTGTGGAGGAAAACTGTACAAGAGAGGTCATCTCGGGATGTATAAGTTGTGTGTTGATACCGAAGAATCAAAGCGCCTGATGGAGGCCGTCCATGGAGGAGAGTGCGGAGCGCACATGAACGGGGTGATTCTAGCCCGAAAAATTCTCAGACAAGGTTATTATTGGTCCACCATGGAGGAGGATTATATTGGCTTTGTCCGGCGATGCCACAAATGCCAGATCCATGCAAACCGCATGAACATTCCACCGTCGAAGCTGTACAACATGACTTCACCATGGCCATTTTCAGTCTAGGGAATTGATGGGATCGGGGCTGTCACTCCGAAGGGGTCCAATGGGCATGAGTTCATTTTGGTCGCGATAGACTATTTTACAAAGTGGGTTGAGGCCCAGTCTTATGCGGTGTTGAAGGCATCGCATGTTGCAAAGTTCATCAGGAACAACATCATATGTCGCTACGGGGTCCCAAACGAGGTCATTTCAGATAATGGTTCCCACTTCAAGAAGGAAGTGATCGACTTGTTGGAGAAGTACAACGTGGCTTTTCATAAGTCATCTACATATCGGCCGCAAACCAACGGAGTTGTTGAGGCCGCCAACAAGAACATCAAGCATATTTTGCAGAAGATGGTGGAAACCTACCGGGACTGGCCAGATAAGCTGTCATTTGCTCTGTGGGGCTACCGGACTTCAATTTGAACTTCTACTGGGGCGACTCCGTATTCCTTGGTCTATGGGATGGAGGCCGTTCTGCCTATCGAAATTGAGGTCCCGTCATTACGAGTACTAGCTGAGTGTCAGATAGTCGAGACAGATTGGCAGCAAAGCAGGTTTGAAGAACTCATGCTCTTTGATGAAAGAAGGTTGAAAGCACTGTACCATGTTCAGGGTTATCAACGACGAATTGCCAAGGCTTTCAACAAGAAGGTTAAGTCCAGGAATTTGAAAGAAGGAGATTTGGTACTCAAAGACAACCGAGCTCCCATCCACGATCCTAGGGGCAAGTTTAGACCCAATTAGACTGGTCCTTACATCATCAAGTCAATCTGGTCGGGTGGAGCTGTCGTTCTGATGGACCTAGATAGCCTAGAGTTCTCCCAGCCGATCAATATGGACAAGTTGAAGAAATATTACCCCTGAGTGGCTCGCTAGGCCGAAAACCCGAAAGGGCGACCTAGGCAAAAGTTAGAGCATAAAAAATTTTGAAATGATAAAAACTGAGCTCGCAAGGTTGAAAACCCAGAAAGGGCGGCCTTGGCAAACGTTAGAGCGCAAAAGGATAGAGTTAATACACGAGTGAACCCAAGCTGAACTACGTAAGGCTTGATTCCCATCTTTGGGATATGTAGGCAACTTCATTCTTGAAGTCTAGCCATAAACACTTCCCCGATCAACTTTGTCCATATGATCATGTTTGGTCATCTTTGTCTATTCCGCATTCAAGAGCTCGGTCGTGATCTCCGGAACAGTGCTATTCAGACTAGGGGCAACTTTCCAGTCGTTGGGATCCGGGGTTGTACATCTCAGTGATAGATCTTAGGCGTGTCCAATTCTGATCCATATCAAAAATGGTTTTGAAAAGTTTTAATAAAAGTAGATTTTGCTCAAATTAATCTTTTTACAACTTAGACCTTTTTTGGGCCAAACGGAAAATTTTTAAATTACTTTGATTTCAATACAGAGTTCTCCTACTGTTGAATACAAATTGAAGTTGCTTTTCATTACATTCATAAAGAAAACTTGAAAGTTCTGATTAAAGCAAATAAATTCGGGGCATAGTCAGGTGTTCCTGCGCCCCCTCCCAGAGCTTGTAGAAGCCTCTGATGCCAAAGTGGGCCCTACCTGTGCCTCTTCATTGAGCCAATCCATGCACTCATCAGAGAGGGTGCATCTGAAAGTGGGAACGGGGGCCAGAAGCTCTCTCGTCTTCCATGTTGCGGCATACTGAGCTAGCTGTGCGCCTCGGACTAGAAATGTAGCAGGGTACTCTATCCCCTCCTTCGGACAAGTCTGTTCATGATCGAACTAGCGCCGGATCCGAAACGGAAAGTAAAATACATAGTGTGTCAGGCCAATCAACTGAATCCCGGGCTGGCGGGTCATGCTATAACTCATTGCCGGTAAATTGAGCCAGGGCAGCGCCAAACAATGTCAAGAGCAGACAAATTGCACATCCAGTTATACCACCATCCCTCATCCGGGGCATCAACTAGATGTCGCCGGAAGAAATAGCTGCGAGTTGAGTATGCCGGGCATGAGTCCACCACTCCCAATTTGTCCATCAACCATACCTGGGAAGGGATAAAAAATGAGAGATTAAAGAATAGAGAGGTGTACGTTGAGAGAAAACGTCAGAAAATGGGGTTTTGAGAGAAAAAACCGAGCCTGAGGGCCGAGTGATGTGAGTAATATATATGAGATAGGGTGGGAAATATTACCTGCAATAGTAGTGGTCTCCCTGCCAACCTAGCCATCTCCTGGCAATGAAAAGCAGCTAAACCCATCAGTGTCTCGGCTAATGACATGGCGATGCAGCTCTTACCCTCTTTTAAGCTCTCTGCAACCTCAACCAAATGAGTGCTAAACCCTCCAGAGCCTGGGGCAAGTAAGAAATGAGAGAGCATGCACAAGCAAAGCGCATGTTGCCGATAACCCTGCCAATGATGGTCGCCGCGGTCACCGGCATCAGAAAACCGACGAATCAAGCTCAGAATGTCTAGCTCTCCGTCGTGAATCAATGACCGAGCATCATGCAAAGTGAGGCCGCAGATCTGTCCTAAGGCTTGGACATGACCGAACCGGAGCTGAGGCAAGATTTCTGCATCGCGCTCGGATTCCATTAAAGCTCGGAAATTTTTGAAAGTAGGACATATCTCTTGTCCACCAAAACTAAAGACGTGTATCACCGGATTCCAAAACCTTGCCGCGGCATGAAGGAACGGAAAACGCAGCGGGGTGTGACTCAACGTGAATAGTACATTTATGCCGAAGCCCCGAAAATTCAGCTTTTCCGAGCCATCCAAGTTGGCAATCCAATTTGTGAGATTTTGGACAAGAATCACTTCCATTTGGTGCAAAATTGAGCTGAAATAAAGAGAATCCCGAAGCTGGAACTCATATAGAAGATAAGGCAGTGAGTGGAGGACAGATGTCGACGTTTCGGAGAGTCTGCCATCGATGGCCGGCACCTTCTTATTGATGGCCGGCAGTGACTTATCAGTGGCCGGCAGGCCTTTCCCTGTGGCCAGCAGCCTCTCCCTCATGCTCACTGACCTTCTTGGTGAAAGTCTAGTTGTTTGCTGCAGTGGAGTCTTGTTATTCCTGTCTTTTAAGGTCTTGTTTTTGTCCTGTTGGACTCTGTTATGTCTCGTTTAAGACGTATTAGCTTTCATTTTTGTATCGAGTTGTAATCATCTTCCTTTCATTTATCGAGTTGTTGTAACTTGCATATCGAGTTATAAACTTGTTAAGGTTTTGTTTTGCTTATCAAGTTGTTTTGTTGTTAGTCGGTTCACTACCTGATTAATGCGATTCGAGTGTTTGGTTTTCAAAACAAAGTTCAATCTCATTTACATTGTTGTGTAAAGTGATGTGATGCATAGAATGTACAAATGTAACACTTTTTCAACAAAAAGAGCTGCTTCATTCCATCATATTTTCTTTCATGAAACGTACATAGCTTTGAAGAAAATAAAACCTGCCTGACGCAGTACAATGCCCCAAACTACCAGTACAAAGAAAAATAAAGCAAAAAAAGAAAAAAAAAACAGCAAAATGTATGGATCGGCACCGGTAGCCTCAAGTGCGAGGATCCGTCCTGGTCCTCTTCCTGGACGAAGGTCCAGGATCTCCACCGTCAGAATCTGAATCTGAGCCATCCCCAGCCTCATCTCCATCCTGAGATGACTCTGACTGCAGACTCACTACCTCCTCGCCAAACTCATCATCATCTGGGATAGGCCCCCGTGAACTACTCCCGGTGTGAGCACGCCTAACTCCGCTGCGGCTGTGCGCTGGAGTCGCTCGTCCCACTCCCCCTATTGCTCGAGAAGGGGCTGAAGGACCCGCCTCTGCTCCTGCTGGGGCATTTGATGGGCCTGGCATCAGGAAAGGAATCTGAAAAAAGGGCAATTCACCAAAATGCATTAGTAATCAAAATGTATCAGATGCAAAGAATAATGTGCTGTGAGCAGTGAATGATTTGCAGTGTATGTGTACCGTGAGTGGTGTATGGAAGCAATGTATCCGATCAGTGCGGTGTGGAACTGTGCAAATGATGGCGTGTCAAGAAAAGACTTTGTGACATGAAGTGTAGTTTGAAAGAACTTACCGGAATACTGTAAATACTGAGTAGGTCCATGCTCGTCTGCAGCATCCCCATCACCGAAGCCGTCAGCTCTAGAGACTGACTAGTGTACTCAATGGAAGCCTGCAAAGTGTTGAGATAATTAGTAATCTGTGGGGTATCAAATGAAATGAAATGACTGTACAAAATGAAAAGTATAGCACATATTGGGGTCGAGCCGCGAACTCCGACGAGCTCGTGACCAGTTGGAGGAGAAGCGATGGGAATCTGATAAGTCTCTCCAGCTCGCCCTCGGCATGTCATAGTAGTAGGCAGCGCTGGCCAAATAGTCCCCTGTCTCTTCTCAGGACCTCTCCTCCTACGAGATCTGGTAGCTCCGCATCTCCCTCCCGCAGCTGGAGCCCTTGCTCCCTCTCTTCCTCGGACACCGGACAAAGGTGGCATCAGATGTGTCTGAATGAAGGTCGTGTAGTCGCCCTCTGCACCTAAGTAATCCGTCTCTAGTCCTACCATAAACTGGATCACCTGGTCGACGGACAGCCTGTGTGTCTCTCTCATCGATGGGGGAGGTGCCGTCGATACAAATGGAGCAGGCAATCCCAAGGTCTGGCGTACAAAGTGCTCACTCAAAAACTAGGCATAACAGATCGGACCCTCGAAGAGGTTGTGGTAGCGGGGGACAGTCCTGGCAGTGTGGTACTGATCTCGTAGTCCTGACGGAATCACATCCCATAGCTGCCACGTGATCTGAGAAAAGAGAATGAATAAGATGATCAGTTGTCAAATAACTAATGTGGGTGCATCGAGTTAATTGAAATAAATCTCATTGCAAATTACCTCGCGTGCCGTGACCGAATCGAAATACTGCTGGAAGAACATAAAGCTCTCTCGAGTTCTACGATGGAGCTGACCGTCGTATACATCAGAAAATGGGACTATCGCTGGGGTCTCCTCTACAGGCTCTGGAGCAAGTGTCGGGAAGCATGCGTACACCCACAGCTGTAAGAAAGATGTGATCAGTACAGTCTATGAACAGAGTGTTGAACATGCAGAAAGCAGAATGCAGTACAATGCATAAGGAGTGCAGGTCTAGAGCAGATATTAGATTTCGTGTGTGCGGTGTATGGTATGTAGTGTGCAGTATGTATGGTGTACAGAAAATGCAAAGCAGAAAGCATACAGTACAAGGGCAGATACAAAGAATGCAGAAAGTACAAGTGTTGAACACGAAGAAAGCAGGAAATGCTAAACAAAATAATGAAAGGGGGGAAACTAAGCTGTGTACCTCCCAAGCTAGCCAGTAGCCGCCGATGAATCTCCCGCACATCCGAGAGGTCGAGCTCATATATCCTTAGAGATGGTAAGGCCGGCTGCGCCCCAATCATAAAAATGAACCCGCTGGAGCACCACCAGAGCGCCCAAGAAGTATAAACCCACGGTATTCCACCTATTCGAAAACAATGTGGTACCGGAAAGGAACAGGAGAAAGCCCCTAGCGTACTGTTCCACCTCCTTGTCAGTCTTGGGATTCTCCCCTCTGTAATGCACCTCAAACCAGGTATATCTAACCATGCCCGCTCGAAGTGTCGGCGGACGCACTCCAAGTAATGTATCCCATGCAGCCACCCACTCTCCCATGTCGGGATCAAGAGGAATCGGATCACCTCCTACGCCCAGGCCAGTGATCATGGCGAAGTCAAAGGGAGTCATCATCATCTCTCTCGTCGTGGAGAAGTGGAAAGAGTTGGTGGTGTCCCACCACCTCTCCACAAGAGCCCTTAGGAGAGGGCAACTCGTTGTGACCCGTGTCAAGCTGGAGCAAAATAGGCCGAAGCCAGTCCCGTCGATGATCTGGCGGACCCTCGCGGGAAGCACATCATACTAATCCCGAGCGGCCGTCGCACCATAACCTCTGAAGGAGCGAGATCTGTCCTGTGGCAGTGTATGTGATGAAATCAGATTAGTGATGTATTGAAAATACAGTTGCATTCAGATCAGTGATGTATTGAAAATATAGTTGAAATCAGATCAGTGATGTATTGAAAATACAATTGCATTCAGAGCAGTGATATATTGAAGATACAATTGGATCCATAGTAGTGATACATGAGGTACAGTCATATACAGCATATACAGGGCAGTAATGTATGAAGTACAGTTAAATGTAGAGCAACAATGTATGAAATACAGTCAAATCAAAGCATGTGATGCAGTCAGATCAAAACAGTGCAAGAAGTGCAAATAGTTGAAAGTAATGCTGCAAAAAAGTAGAGTAGATACCTCCACGGCAATGGCCGACAAATGAGACATCTGCTCCCTCAGCAAGAGGTCGTCTGGCATGTCCTCATCGAAATCAGTGAAAGTGTGGATGCCTCCCGCCACTGGTATAATGTGAGTCTCCGGGTGATACCTCGCAGGGTCGAAAGGACGTATGCTCAGTGGTAAAGGCTGAGGCTCAACCCCCAGCTCAGCCACAAGCTCCACTGGAGGGAGCGCGGGGAAACCGCCATCATACGGAATATCATCAGCCATCTGAGATAGATGCAAAAATGAGCCAAAATGGGCAAAATGGTGAAGTTTTGAACAAATCAAACCCTAGGAGGGAGAAAAATTCAAATAAAGTTGAAAACCTGGGAAAAGTGAACTAACCTCGAGAGAAATTCGGGGGAAATGATCCTTGAATGGTGGAAATGACAAAAGACACCTCAGATTCAAATTCTGATCGGTTCAAATCGAAGAGAACAAAGAGGTTTTAACGATTCAAGGTTGTTTAGGGTGTTGGGAAACGCGTAGAATGCGCGAATCTAGAGAGAAGGCGCACCTAGAGGGCAAGGGAAATGATTCTTGTACAAGGGGTGTGGGGGAAATGAAGTGATTTTGGGTGTATTTGAGGAGCCACGGGTCAAAAGACCAAAATGGCCAAATCTGCCAGCAGTGGCCGGCACCCCTCTCATCGGTAGTCGGCACCCCTTTATTGATGGCCAGTAGTAGCCATTGATGGCCGGCAGGGGGCCGGCACCATCCTATCATGGCCGGCAGGCCTCCACCAAATTCTACTATCTGTTTTACCATGGAATGTGTCCTTGGGTTCCAACAATTCCGAGGAGTGTTCAAGATTTGATTCAAAATGCCCCCGTAGAAGCCCGGAATCATGTTTTCAATGTACGGTGGTCATCGCCCATCAACACGCACAAGGTGTATCCTTTAAATGCATCACAACTCTTTCGGGAGGTAAACCGGAAATTGCCTTCAAGATGTCTTTGTCAAGCATGCGTTCGTTTTCACCTAGCGTTTTGTAGCTCGGCTTTTCGCGCTCCCTTTCGGAAGAATGAATAGCCCTTACAGTTCGGACCCCACTTGTGTGTTGGTTCTGATTCTGATTTCATAAGTGCAATGTGAAACAATGAAAACATAAAAAGAGTCCAAATCCAGCAATTTCTTTTGGAAAATCGATGTTTGAATCAAATGCTAAAAAATGGACTGCTTTGCCAGATATCAGAGTCGCTACCTAAATATTTATTTTGGAAAATTTAGGAAACCCATGACTTGTGCCAAAGGCCATTAGTCCGTCGTTACCAAAGTGTCTTGGTTCGGAAACTTAGGTATGAAAGGGGAAGGTCAATAATTGAACACCCCACTCATCCGATCAAAGATCGGCCTCTACTAATCATGATATAGTTTTTATGTACAGTATATGTTCTTATTCTGATTATTTAATAAATCCTAAAATTTATTATGTGAAGCATACAAGGTATAGACTAGTTTGCTCAAATTGGAACAATTCAATTTCATGTTTGTTTCTCGAAAAGGGTTTGAATTTGCCACCTCAAGTGGGCTTAATTTGCCACTTAACAAAGTGGGCTTAAAACATATATTCGTTGAATCATTCCAATTCAATCAACAAGCCTTCATCCACAGGCATTCAAACAGTTTATCATTTAAGCAATTAGCCTCATGGTAGGATGCTAAACATAATAAGAAAATTATGTACAAGCGGGATGCTAAAATATAACAACTCACATATTTACCGACGTCCTACAAACAAGCTACAAAACAAAGTTAGAAAATATGCATGATTCCTAACTGTACAATATGACAAATGCAACACATGTGATATGCAATTACTAGGCTTGGCTACTAATATGGCATATGAAATGATTTGATCGCATGCAGTCTAAGCATGTATTCAAAGAAGTATTTAAACGACAATATGAATTAGAATGATGCGCCGAGCCTTAATGCATGCAATACAAGTGGATGCAAACATGAGTATGCTAAATTAAACATAATGTCCCTAATTTAACCATCATAAGCTGGTAAATAAAAGGGAGAAAGATGTGGGGTTGGAAGACATACACATTATTACAAGTTTGTTTTCCCTCGCGCAGGAGGGTCCGAATGTCCAAGTGTCCGAACAAATAATTATTACAAAGCCAAACGAATAATAAATGAAAGGGGCTGTCTAATTTATTACAATAATTGATGTAAGGCAAGCCTTGACCCAATAAATTCGGTATAACGTCCAACCGAATTCAATTAATCATATTAGTTCTTTATGTCGGTTGTAATCCCATTTTAACCAATTTTATTAGCCTTTTTTATTACCTGTCCATTTCTTTATCTTTTCTCATGTTTGTGCAAAAGTGATATTTATGTCCACTAAGTCCAAAATGCAATAAAAAGAAACAAGCATCAACTTAACCCGAGAAAATTTTCTTCGGGGGAAATTACAAAGGAAGAGTCAAATTTATTTACAAGCGATAACGGATTCCAAGTCAAACTCAAGATGTGCAACAAGGACTAGTCAAACTCAAAAGAGTGATAATGACTTAGAAAAACCCAAACTTGAGTGATAATGACTTGAAATCCAAACTTGATAATAAGTGATAATGACACTTTCCTTGGTGATTTCCAAGGGTCAATTAGTCCCTTAAAAGTAAACACACTGATGAATAAAGAGAAATGAAAAATAAAAGATTGTGCTTTAGTATAAGAACATGTATACATTTTGGGTAGTGAACCTCCAAAGAATTTAAACCATTAAGTATAGAACGTTTTATGCTTTTGGTAGTAAATCCCCTAAGAGATTAAATCAGTAAGCATAGAACGTTGTATACTTTTGGTAATGAACCTCTTAAGCATAAAATGTTTTATGCCTTTGGTAGTGAATCTCCAAAGAGATTAAACCATTAAGCATAGAACGTTTTATACCTTTGATAATGAACCTCCTAAGCATAAAACGTTTTATGCCTTTGGTAGTGAATCTCTAAAGAGATTAAACCATTAAGCATAGAGCGTTTTATACCTTTGGTAATGAACCTCCGAAGAGATTGAACCATTAAGCATGGAAGAGTTCCTTCCTTATACTTGAACCACAATCTTAATTTTTTTTCACAACTTTTTAATCGAAATAAGCAAAGAATGGAGGGAGGTTGCAGAGATGATTATGCAAAATTGATTAATTGGTTAGTACAAACAAACTTGATATTTAAAACATAAATTATTGAAATAAATTAAACAGCCCCTTAAATAGCATACAATAGTGCTGAAATTAAGCTATAGAAAGCGAGCAAAATTAAATAGCCGAAGGTACTATTCACCGTCAGAGGTTACTATTCACCGCCGGAGGTACTATTCATCGTCGGGGTTACTATTCACCACCGGAGGTTACTATTCATTCGGCAGGGTAAATTATTTAAAGTAATAAATTACAACAGTTTATATACAATATTTAAATTACAGCAGATATGTGAGTGGTGCAGCCTTCCCAGTAAAGCGATAAAAAAACAGTTATGAAAAGAAGTAAATGAAGTATTTAACCAAATTATATCACATTTTTTAAATTAAATGAAAATTTGCGAAAACTCATATTTTGGGGAAATGATGAATTTTCTGAGTCACAAACTTTATTTTGATTACTCTTAAGTCTGTGGAATGTATTCTCAATTCGCAGTCCAAAATTTGGAATTATAGCTTTAGTGGTTGGTTTTTGAATGGTGTATTGATGAAATGGAAATAAAAATATCCAAGAAAATATTTTATTTTCCCTCTGTCTCTCTAAAAAAAAAACTGATTTTCTTTCTTTTTGATTTTTTTCTCTCAAATTCTCTCACATCACTTCATGTTTTCTCTCCCTGATCCTCCCCTTCTTTTTTTCTCTACTAGGCCTCTCCCCTCTTTTTTTTCTTTTCTTGCTGAGCCCTCCCTCCCTTTTCTTTCTCTTGATTGCCTTATATAGGCAAATTAATATAATATAATAATATTAATATTATATAATATATACATACATGTGTATAATATAATATATATATATATATATATGTGTGTTTGATTTGGGATGTCGGCAGCTGAAGGCTGACTGACATGAAAAGATTTTTTTATTATTTTTATTATATAATATAAATAATATAAATATTATATAATATATATCTATATACATATAATATGTTATATAAAATATATAATTTATACCAATTTATATAAAAAAAAAAACACCAAAAATATGAACAAAAACATAAAATTATGCAAAATTACAAAAATACTAAACTAATGAAATATTTAGTATTTTAAAACGATTTGGCCATAATGGTTAAGATTGAGATTAAAGTTCAAATTCCATCTCTCTTACTGAGGATTCTGTGAGAAACACATTCTAATTGTCATCATCAAGTAATCAAAAGAAAGCGCCCAAGTCTTAGGGCCAGTCAAAATGGGGTGTGTACACGTTTGCTTGTCGCATTAAACATCCATTCTATATACTTACATTGTTTTGCATATCTATCTTGCACTGTCACACATGTCACTCGCATTGTTTTGCATATCTATCTTGCACTGTCACGCATGTCACTCGCATTGTTTTGCATATCTATCTTGCGTTGTCACGCATGTCACTTGCATTGTTTTGCATATCTATCTTGCGCTGTCACGCATGTGACTTGCATTGTTTTGCATATCTATATTACGCTGTCACGCATGTCACTTGTGTTGTTTTGCATAGCTATCTTGCGCTGTCACGCAGGTTACTCGCATTGTTTTGCATATCTATCTTGCGCTGTCATGCATGTCACTTGCATTGTTTTACATATCTATCTTGCGCTGTCACGCACGTTACTTGCATTGTTTTACACCCATATAACTTGCGCTGTCAGGCATGTTACTCGCATTGTTTTGCACCTCATTTATCCCACGTTGTCTCGCACCCTTAGGTTGCATTGTCTTGCACCCTTCCATCCGCGTTGTCTCGCACCCTTAGGTTGCATTGTCTTGCACCTTTCCACCGGCGTTGTCTCGCACCCTTAGGTTGCATTGTCTTGCACCTTTCCACCTGCGTTATCTCACACCCTTAGGTTGCATTGTCTTGCATCCTTCCACCCGTGTTGTCTCGCACCCTTGGGCTTGGGTTGCATTATCTTGCACCGTTCCACCCGCGTTGTCTCGCACCCTTAGGTTGCATTGTCTTGCACCTTTTCATCCACGTTGTCACGCACCCTTAGGTTGCATTGTCTTGCACCCTTCCATCCGCGTTGTCTCGCACCCTTAGGTTGCATTGTCTTGCACCCTTCCACCCGCGTTGTCTCGCACCCTTAGGTTGCATCATCTTGTACCCTTCCACCCGCGTTGTCTCACACCCTTAGGTTGCATTGCCTTGCACCCCTCCACTTGCGTTGTCACCCACTTTTCACTTGCATTGCTATGCATGTTTCTAATGATATTGTACCTGTTGAGTTTCTTTCTTTTGCAGGCACGATATTGTATGTACGGTTCATTTGAAGCTGGCGCGACCAGACGAACCGCACAGTATTGTATGTACTTCGCGTGAGACGTAGCAAGAATTGTATAATTCTCTTACATCATTTCTACATGGAATGTAATCTGATTTGTATTCACTTACTTAAAATTGTTGCATTTATTGTATATAATTGCTTCATTACAGTTTCCTTTGCATAATCATAAATTATGCTCTTACATCATGCATGTCATTTGCATTTTGTGCCAGCCTGCGGGCGCATCTCTTGGTTATATTGAATGTTTGCCTGAGTCTTCGGCCTTGTCGAAAATGGATCGTCTCTAGGCTTCGACATTCACTCCCGTCACTTTGTGACTTTCGAGTTCTGTCAAACAGGGGCAACTGTAGGCACCCCATTTTTGACCGTCCTCAAGACTCAGTTGTGCTTGTAGGTACATCTAGCCACAAGTTCGATTGTTTGTCCAGTACTCGACCTTTGCAGCGGAACATCACAGGTTTGAGCTTTTCAAACCCTGTATCCTTTCTGCTCCATTTTTGGACCATGGGTTGGTCCTTTCAGCTTGCTTCTCAGAGTGCACTGCCGGCCACTTTTTGGCACTGCCGGCCATGCATTTGCCCCTGCCTGCTATTGATGAAGCCTGCCGGCCAACAATGAGGCACTGCCGGCCACAACTGATGGCCGGCAAAACACTTTGTCTCAGCAGATTTCACTCCAGATCTTTTGAGCCAGCTGGTTTTCACTCATCCCTCCTCCAAGCTTGTTTAATAAGCTTTGCTTTGCATTCTTCTATATAAGGAGAGGCCCCTCCTCCCTTACAGAGGTGCAACATTTTTGGAGAAGACATATCTCTCTCTCTCTATATATTTCTCATTCTCTCTATATTGTGTTTGTTTTGTGCCTTAAAAGTGCATTTTCCTATCACTTTTGCACTACAAAACATAGTGATACACCACCATCTTTGAGCTGAGGTTCTTGGGAGTGTTATTTGGGCCCTGAAGGTTGGTTTTTGGCCTCAGAGATTGCTGGTTTCGAAGTTGTGCTTCAAGGGTGAGCGTTTTCCCCATTTAAGCTTTTGTTCGTATACCACTTTGGCCATCCTTGAATATTGTTTTAGGCCTTGCTTTCAACTAAAAAAAGTTATTTTTTTAAGTGCTTTAGATAGTTGTTTAAGGCCTCTTTGGTGTTGAGGGTGCTCTACCCTCTTGTGTGCCTTGTTTGGCCTTGTTTTGTGCCACATTTTAAGGCCTTTGAGTTAGTCTTTGTTTGGCCTTTTAGCCACTGAAATCCAATGGATTTTAGTGGTAGGCATGTGGTTTTGAGGCCTCAAATCAGAGGGGTTGACCCCCTCTCTTTTTTGTTTTGTTTGCTTGAGTAATTGGCCTATCAAATGAGCATGTATCTCTATACTTTTGAGGCTTAGTTCAGGCACTTTTTTGTGACTTTTAGGACCTATCTTAACTCTGTCCATGGCTGGTTTGGTCACCTTATGCATGCTTCTTGTATGTGTAGTGTAATCCCATTTGTGGCTCATCAAAGTAGCATGTCTTTCTAGCATGTATTGGCTCCATTTTAGTAGGTTTTTGATCATCATTTGACATGTCATAACTCTGATTTGGGTTGGTTTGGTAGCCTCTTGCATGCTCCACACACTTGTAGTGCAAATCTTGCTTACTAGCCTTATATGCATGAGGTTTTGGCTCATCATTCTAGCATATTTTGGCTATGCTCCAGCATGATTTTATTCATATTTTGGGCTGTATTAGGACTATTTTGGGCTGCCATGGTCATATGACTCATGTTTTGTATAGCTATAGTGCAAATGCATTGACTAGTCTTGAGCTTTGAGGCTCCTACCATGCTACACTTGTGATGTTTGCATGCTTTGGCATCATTTGAAATGTTATATCAGTACTTATTTCATGGTCATACACTTGTGCTTGTCACTCTTTTAATGTCTTGGAGGTTTGGTTCTTTATGCCTCAGAATGAATTATTGTGCATGCCATCGAGCCTAGGCCTTTGGGCCATCATATTAGTGCATTTTTGGTCTTGTTGTATCATGATGTAACTCTGTTTCATGTTGTCCAAGTCATGCCATGTTTGGTTTTAATAGGTGTAGTGTAATCCCCCTTTGTAGCCTTGCATGCTTCATGCTTTCGGCCTTTTGTTCTAGCTTGTATTGGCTAGGTTCAAGCATGTTTTTAGTCTCACCTTGACCTCCCTTGGGACTATTTTGGATGCCCTTGCCCCTTTGGGGCTTGCTTTGCATGGCCATGGTTTAATTCCCTTTGCTACTTTCAAGCTTTGAGCCTTCTTGCATACTATGCTTGTCTTGCTAGGGTGGTTTGGGACCATTCTATGCATGTTTTCAGAACTTATGGTGCTGTCAAATATCCATGCTTGTCACTCTTTAAGTGTGCTTAAGAGTCGCATCTTTGTGCCTTAATTCTTGAGCCAATTGGCATACATGCTTATATATGCTTTCATGCCTTAGTTTTGATGCATTTTGGCCACTGATTTGGGCATGGTTGAGGTCTACCCATTTTGGTTTAAGTCCATCTTTGCATGTTGTTGCATGCTTATCCATCTTTGCATGTTGTTGCATGCTTGTCACGTTGCATGTTGTTGCATGCTTGCTAGTTTGCATGTTGTCACATGCTTGTTATGGTTACATTGCATTTTACATGTTTGGTACATTGCATGTTTGCATGATTAGGTTTCATTGCATTTTGCATGCTTGTTACATTGCATTTGGCATGCTTATGTTGCATTACATATGTTGTTTGCATTGCATTGTGTCCAACCAGACGTTATGTTGAACACAAGGCTGATTGGTCCACTTCATACTCAAAGTGATGAAAGTGAGCCAATCTTCCTTGGTCTCTATTGCCTTTGATCATCCATGATGAGGTAGTAGATTTAGAGTCTTGTTTGCATCGCATTTATTGAATGTGTACAAGATTGGATCTTTCGCCATCACGCATTCCAAATGCTTGATTGATGGTCTTGGATCCGATTATGCCTCTCCCTTGATGTTTTGAGGTGATATGGAGGGGTATGGTACATACATACCCTAGGAAGACCCTCCATTTCCTCTGTTTTGTGCTCTGTTGCAGCTTGGTGTCACAGCACACCAGTGGCCGGCACCCCTTCATCCTTGGCCGGCAAAATGCATCCTTGGTCGGCAAGGAGCTCGGCAGCATCTCCTCATGGCCGGCAGGCCACTAGTGCACTCCCCAGCATGTTTTTGGTAAGATCCAGCAGCTAGTTCTCAAGGACACCCTGCAGACAGAGCCTCTAAAGAGCATTTGGAGAGCTTTCGGGACGGGAATCGAGCATGCATCTTCAACTTCTTCAAGGCAGAGCTGAGGCGGCCTAGTTTACATATTTTAATGCTTAGCATGAATTTGTAATTTAATTAATTCGTTTGATTAGTTAAAGTTTTGTAATAATTAGTTGTAGCTAGTTATTCAATTCGGTTGTGTAATAATTAGTCTAATTAGATTATTAGATTAGTTGATTAGCTTAGCATAGCTAGCTTAGCATATTCATTCGGACCCTCCGTCGAGAGGGTGAATTTTGTAATAAGCGTGCGTGTGTGCGATGCATGTCTTCCAACCCCCATTTCCTTCTCCATTTTACTTACTTGCTTTCAGTGGTTAGTTTTAGGGCATATTTTGTTAGGCATACCTTATGCTCACATGCGTGCATCCGTTCATCTGTATTGCATGCACCGGGCTCGTCGCATCATACTAATTGCATTGTACTTTCAATACATTTACTTGGATACGTGTTCAACAGCATGTTATCAAGTTGCATTTCACATGCCATCTTAGAATAGCCGAGCCTATCTGAGTTGCATCTTTGCATGTGCTGCATTAGTCATCTTAACATGAACTAGGATCATGCATGATTTCTAGCTAGTTATTTGTTTTGGCTCGGAGTACACTATGAGTGTTTACGCTTTAGCATACTGCATGTGTGTTATTGATTGCCATGAAAGCATACTTGCCATGAGGCCAACTGCTTATGTGATTAACTGCCTGTGGGTGAAGGTTGGATTGCTTGAATTGGGACAAGTCATTGAAATCCTCGATTTAGCCTACTTGCGAGTAGCAAACTTTAAAACCATTTTCAAAACAAACAAATATGCAATGTTTTGTTCCAAATTAGGCGATCTAGTCTATATTTGTATGTGGTGCGCATCACGTAGTAAGATTAGCTAATTAACCGGAATAAGAGCACATGTGTTTTCAAAAACAAAATATCATGTTAGTAGCGGCCGATCTTTGATCGGGCGAGCGGGGGTGCTCATTGCATGACCTTCCCCTCTCGTACCCAAGTTCCCGAGCCGAGGCAACTTTGGTGATGACGGACACGTGGCCTTAGGCACGAGTCAGGGTTTCCTAAATTCCCTCAAAATAAAATATTTAGGTGGCGACTCTGTATCTGGCAAAGCAGTCCATGTTTGGCACTTTTTTTATAAAATCAGTTTTCCAAAATGATTTGCCAGATTTGGACTCTTTGGTGATTTATTGGTCTTGCATTGCACTTTGCAAGATTAGATTCAGAACCGTGACATTGAGTCCGAACTGTAGTAGTCTAATGAACAAAACGGATTTCGCGTCTTCGCGCGCGGAGCTCGGGACGTTCGGGCACGTCTACACTCATGTGCGCCCAATGTTATTTAGAGTATTTCTCTTCCAGATATTCAGTGGTATGCCATAACACCTCAGCCATACACATCTCTCATGTTGTAAATGAAAGCCTGGCTTCCATTCCACTATGAAAAGACTCTAGTCCTTGAACCAATCTTGGAGCTGGCCGATATTTGAATGCAGTTCCGCTTGAGATTTAAAAGATAATATTACATCGTGACGTCCCCCTTTTCTGACCACTATCTGTTCCAACCCTTTCTCCTTCAAGGCTTTGAAATAATGTGAGTGGGATATTCTGTATTGAATCTAGTGATTGCACTTTCATATAGACAACCATTGCCCTCTTCAAAGGCTTGTATCTCTATACTTTCTTTCCCAGCCGCTGTAGGGGTGTCCCCTTTTAGTACTTTTGCGAAAGATCTATGACCAACAAATGCAGCCTTTCCACTAATGTTGTTTGTATGAGAGGACCTTCTGGAAGGCTGGGGTTTTGTAACGCCCTCAAAATAAACCCATAATCATACATTCAGGATACAAGAAAGAGATATCATATTCCTAACATCAGAGTATTCTTACAAGAGATATTACATGTTGACAACAAAAATAAATGCCCTATAGGCTTACAACTTTCCAAGTCAACACTTGGGTTCAACAAAAATAGAGTTCTAACTCTTTACACAAAATAAGCCTTTGGCTTGATATACATGTAACACACAAAATAATCCCAAAAGTAAGCCTTCTGCTTCTACAACCTCCCAAGCTATGTCCTTGGAGGTAGCATATCACCTGCACCTGAAAATGACGTCCTATATAGGGTGAGCCAACGCCCAGTAGAGATATGCTAAACATAATATGAGCAATAACTAAAACATTAGCATTTGATAAATGTTTAACTCATATAAACCAACATACAGCACAATCCAAATCCATGACAAGTATGTCCATGATCCTTTCTAATATCAACAATTTAAATGAGATTAAAACTCATAATAAAACACTTCCATACTTCACAATTCACATGAGATAACAACTCATATTAAAACACTTCATACTTTATAAATGATACAGAGATTTGCTGTATCAATGGAGTCTATCCCCTATCTCCTCCCAAATAAAATTCGGTTTAGGAGTCCATCCCCTATCTCCTCCCAAACCATGGAGTACATCCTCTATCTTCTCCCACACAATACAATGTATATAAACAATTATCATATACACGATCAATCATTACACAAATTCGATGTATTATTCTAACCGTCATATTCAATGACATATTCAACCGATTAGTTTTAATTCACCTAATCATCATGCAGTGTCTACAACAATCAAGACTATCCTCCACCGATAGCCCAAAGCAATTATTTCTAAACCGATAATAAATGCATTAAACAGATAATTTATCAATAATTTCAAAGGTGAGTGATTAATCAATCCAACTACACCATTTCATCTCATAACTACCCAATTTCATTATTTCCAACTCAATTTCATATTTCCATAACTTTCTAAAATTTATTATATAAATTAATTTATCAAAAATTAGGGCTTTTCTCCCCCCTTTTCCAATATTGACCCAAAGGCTCAAATATCATTACTAATCATCAATACCATCATTTTAAGACCCAAAATACACATGAATGAGTCATAATAACAAAACCCCTCTTTTACATCTTGAAACCCTAACACCCAAAATTACTCAACTCCAACATTAAATCAAAATGACCAAAAGTTTATGTCAAAGATCATAAAAATGAGTAGTTATCCCTACCTCAAATGAAGAGACTCAAAGAAGATGATGAAGAAACTCGAATATGCTCCAAACCCACAATTTTTCGGATCAAAATGAAGATCAAGGGAAGCTCCACACTTAATACAAAGGAACTAGGGTAGAAGATCACTAGAACTAGATGTATTTATAGAGAGAAGATGTAGTCTAGAGAGAGAAACTCTCAAGTTATTCATTCAATGAACTTCATTAAATAGATTAATGTATCTCATACATTCATGATACATAATGCATCTTCTATATTAATGAATTCATTAGATAGATTAATGTATCTTACATATTCATAATAGATACATAATGCATCTCTAAGATTCATTCATAATAAATCCATCACATTCAATGTATTAGCATTAGTCTTCTATACATTGTATATATAGGTGCATTCATCAATGATTAGTCACCATCTAATTGATGTACATGAATCTTACTTAATGAGATGAATCTAGTATAATCATGAATAAGCTTCGAAAAGTTAGAGAGAGAGAATGGCCCCAAAAAGTGATCCAAAAAGCTGTTTTTCGGACTGATATACAAATAGGTCCGCTCGAGCGTCAAGCCCAAAATCTGGACATCAACCCTTGGTTTCCAAACACAACCAACCTGTTTCAAACCTGCCCAACACGACCCAGGACTCATATACAAAGAGTAAAGGACGGAAACAGGAATAAGACAACAACACATCCACGAAATCGAGTCCGGAATACAATTAAACAATGAAGGGAAAACCGGGATCGCTATAGGTTTTCCCCTGCCCTGTTCATCTTTGCTATTTCTATCGTAAGCAGCAACTTTGACCTTCAGCAGCTTATCATCCACCAAAAGTGCATTCTCTTTTTGAATGGCAATAGCTGCTGCTACCTGACAGTCATATCTCACAAACCCAAAAGGTGAGTTTGTCGTTTTCCTTCTTTTATAGGGGATAAATGCTTCCTTCGCAATCCCAAAATTTGTAAAGAGTTTGAACAGAGCTTTTGCATCCATTGCTGAGGGTATGTTGTCCACAAAAACAGTAAAAACTCCATGCCTTGCTTCATTGCCTTGTGCTCCACCTCCTCTCCGTTGGAGCTTTCACAATCATTGTTCTTAAAAAGACCCATTTTCCTTATATATATAGATTAGTCTCTTATTTTATTTTTTATTATCTAAAAATATTGGAGTAGTTACTTTCAAAATCAATAACTAAAATAACATAAATTTCGTATTTTGTCCTTTTAAATTCATTACCATTAATATTTTTGAAGTATAATAATTATACTATCAAATGATAATTTTAAAAAATTAATATTTTTGAAGTATAATAATTGTATTACCCAAAAAAAAATTAAATTCCACAAAAGGAATTAATATTTTGAGACAAAAGGAATAGTATTATGTACTAAAAAAAACTACATGGATTTCACAACTTATTAATTTTAAATCTATATCACACGTGGTTTTAAAATAAAATTCCAAATACTTTTTTCATAGTTGATAGTGTAAGGGGTTATTTGAAATAATTTATATAAGTGTAATTTTTTATTTTTTATTAAAAAAATATATAAAAAATAAAAAAATAATGTGACCAAATAAATATGTTTATCTAATTAAATATACTTATTTAAAAGATGTCAACCAAACTCTAAATAACAAATAAGGCTCTAGATGACTTTTGCAACGCTCAACTTCCCGTCATTATTTTATGTGCGAATTTTTTTTATTGTTGAAAATTAATGGGATTTTTGGTGAAAAGCCCCTCCCATTGGGCCTATTTTGTGTGAAGCCCACGGAATTAAACAATGACTCCAAAAGCCCCTCAATTAAAAAAATGTCATGAATTGACTGAAATGTCCTTCCATATAAGTGGGGAAATATGAAACAATTAACAGTAAAAATTTACTATCAATCAAAGTAAAATTTTACTGTCACTAACAAAGTAAAATTTCACTATCACTATCAAAGTAAAATTTTACTGTCACCACAAGTCCAAAAGTCAATTTGTGTTGATAAAATTTTACTGTGATTTAGTGTAATATTGTACTATATTTTAGAGTTAATTTTTACTATTAGGTTTGCCAAAGATTGACAACTCATACAGCGTGTCACCAACACAACTTGAGACATGAATGTAAAAGTAAAATTTTATTATGCATAAAAGTAAAATTTTACTCTCAAATAAGAATAAAATGTTACACTCTGAATCTAAGAGTAAAATGTTACACCCTGAATTTAAAAGTAAAATTTTACTCTGTATAAAAGTAAAATTTTACTCTGAATAAGAGTAAAATGTTACACTCTGAAACTAAAAGTAAAATTTTTCTCTGTATAAAAGTAAAATTTTACTCTGAAAAACTAGTAAAATGTTAGACACTACATAAAAGTAAAATTTTACTCTGTATAAAAGTAAAATTTTACTCTGAAAAAAGAGTAAAATGTTAGACTCTGAATCTAAAAGTAAAATGTTACTTTGCAAAAAAGTAAAAAAGCGAAGGCAGTGTTTGTGGCGGCTGAAGTGTTTGGCAATGACCACCTCTTGACAGTAAAATTTTACTGTCATTCTAACACGAGAGTAAAATTTTACTCCAATTCTCTCAAACAAAAAAATAGAGCAATAGAACCAGAGTAAAATTTTACTCTCATTATCTGAAACAAAAAAGAGCAATAGAACCAGAGGAAAATTTTACTCTGGTTCTGTCAAATGAAATCAGATCAAAAACAGCAAAAATAAATCCAAAAAAAAAAAAAAACAAACAAACAAACAAAAACAAAACAAATTAATCAACAAATCAACATGTCTAATTGAGAAGAAAAACTTCTAAAGCTCGATCAACAATCACAAATCTCAATGAAACTCTCATTTAATTGAGAGTGTTGATCGTCGGCGGCGAGATCGTCTATTGTTGACCAAGTGAGAGATCTTTGGCTGCGAGATCTTTAGATTTGGAGATCATCTTCATCGATTTCATTCCTGATTTCGTTCTTGCGAGATCTTCAGCTCAGATTTCAAATATTTCAAATGTATGATACGTATATATAGAAGGGCAATATTGTGATAAAAAAAATAGAAATTATAAAATGTCCTTATTAAGGTAGGCATTTCCTACTCATGGGCTTTTGAAAGAAAATTTATAGGGTTATCCTTTACTATAATAAAAAGGCCCAAAATGGGGGTTTCACCAAAAATCCCAAAATTAATGTCCACTATACTCCAGTCTAATAAAAAAATCGAAGACGATAATTTTAGATTTGAATAGCTAACATTTGTGGGTTTTTTTAATTTATTTTAAATCTAATTCATAAGCAGCATAAATGATTTAAAAGATTTGTGTACCTACTACATTTAGTTAGATTTTGTGATTTAAGTTATTTGAAATATGCGAGAGAAATAATTCAAAAAAAAAAAATGAGAGAAATTGTCATGACCCAAACAAGCTCCTATGAATTAGAGTCATAACAGGCTAGTAATCATGAGATTACTTGCGGCCTCAGTCAGAAATCAAATCATATATCATATAATAGGGGGCCAGATTGCGGAAGCAAAATTTACAAAGATTGTCCAATGAGTTATGCATACATGGTTCAACTAAAACATTATCATATATGTAATAACTCACACTATACAAACATCCATATTATGTATGTAATACATAAGTCTAGGATCATTCATAAGTCAGTATGAACAAAAACTAAGGTTATACACAGGATTGATCATACATGACCACAAAAGAACAAAAGGAAAAGCAAAACAAAAGTAAAGCCTCTTGCGTCAGGCGACCTTGGTTGACTCCTCAAAACTTGGTTTCTCATTGCTCACTGAGATTGAGGCTAGACATCCCACTGCTTACCTATACACATAAATAAGGAATGAACTAACGTCCAGTGAATAATACCAAAGTAAAGTAGTGCAAACAAAATTTTTACAATCATAATTCATTATTACGCTTGAAAATCAATAATGATACAAACGGCCTCAGGTCATTTCTATCATTTCTCATACACAAAACGACCTTAGTGTCCATCATAAGCAAAACGACCTTGGGTCCAACTTACATACAGAATGACCTTGGGTCCATTACACACAAAACGATCTTAGGTCCAATTCATATACACATTTGTGTGCACACATTTAAATCCATGGTCATATACATATTCATTCTTGTATCCAAAACGACCTTAGGTCCATTCAATTCTTATTCCAAACGGCCTTCGGTCCATTTAACAATTATACAAAATCCCTTTAGGCCCAATCCGCATCCTTACTGAATATACCGAACGGCCTTAGGCCCATTTCATACTCATACGTCGATCACTTCATATAATTCATTTCGAAATAAGTGATTAGAATATTCACTCATAATATCACTTCAAAAGTTTAGAACCTTACCACATAGGCATCATTTAGAAAATAATGTATATACAAAAATATCTTTGCTAAGATATTACTCAGAGTGTTTCAGTGCTTGATCCGTCCTTGCACTTAATTCTATATAATTCATCACATTGGGTCATAATACAATTCAATCCGTTCTTTAATTTGCTTAATGTTCTTAGGCTTCTTTTGTGTCCTTTAATGCATTTAGGATGCTTAATGTGTGCCTAAGAATACTCATAAATGGAAGAGAATGGAAATCGGAACATAATACTGCTTTTCAAAAATTTCTAAAACAGGACACCTTGCTCGAGCGGTCTATAAAACTTTGTAAAAGTACTGGTTGCATGAATTTTGTGCTCGAGCGAGACTTCTATTGCTCAAGCGACGAGCCATATAAAACAGGGTTCGCTCGAGCATAGGGTTTGCTGCTCAAGATACCGTGCAATTCTCTGTAAAACTTCTAGAAGCTTGATTTTTAAGCTCGAGCAACACTTTCCTTGCTCGAGAGGACATGTCAAATTCTAGAATTTCCAGAATTGTGTTTGAAGCTCAAACGTGATGTTCAAAGGTCTAAAGCTCGTGTTTTTTGTACAAAAACATAGGAAGACATTATATAGCATGAAAACATAGGTAATTTGAGACCAATTGTCCAAAACCATGATCCAATTCCCAAATCATTTCATATTCTTCTTGACAACTTCCAAACACATGCAACCAAGCTTCAGAACTACATGGATTATGCATGCATGTGTAATATAGACTCTAATACCATTTCAAATGATAGAAATGATGGTCAAAATCATGTGGCTCAACAAATTATACATGCATGAGTAATTTGGCATCAAATTCTTCTTATTAAGTTTGTATTCTACAACGATTCAGCAATTCTTTTTTAATACACATACTCTTGAACTCTAACTTTTGAATTAGAGTTCAAATACTCACTTGGAGCCTTCAATCCTTCTAACTCTAACAAATTCTTGAGCCTAGCTTCCCAATTATTCAATCTTGAAGTCAATTCTTCAAGAATTTGGTCCCCCTCTTTTTAAATCAAGTGTTTTCCCTCTCTAAAGTGTATAAACTCAGCCAAGAGGTGAGAAATGAGCTCAAACATATGAACTAAGCCCCTAATTAGCACATATATTGGTCTCACTAACCATATTGACTAATCAAGGCTTAGGCCTAATCAAATGAACATAATTAAATCAAATAAATCTAATTATTTTGATCCGAATCAATTTTTAATTAAATGTCACTGTAGGCTCTAAAAATTACGCTTATCGCAATGGGACAGTCAATGTGATAACCCCGTTCCGTATTATGCTAATTGGCCCTTATTATGAATGTGATTATGCGTTTGATATGATTTTGTGTGCCATTTATGTGAAAATATTTGGTTTTGAATTTCTATCTGTTCACCGTAGGAACAACTGTTTGATTATCTGCTTTGGAATTTAAATTGAAGGCCTTATCGGCCACAAAAGCCGAAATTGACTACGGCATTGTGACTAGCGTAATTTTTAGAGCCTACGGTGAAATTTAATTGAAAATTGATTCGGATCAAAATAATTAGATTCAGAACGATTAATTAAGTACCATTAATTAGCTATAATCAAATTTGATTTAGTGGGACTATAAAAGGAACTTTATACACTCAGTTCCTCTCTTTTATTTCATTTTGGCTGATTTTGGCTCGCTAGAAAGTGAGAGAACCGAATTAGAGAGAGAGAGTGTGTGTAGGAGATTGAAGGTTTGATCAAGAAGCTTGAGAATCTTGAAGCTACACTCAAGAGTTAACCATAATTTGAAAGATTTGAGCCTCTAGGTGAGTAAATTCATGGATTCTAGTTTGTAACTTTGTGAATTCAAAGTCG
Source organism: Camellia japonica (assembly GCA_030407325.1). NCBI lineage: Eukaryota > Viridiplantae > Streptophyta > Magnoliopsida > Ericales > Theaceae > Camellia > Camellia japonica. The sequence goes on from JAPPVO010000017.1 coordinate 44,975,564, forward strand.
GATGATGATCAAGAACATGAATTGAATTGATTATGATGAAATTGAGTTGATTTTGTTGAATTGGAAGTCAATATGCACATGCATGTGAGAAATTGCTTTGAATTTGCATGTTTGAGTACAAAATGTATAATCCATGTGAGATTTTAGTTGAAGCTCATATTTTTGACCATCTCTTCATTATCTAAGTTGAGAATGAGGGTTATATCTCACATGCATGTACAATTCATAAGAGTATGAGTTTTGAGTGCATGGATTTGTTATGTTAGAAATGAGTTTGGTGTGAATTGGGGCATGCATGTGATTAATTTGTGAAATTGAGCTTCATAATGTAATAAATTTGGTGTTGGATCATGTTGATACATGTATATGTGAAGTTTGAGCCATAATATGCAAGATATGTTGAGTTGAATGCAAGCTTAAAGCTCAAGAACAATTCTGGATTTTTCAAAATTTAGGATGTCCGCTCGAGCGGGGAAGGCGCCACTCGAGCGGGAAATACGAGCTCCCAGAACTTTCTGCAGACATGATGTCTGCTCGAGCGGGGAAGTTCACGCTTGAGCGGGGATCCATGTAGTGAGGCTTTCAGCTCGAGCGTCCGACTTCACGCTCGAGCGTAAAAATGATGTAACTAGTACTTTTGCAGACCTCAAGGGTCCACTCGAGCGGGGAAGTCCACGCTCGAGCGGGGAGCCCTGTTTTAGAAATTTTGTAAGGACGTTATGTGTTTCGTTTTCTGTTCTCTTTCACTTCTAAGTATTCTCAAGCATGCATTGAGCATTATGAATGAATTTAAAGAATAAGAAAGAAGCCTAAGAGGGATGTATGAATTAAGAACGGATTGAATCGTTTGTGACCCATATGTGTTATGTAATGTGTAGGGTCGAGCTCCAGGGTGAATCCACTGGCAGATCACTGTGAGTAATATCTTAATAAAGATATTTTGAAATATGTTGGTTGTCCAATTACTTATTCCTCTATAAGCTTTATGAGTCTGTTGATTTGAATTGTGGACAAATGTTTGCTATGACATATGGTTGGGCCTAAGGCCGTTTGCTATGAATGAATGGGCCAAAGGCCAGTTTGACATGAAAGATAGAATGAATGGGCCAAAGACCAGTTTGACATGAATGAAAGAATGGTTGGGCCAAAGGCCAGTCTAACATGAATGAAAGAACGGATGGGACGAAGGTCGTTTGACATGAATGAAAGATAAATGGGCCAAAGGCCAGTTTGACATGAATGGATTGGGCCCGAGGCCGTCCGATGTGTTTGGAACCGCAGTCATTTGATCTATATATATACAAGATAGAAAATGTGAATTGGGCCCAAGGCCGTCTGATGTATGTTGTTCTAATGTATCTTCTTTATTTGATATTATTCACTGGGCTTTCGCTCACGCTCATTCATGTGTTTGTAGGTGAGCCAAGAGAGGTCCAAACCCAGCCTCAGTGAAGTTTGTGTGGAACAACCAAGGTTTTGAAGAGTCAGCCCTTACTTCTCACGCACGAGACTCGTCTTCGCCGTTTTGCTATCTTGTTTTATTTTGTCATGTTGGCGAGGACTTTGGTTTATGATTGTATATAGTATGATTGGCTGACCTAGACTTGAATGATCCTGTATGTACAGAGCTTTGTGTTAGTACATATTTTGATGTGAGTTATTAACATGTATATGCATGGTTTGTTATGACGTGCCATGTAAGCACAGCTCTATGGACAAAGTTTTAAATTTTGCTTTCGTTTGGCCCATTTACTCTGATGAGTTATGTCTGGTTTGGTTTGAGGCCGTATGTAATCTCAGGATTACTTGCCGGTTATGTCCTTAACCCATGGGGGCGGGTTCGGGTCATGACAGAGTGGTATCAGAGCACGAGTTAATAACTCACACACTTGTCCAAATGAGCAATAAGCGTCTAGAAAAGATTTAGGATGCATTCATGTGATAAGTATGAATCTGAAAGCATCAAGAGTACGCTTAAATGTTTTAATATGAACGATTATGTGTTATAAGTTTGTGATTTGCTTGTCTTGCAAATTATATGAATATGTATGCTCTTTAGTACATGCATACCTGTGAATCTTTTGTATAAAGTATAATGCAAGTCTAATCAGATGGTGAGAACAAGAGGTGATGAGATAGAAGAGTCCTCTACTGCTAGAATGGATAGGATGGAAAGATTGATTCAGGAAATGGCAGAAACCTTGAGGCAACAACAAGAGTGGCAACAATAGTGGCAGCAACCACATCCTCCACCTCCACCTCCGGTACCACCCATGCCAGATAATCAGAATGATGACCGAATAATAGCTCTCACCAAAGAGTTTAAGAAAATGAAACCACCACAGTTCTACGGGGGATTAGATCTGTTGAAAGCCAAAGCATGGGTCCTTGGCATCAAAAAGCTATTTGAAGTGTTCCCTTGTTCGGAGACACAGAAAGTACTTCTAGCCACCTTTATGCTAGAAGATGAAGCAAGAAGATGGTGGATGTTAATGCGTGAGAATCATAAGGATGTTGACTGGACCGAATTTCTGGAAATTTTCTATGATAAGTACTTCCCACAATGTGTCCGGGACAGGAAAGTATCAGAGTTCATTGAACTTAGGCAAGACAGTATGACTGTGGCTGTGTATAAGGCCAAATTCACTGAATTGGCTTGGTTTGCACCATATATGATTGATACTGATTATAAGAAAGCGAGGCATTTTGAAGGTGGGCTTCGAAGCGACATTTTAGGAAGGGTGAATGTCTTGAAGCTGGAAACCTATATTGGGGTGCTAGACCGGGCCATAATATCAGAAGCTAACATAGCTAGACAAGCTAAGTCAACAACTGACTGGAAAGGCAACAAAAGGCAAGGCTTCTTCTCAATGAAGAAATTTTCGAAAAAGCAAAACACGGGCTCCTCAAGTACTTCGAATTCTTCCTGAGATACATCTCCTATGTGCAATATTTATAGTAAAAGGCATCGTGGGGTTTGTTACCGCGTGTCAGGAGCCTGTTTTAAACGTGGTAAACAAGGGCATATGGCCAGAGATTGTAATCAGAACAGTGGGAAGTTAGCTGCTAGCTCCACTGCATCAATCCCGAAGCCGGGAAATGCTATGAGATCTACTACCACCGGGGATACCGTGAGGCAAGGGAGAGTTTTCGCACTTGTTCCGGGTGATACACGGAATGCCAACGCAGTTGTCTCATGTACTATTTCTATATGTAATCAAGATGCTTTTGTGCTAATTGACTCCAGATTAACACACTCTTTTGTGACATGTGCATTTGCATCTAGACTGAGTAGACCTCTAGAATTATTGCCATATCTGCTATGTGTATCTGCTCCATCCAAGGAATCTGTGTTGTGTGAATCTGTATATCGTTTTTGTGACATGCGTGTTGGGAATGCCATTCTATATGTGGATTTGTTGCCCTTGAACTTTAGGCACTTTGATATAATTTTGGGCATGGATTGATTAACTAAATATTGTGCCACCATTGATTGTGTGACAAAAGGGGTTGTGTTTAGACCACCAGAACAGGAAGAAATTATGTTTGTGGGTAACGGGGTAGTACCTCCACCTTATTTAATATCTGCAATGAAGGCATGTAAACTGATCAGGAAAGGGTGTCAGGGTTATTTGTGTTATGTGTTGTCTGAACAATCTGTAAATGTTTAATTGAATAATATCCCTATTGTTAGAGAATTTCCAGATGTGTTTCCAAATGAATTACCAGGGGAATTGGTAGACAGGAAGATAGAGTTTACAATTGAGATTATGCCAGACACCCAGCCTATTTCCAAAACTCCCTACAGAATGGCTGCTGCTGAAATAAAAGAACTGAAAGAACAGTTGCAAGACCTACTTGACAAAGGGTTTATCTGACCTAGTACTTCACCATGGGGTGCACCGGTGTTATTTGTGAAAAAGAAAGATGGAACCTTGCGCCTGTGTATTGACTATCGAGAACTGAACAAGGTGACAATAAAGAATAAATACCCTTTACACCGTATTGATGACTTATTTGACCAGTTGCAGGGATCACAGGTGTTTTCCAAAACTGATTTAAGATCCAGGTACCACCAGTTGAAAGTAAAGGCAGAGGACGTTGAGAAAACAGCGTTTAGAACGAGGTATGGTCATTTTGAATTTCTTGTTATGCCTTTTAGAGTAACTAATGCTCCGGCAACATTTATCGACTTAATGAACCGAATTTTCAAAACCTACCTTGATGAATTTGTTGTGATTTTTATTGATGACATTTTGATATACTCCAAGAATAGACTTGAACATGAACATCATTTGAGAATTGTCCTGCAAATACTTAGGGAAAAGAAATTATTTGCTAAACTAAAGAAATGTGAATTCTAGTTGGATGAAGTTGTTTTCTTAGGACATATTATCAACAAAGAGGGGATTTCAGTGGACCTACAGAAAATAGAGGCAATTGTGAATTGGCCTACACCGACAAATGTAACAGAGGTCCGTAGTTTCATGGGCTTAGCCGGGTATTACAGGAGGTTTGTGAAAGACTTTTCAAGGATAGCTGTACCTCTTACCCAACTGACACGCAAAGGGCGACCATTTGAATGGAACAACGAAAGAGAATCTGCCTTTCATGAACTGAAAACGAGACTGACCACTGCACCAGTATTGACATTGCCCACAGGTACGGAAAATTTTGTAATTTTCAGTGATGCGTCTTATAAAGGTTTAGGTTGTGTATTAATGCAGAACGGAAAGGTTATTGCTTACGCCTCCCGACAGTTGAGACCACACGAGAAGAACTACCCAACACATGATTTAGAATTGGCCGCAGTTGTTTTTGCTTTGAAAATCTGGCGGCATTATTTGTATGGGGCAAAGTGTGAAGTCTACACGGATCACAAAAGTCTAAAATACTTCTTTACGCAGAAGGAGTTAAACATGCGATAGAGGAGATGGCTTGAACTGATAAAATACTATGATCTTGAGATTCAGTATCACCCCGGGAAAGCTAATACAGTTGCTGACACCCTAAGCAGAAAGTCAATAGGGAGTATGGCTTGTTTGCTTGTTGAACTGAAAGAGATCTTGCAAGATTTCGAGAAGTTTGAAATTGAAGTGGTAATGTGTGAACAGGGCGGATTGATAGCCGCTATTTCAGCCGAACCGGCAATCATTGATGAAATTAAACAGAAACAAAAAGAGGTTGAATTCCTCAAGAAAGTGATTGATGAATTTGAGACAAGTCGGAAAGCAGAGTTCAGCATTGAAGGCGAAGTGTTGAGATTTTGAAACCGAATGTGCATCCCAGATATTCCGGAACTAAAGAAAAGAGTTTTAGATGAAGCCCACAAATTAGTGTTTGCTATGCATCCGGGTAACAATAAAATGTATCGGGATCTAAACAAAGCTATTGGTGGCCTAAAATGAAGAGAGAGATTGCAGAATATATGTCCAAATGTCTTCAATGTCAGCAAGTTAAAGCTAAACATCAGAAACTGGGTGGTCTACTTCAACCTCTCCCTATTCCTGAATGGAAGTGGGAGCATGTGACTATGGATTTCATTGTCGGTCTACCTCGGACTCCTCGAGGTATGGATTCTATTTGGGTTGTAGTTGATAGACTGACTAAGTCTGCACATTTTCTACCAGTTAGAACTACATTTAATGCTTATAGACTGGCTACAATATATGTTGATGAGATTGTCCGTTTACACGGAGTTCCGGTATCTATTGTGTCGGATAGGGATCCGAAATTTGTATCTAGATTGTGGAAGAGTTTGCAGGAAGCTATGGGAATAGAACTGAGATTTAGTACTGCATTCCATCCGCAGACAGATGGGCAATCAGAACGAACCATACAGACGTTAGAAGATATGCTAAGGCTGTGTGCCTTGGACTTTCAGGGGAGTTGGGAAGACTATTTGCCACTTGCAGAATTTGCATACAATAATAGCTTCCACTCCAGCATCGGTATGGCACTATACGAGGCTTTGTATGGTAGAAGGTGTAGATCACCAATTTGTTGGGCAGAAGTCGGGGATAGAGCTTTACTTGGGCCTGAGATTGTGCAAGACACTTCTGAGAAAATCAAAACCATTCAGCAAAGGCTCAAAATAGCTCAGGACCGACAAACGAACTATGCAGATGTTCGAAGAAGACCTCTCGAGTATGAGGTTGGTGACCATGTATTTATCCATGTGACTCCGATGAAGGGCCAAGTCAGGTTTGGAAAGAAGGGTAAATTGTCGCCCCGTTACATAGGGCCGTTTCAAATTCTAGAAAGGCTTGGCCCAGTTGCTTATAGAGTTGCTTTGCCACTGGGATTCGAGCAGATCCATAATGTGTTTCATGTTTCGATGTTGAGGGGTTATCTTCGAGACCCATTTCATGTGATCGATTATCACTGGGTAGCTCTTGATGAAAATATGGAGTACGCCGAATGGCCGAAACGAATCATTGACCGGCAAGTGAAACAATTGAGAAGCAAGTCCATTCCAATGGCGAAATTGGAATGGAAAGAACACTACGGGACGGATGCCATATGGGAAAAAGAGGAGGAAATGCGACTACGCTATCCACATTTGTTTCCCAACGAAGGTAAAATAAGTTTGGAGGACCAAACTTCCTAAATGGGGAAGACTGTGATAATCCCGTTCCGTATTATGCTAGTTGGTCCTTATTATGAATGTGATTATGTGTTTGATATGATTTTGTGAGGCATTTATGTGAAAATATGTGGTTTTGAATTTCTATCTGTTCACTGTAGGAACATCTGTTTGATTATCTGCTTTGGAATTTAAATTGAAGGCCTTATCGGCCAGAAAAGCCGAAATTGACTACGCCATTGTGACTAGCGTAATTTTTAGAGCCTACGGTGAAATTTAATTGAAAATTGATTCGGATCAAAATAATTAGATTCAGAACAATTAATTAAGTGCCATTAATTAGCTATAATCAAATTTGATTTAGTGGGACTATAAAAGGAACTTTATACACTCAATTCCTCTCTTTTATTTCATTTTGGCTGATTTTGGCTCTCTAGAAAGTGAGAGAACCGAATTAGAGAGAGAGAGAGAGTGTAGGAGATTGAAGGTTTGATTAAGAAGCTTGAGAATCTTGAAGCTACACTCAAGAGTTAACCATAATTTGAAAGATTTGAGCCTCTAGGTGAGTAAATTCATGGATTCTAGTTTGTAACTTTGTGAATTCAAAGTCGGATGATGATCAAGAACATGAATTGAATTGATTATGATGAAATTGAGTTGATTTTGTTGAATTGGAAGTCAATATGCACATGCATGTGAGAAATTGCTTTGAATTTGCATGTTTGAGTACAAAATGTATAATACATGTGAGATTTTAGTTGAAGCTCATATTTTTTACCATCTCTTCATTATCTAAGTTGAGAATGAGGGTTATATCTCACATGCATGTACAATTCATAAGAGTATGAGTTTTGAGTGCATGGATTTGTTATGTTAGAAATGAGTTTGGTGTGAATTGGGGCATGCATGTGATTAATTTGTGAAATTGAGCTTCATAATGTAATAAATTTGGTGTTGGATCATGTTGATACATGTATATGTGAAGTTTGAGCCATAATATGCAAGATATGTTGAGTTGAATGCAAGCTTGAAGCTCAAGAACAATTCTGGATTTTCCAAAATTTGGGATGTCTGCTCGAGCGGGGAAGGCGCCGCTCGAAATACGAGCTCCCAGAACTTTCTGCAGACATGATGTCTGCTCGAGCGGGGAAGTTCACGCTCGAGCGAGGACCCATGTAGTGAGGCTTTCAGCTCGAGCGCCCGACTTCATGCTCGAGCGTAAAAATGATGTAACCAGTACTTTTGCAGACCTCATGGGTCCGCTCGAGCAGGGAAGTCCACACTCGAGCGGGGAGCCCTGTTTCAGAAATTTTGTAAGGACGTTCTGTGTTTCGTTTTCCTTTCTCTTTCACTTCTAAGTACTCTTAGGTATGCATTCAGCATTATGAATGAATTAAAAGAATAAGAAAGAAGCCTAAGAGGGATGTATGAATTAAGAACGGATTGAATCGTTTGTGACCCATATGTGTTATGTAATGTGTAGGGTCGAGCTCCAGGGTGAATCCACCGGCAGATCACTGTGAGTAATATCTTAATAAAGATATTTTGAAATATGTTGGTTGTCCAATTACTTATTCCTCTATAAGCTTTATGAGTCTGTTGATTTGAATTGTAGACAAATGTTTGCTATGCCATATGGTTGGGCCTAAGGCTATTCGCTATGAATGAATGGGCCAAAGACCAGTTTGACATGAAAGATAGAATGAATGGGCCAAAGGCCAGTTTGACATAGAAGATAGAATGAATGGGCCAAAGGCCAGTCTGACATGAAAGATAGAATGAATGGGCCAAAGACCAGTTTGACATAAAAGATAGAATGAATGGGCCAAAGGCCAGTTTGACGTGAATAAAAGAATGGTTGGGCCAAAGGCCAGTCTAACATGAATGAAAGAACGGGTGGGACGAAGGTCGTTTGACATGAATGAAAGATAAATGGGCCAAAGGCCAGTTTGACATAAATGGATTGGACCCGAGGCCGTCTGATGTGTTTGGAACCGCAGTCACTTGATCTATAGATATATATACAAGATAAAAATGTGAATTGGGCCCAAGGCCGTCTGATGTATGTTGTTCTAATGTATCTTCTTTATTTGATATTATTCACTGGGCTTTCGCTCATGCTCATTCATGTGTTTGTAGGTGAGCCAAGAGAGGTCCAAACCCAGCCTCAGTGAAGTTTGTGTGGAACAACCAAGGTTTTGAAGAATCGGCCCTTACTTCTCACGCATGAGACTCGTCTTCGCCGTTTTGCTATCTTGTTTTATTTTGTCATGTTGGCGAGGACTTTGGTTTATGATTGTATATAGTATGATTGGCTGACCTAGACTTGAACGATCCTGTATATACAGAGCTTTGTGTTAGTACATATTTTGATGGGAGTTATTAACATGTATGTGCATGGTTTGTTATGACGTGCCATGTAAGCACAGCTCTATGGACAAAGTTTTAAATTTTGCTTCTGTTTGGCCCCTTTACTCTGATGAGTTATGTTTGGTTTGGTTTGAGGCCGTAGGTAATCTCAGGATTACTGGCCGGTTATGTCCTTAACCCATGGGGTCGGGTCATGACAGTCAATTTCTCTTTTTGTCACCTCTAAGGTCTTCAATTTAAATTTTATAATAGAAAATCAAACAGATTTTCCTACGGTGAACAAATAGAATTTCAAAAACACATATAATCATAGAATTAGCACTCAAAATCATATCAAGCATAAAATTATAAGCATAATTGGCATAACACAGAGTACGGTTGTCACAGAAATAATATCATAATAAATGCATTCTGGAATGCGAAAAGTTCAACAAAAAAAAAAAAAAAAATGACAAAGCATTGATAATTTTAAAACATTTGTACCTTTGATTTTTAATAATTCAATTTTAATTTATTAAATTAAATTTTAAAAAAAATTGTATCACAAAATATAATGTTTGGTTTCAGAAAATTGAGTTTTATTTTTTTATTTTTTGTGAATTTTTTAAATATTTTACGCAATTTTTTTTATTTTTTTAGATATACATAATCTAAATACACTTAAAAATTATAATATTTGTAAAAATTAAAAAATTCACCAAATACAAAATTATATAAAAAAAAATCAATACATTTTTGTATTTTGTTGTATTCAATGATTTTTTTTAATTTTTTTACTTTTTAAGTATATTAAGATTAACTGAATCTAAAAATTAAAAACAAAAATTGATTAAAATGCTTTAAAAATTTATTAAAAACATAAAAATACGAATTGAAAAATTCAAAAAATTATATTTGAAAATTGAAATCCAAAATAACATTTTGTTATATTATATATAATAATAGATAATACTTATTTGTTAATTTTGTAACTTTGAAATATGTATATTTCCAAATTATAAATTTTAAAACTATATATTTTCTTATAAGTGTCATAATTTAAGTAAATTTGAAAAATATTGTCTTATTGATCAATTAATCAGTACCGACGTGCATTTTAGTATTTGACAGTTAAGAAAATTTGATTAGTTTCATATAAAATGATTTAAAAGTTCTAAGTTTAAATATCAATTATATTCTTGTATTGATAAAATGACCAAAGACCAATAGTTGCATTTTTTTAAAAAAAATTTAAAAAAAATGTAATAATACATTGAGAATTCGAACTCCAAAGACTTGACAACATTTTGCTTTATATTATAGTATAAACTTCCATCAATGAGGGGGCGATTCTGCATAGCATTTGGTGACTTGATAGTTTTCTTTTTGAGTTTTCCATTTTTTGGTGAAATTTTCAATTCAAAAATAGTTTTTTTTTTTTTTTTTTATTAGCAAAGAAAAAGGAAACTTTTATTGATGAAATGAGCAAGTACAAGCACCAATATACATCAATAAAAGAGGGAAATGCAAAAACATCATAGCTATCACTCCACAATCCTAACTAGGTTGGCATTAAGGAGGAAACACAATCATCTGTTAGCACTAAACCCACTGATTGGCGAGATACCAATCCAAAACAAAGAAAACTAGAAAGGGTTGCCAAAAACACCTACAGTAAACTCTACCACACCAGCAAAACTTGGCAGCAACATCAATTAAAATATCTAGAACTATGCATCAGAATAGAAGCCAAACACTCAAAAAAAAAGGACAACAACAATAGCACTAGCTGAAGTAACCAACTCCCAAAGATCACTGACCACACAGATCAATTGCAAACCATATCAGCCTAATCAGACCAAAAATCTTTGGGACTTCCAGTTATGTCAGCAAGCTATAAGATTGTAAGATTCTTCAATGATTGGAACACTCCATGACTAACAAGCCATTCAAAATTGTTCCCTATGAGCTACAATTCCTCAATATCTTTCCATTGGGCTAGGAAAGCAGGTATTTGTCCATTGAAGTTATTCCTATGGATGTCACAATATCTCACATCTTTAAGTCGATCAAACAATTTATGCAAATTTCCACTAAGATTATTATTCGCTAGGTACCAACCACACCGCAAGGACAACCATCCAACTCTGCCAACTCCTTCCCCTGTAAACTCTACCAACAACTTCTAAAACATACACCATCTATCTCCATGCCACAAGAACCAGCACTAAGTATTTAACACCTAAGGTATCAACAAGCAGCACCAACAGACAGCAACACCAGGTAGCAAAAACAACAACTATAACAGCATGTCAACCCAGCAAACAAAAGCAACAACATTTCAACCCCGCGAACAGTAGCAACTGCATGACAACCCAGCAATCAAAACAACACAGCAGCTATAACAGGACTGTTAACAAACTGATAAGTGCACCAATTACACTTCTACAGCAACACACTACTACTGCAAACTGCTACTACACATGACAGTAAACATCAGCAACAAGAGAACCAACAACAATAGGACCAGCAGCAGCAGTTCAAAACAGCAAAAAACCAGCAGAGAGCTTCCCATAACAAGACCACAGTAGCGGGGTTACGCACCTAGCAACTGAACTACACACACAGCAACAGCAGGACTTGACAGCAAAACCAGCACAAGGTGTCCCAGAACACTGCCACCACAGTGCCACAGTAAACACCCTTCGCCTCAAGTAATGTCTGACCTATTGAAGATTATGAACAAAATCATGCACTCCGTACTGCACGCCTGGTAAATTGTTCTTAGCCCAAAACGCAATCCTGGCCTTCACAATGTCCTCCAAATCATCAAAATTAGGATGGCCACCGTTAAACAATATATCATTCCTCAACTTCCAAATTGACCAAAATAAAACTAGCGGCACAATTTTCCACACCTTCACCTCTTTTTTCCTAACTGAAGCCCCTGCCCACCATTGAAACAAAGCCTCAATCGACCCAGGAATTACCCCCCGCATATCCCGCCATCTTATAATTCTAGACTAGACTCTCCAAATCAGTGGGCAATGTAATAAAACATGATTTACACTTTCAATTTCTTGTTTACAAAAGACACATTGTGTGGTAGCGGATGCTCCCAACACCCCAATTCTGTGTAGGAAATCAGAAGTTTTCACCCTTCCCCTCCACGCTAACCAGCCAAAGAATTGGATTTTGGGAGGGGCTACATTCTTCCACAGCTCATTCGTAACACGTAACTTCGGTCCCTTAGCTACTTGGAGCCATTTCCAAACATATGACACTGAAAACTGGCCGGATGGATCTAGCTACCATCTCAAATAGTCAGCCAGATTCCCCCTGATTATAGGTGCTGCACTCAGCCACTGGCATAACCTGTTAACCTCCACTTCTTCCCATGCTCGTAGCCCTCTACTAAAGACCAGATTCCATTCCCCTGTCCTCGCCGGACTCAAATTGTATTGCATCAAAGAGCCTTCCTTCTCCATAGAGAGACTAAACAATTTTGGAAACTCCTCACTAAGCCTACAACTATTCCATCACTGATCAATCTAGAAGTGGATTCTTTCTCCATTCCTAACCTGTATATTTGCATTTTTGAAATAAAAATCAATCACTTGAGGATTTTCCTTCTCAATACTGAGGATATCCTACCAAATTGGAGACACACTACATACGTCACCAACATTAGGCCACCACCCACCACCAACACACCCATATTTACTATTGATTACACCCCTCCACAAGGCTTTGTCTTCAACACCATATCTCCACCACCATTTTAGTAATAAACAAACATTCATTTTAGTTATACTTCTAACCCCTAGCCCTCCTTGATTTTTAGGATTAGTTAGCTCCCGTCATCTCACCAAATGTACTTTCCTCTTAACATCGCTGCTGTCTCAGAGAAACATAGCCTGCAATTTGTCAATTGTCTTCAGTACACCCTTAGACATCTTAAATATAGATATATAATAGGAAGGTAAACAAGCCACAACCGATTTAATCAACGTTAATCTTCCTGCAAAAGACAACACCTTACTCTTCCAAAGAGACAACCTCTTCCTTACTTTATCAACCACAGGCTGCCATGTGGACTTCTCTCTAGGATTGGCTCCTAATGGTAAGCCCAACTACATTAAAGGTAGCTCCTTGCTGTGCCAATTTAATTCACCTGCAAAAGCCTTCACCTCACTTTCAGAGATGCTCACTCCACACATTACACTTTTGTAAAAATTTATTTTTAAGCCAGACATCACTTCGAAGCACCTTAAAATCCTTTTGATCAATACCAACTCCTCTTTATCTACCTTGCAGAAAATGATTGTGTCATCCGCAAACTGCAAATGTGAGATATTCATGCCATTAGATCCCATCGAGGCTCCTTTAACCAAACCCAACATCTTAGCTTTATTTATCAACAAATTTAACCCTTCAGCCACAAGATTAAATAAAAAAGATGAGAGTGGATCACTCTGCCTCAACCCTCTTTGCTGTGAAAACTCTTCAGCAGGTGACCCATTTACCAAAATTGATATTCTAGATGAGGATAGACATTCCTTAATCCACCCCAACCATTTTTCTCCAAACCCAAAATTAGACATCATTGAGAACAAGAACTCCCAATTCACCAAGTCATATGCCTTCTCGAAATCAAGTTTAAGAATCAATCCTTTCTGCTTTGTTGATTTCCACCACTCAATGACCTCATTGGCAATCAAAACTCCGTCTAGAATACACCTACCACCAATAAACGCTGTCTGGACCTCACTAACCAGCCTAGGCAAGACCTTCTTCATTCTCCGAGATAGAACTTTAGCTAGAATTTTGTAAATAGAGCCAACCAAAGTAATCGGCCTGTAATCCACCAAACCTCTTGGACTGTCCTTCTTAGGAATCAATGTTATAAATGAACTATTAATCCCTTTAGCTAACTTACCATTGCTGTGGAAGTCATGCATGAACTGGAGAATTTCACCTCTCATCACCTTCTAACACTTTTGAATGCAATAAAGATTGAATCCATCAGTTCTAGGAGCTTTATTTCCATCACAGTCCTTCATAGCTGCCTACACTTCTTCCATTGTAAACTTTGCTTCTAACTCCCTTTTCACCCCATCATCCCCAATGGTAGTAAAAGGTCCATCTAGCTTTGGTCTACTTTTCCACACTTCAAAGTACAGCTTTCTAAAATGCCCTGCCACTACTTGTTTCACCCTTTTTGGTTCCCCAATAACTTCCTTGTTCTCAACAACTGTATCAATTAAATTCTTTCCTAGTCTCCTCTTAACGATTACAAGAAAGAATCTCGTATTCTTATCCCCATCTTGAGCCCATTTAGTTCTAGACTTTTGCTGCCATATCCACTTCAATCTCCTATTCAACTTCCAAACTAAGCTTCTTAACTCTCTTCTTCTACATATTCAGTATCCAGAAGTGTCCCATCTTCAGCTTTTAAGTCAATCTCATGAAGCTCCTCCTCTGCGGATTTGAGCTGATGTTCAACATTCCCGAAGACCTCCACATTCCATTTCTTCAATGCCATCTTCAGACTTCCAAACTTGTTCTTCAACCTAAAGCCAACCCATACATAAGTCTCCATCTCTGGCCAAGATTTCTTAGCCAAAGACATAAAATTAGGATGTAAACTCCAGGCATTTAAGAACCGAAAAGGTCTAGGACCCTAGCCTCTTTCATCCTCCATCAGCACCAAAGGACAGTGGTCAAAAATACTCCTTGGAAGGCCCCACTGCTTGAGGCTAAACTTTTCCAACCACAAAGAATCCAACAAAAACCTATCAATTCAACTCCATCTATCACCTTCGAATGAATTACACCATGTAAAGTCCCTCCCTATCAATGGCAAATCTACTAGCTCCATAAGCTCAATAAATTCATTAAATTCAATCATTCCCTTGTCCCTCCTCAGGCAACCCCTTCTTTCATTTAGAAAACGAATTTCATTAAAATCCCCTCCAATACACCAAGGTTTATGAAAATATCACTTCAGCCTAACCAATAGTTCCCATAATCGACCCCTACTCCTCTCATCATTAGGAGCATAAATGTTAACAATTACACATTCAAATGATTGCTTAAAAATACCTAATAGAAGTAAAAAATTCCTCGTACTGCAGCACTCTGAAATCTTGAAGATAGTAGGATTACACACACATAGCAAGCTCCCTACACTTCCCACCGAATCCATTGCCAAAAACTGCAACGAATCAATAGGCCATATTAACTTCACAAATATTTCATCGACATTGGTTTTCTTCGTTTCTTGTAACATCAACATATCCAACTTTCTATCCCTTACTAGCTTCAAAATTTTTCCCCTTTTATCTTTCTTTCCCAACCCCCTTAGATTCCATGACAAAATCTTCATTGGAAAACTTGAATCTACTCCGAAGACCTCCTTTTCACCTAACTTAAACAGGAGTTTGCCTCAGCCCTCCTCCCATCTTTTCCTTATCATGAATCTCCATTTCCACAATCCGATGCACAACTTCCTCCTTCTCCCTTTTACAATTCATCCCCAATAGCTTACTGTAGACACCCCATTTTTGACCGTCCTCGAGACTTGGACGTCACCGCTTGAACACTCGGTGATCATCCATGTTTGTGTTCGTTTGGAGTTCCCGGAGTTCTCGGCTACGCGCCTTGCCTCAGGACCTCCGAACTCGATCGTTTTGTGTCTGGTTTTGCACCAAACACTTGTGCTTTGCCTTGGAGGGGCAGGGAATGCCTTGTGAGGCATCCCCACACACCACCGGCTGTGGCTAGAGGCCACCGGCTGGCTGTTGTTTCCACCGGCACTATATTGTGTCGGTCGGCACTATTTTGTGCCGGTCGGCACTCTTTTTGGCGAAATGACCATTTTGCCCAGCCGGCTACTTTACAGCTGCTTTCTGAGATATTTTCAGACAGCTGTTTAGCTCTCGTTTCTCCTCCATACACGTGTATGGAGGGATGGGCCCTTGGATGACTTAGTTTGCAAGTCTTTGTTGCCTATAAGGAGAAGCCTCTTCTCTTGGCTCAAGGGTTAGCAAAATTTAGAGAGTTAGAGGGGAAAAGAGAGAGAGAAGCTCTGGTTTTTCTAGGGTTTGAGTTGCATACACCTTCTATCTCTATCCTTCTCTTGTGTGTCTAGGTGTTTTGTGCCTTACTATTGCACACAAACACCTAGTGTCTCACCTTCTCCTTGCAACTGAGGTTCTAAGGGCTGGTTTTTAGTGTTCTTGACTGGTTTGGAGCTCAAGGAACCAACAACTCCAACCTTTGTGAAGAAAAGCTTCAAGGGTAAGAAACTTACTTTATTTACCCCATTTTTGCACTCCATTTTTGCCTAGTTTAACACAGTTTTTGAGCTTAGTGTTTGGCACAAAAAAGTTCTGTTTTTTAACCCTCTTTGTTGTATATTAAGAGTGTTTAGTGGTTTGGGTAGGTTTAACCACCCTTAGGCCTTGAAAAAGGCACTTTTTGTGCTATTTTGTGAGAGATCCGAGATTTTGGTGATAGGATCTCTTCACCACTGAAATCTTGAGGGATTTCAGTGGTGAAGAGCATGCCTTGAAGTCTCAAGAAGGAGAGGGCCACCCCCTCTCCTTGGTGTCCTTGAAAAGGGCAAACTTTGCTTCCTTATGGAGCTTCATGCTTGAGTGTGTGTTGAGCATGTTTGACTTATTTCCCATGCTTATATTGCCATGTTATAACATGATTTCAAGTTGGTTTAGGTCCCTCATGCATGCTTAGCATGGTTGCCTTGTAATGCCTTTTGATGCCTTAACATGTCTAGGTAGTGTGCCTTCGTTTCTAGCATGTTTTAGGCTTAGATCCATGAAGCTTGTAAGCTTATTTTACCATGATTTAGCTCTGTCCATAGTTGTTTTGGTCAATCTTAGCATGTATTTTGTAGCCTCTTTGTGTTTGGCTCGTTGGCCATAAGAGTATGAGTATGTAGCGTGCCTTGCTTGCCTCCTTTTTAATGGTTTGGAACCATTTAACATGGTATTTCAGACCTTTTGGTGTACTTGTATGCATGCTTTAGTTGCTTCTTTAATGCTTTAAAAGCATGTGTTGAATGCTCCATGTTTTGGTCATGTTGCACGCCTTTGTGCTTGAGCCTCTTAGATGCCATCTAGGTGCTCCTTAGGCTTTGTTTAGGTCTGCTTGTGACCTGTTTTGAGCCCCTTTAGCCTTGTGAGGTTTGGTAGACTCGGCCTTGGTTTAAGCCTTCATGACTTGTTTTAAGTACTTGGACCTTTTGTTGCATGTTTAGCTTGCTTGGTAGCATGATTTGGCATCAA
The DNA here is from genome assembly GCA_030407325.1 of Camellia japonica. Lineage (NCBI taxonomy): Eukaryota > Viridiplantae > Streptophyta > Magnoliopsida > Ericales > Theaceae > Camellia > Camellia japonica. Next base: position 44,992,808 of record JAPPVO010000017.1, read on the forward strand.
GTTTTGCATGATTTTCAGAGTTTTATGTGCATGCTAGTAATCCATGTTTAACTCATTTCAAGTGTGCTTGAATGTTGTTTGTTATGCTTAAGTGTTGGTGCCTTAACATGCGTATATGTGCATGTGTATTTGGCCCTCATGACTTAGCATTTGGCTACTAATTTTAGGCCTTTTTGAGTCGCCTAATTCATGTCTAAGTCCATCATTTCATTGGTTTTCATGCTTGCCTTATATGCTTGTTTGCATGCTTGCATGAGCACCTTGCATTGTCCATGTTGCATGCCTAGTTAACATGCTTAGGGCTTCATCACATTGACATGCATGCCAAGTCTCTTGAAGTGAGTTTGATAGAGGTTTGGCACCCTTTTGTGCCTATGTGATTTGCATGCATTTGAAATCAAATTTGCACTCTTGGTTCTTAGGGCCATCATGCATGGAAATGCGTGATTGGTGGTCCGGGAATCGAGGCACATACCCCCCCTTGAGTCACAAACATGATAGGGAGTGTGTTTGGTGCATAAATGCTTTGAATTGCCTTGCCATGCATAGTTTGTCCTCTGCTGCTGTGAGTTGCAGGATCTGCAGAACATTTTGTGCCGACCGGCACTTTTTAGTGCCGACCGGCAGTGTTTTCCCAGCCGATGGAACAATTCTGTGCCGGTGGCCTCCTTCTTCAGCCGGTGGTGCTCTGCCCCAGCCGGTGGTACTCCCCAGTGCCCTGAGAGGCATTTCTGGGACTTTGGCAATTTTCTGAGGAGGATAGCAGGCGAAACAGAGGCAAGCTGGGCATGGCGGTACGATTCCGAGCAAGTCCCGAACACGCGCCACATCCGGCCCTCTCCCCGAGGGGTTTACTGCTTTAATTAAATTTGTTAATTTAGTTAATTTGTAATAATTAATTAGCTTGCGTAGTTAATTAATCTGTATTATTATTTTGGTCCCTCCGAGCGAGGGCATAATTGTAATAAGTGTGGGTGAGTGTGTGTATGTCTTCCAACCTCCACTTCTTTCTATCCCTTTTATTTACCTGCTTACAATGGTAGATTAGGGCATGTTCAGTTAGCATACCTTATGCAATGCATGTGTGCATTCATGCATTTGTTTACATGCACCGGGCTCGGTACATCATACAAACTGCATCGTACTTTCAATTCTAACTTGAATACGTGTTACTCGTGCATTTCACATGCCATGTTTAGGATAGCCGAGCCTGTCTAATTGCACTCTGTATGCGTCGCATTAGTCATCTTAACATGAGCTAGGGACATGCATGTTTGCTAACTAGTTTACTGTTTTGGCACGGAGTACGATGTAAGTTTTTACGCTTCAGCATATCGCATGCGTGTGAATGTTTGCCATGACAGTATGATTGCCATGCGGCTAAGTTCTTAGGTGAGATAAACTGTTTGAATGCCTGTGGGTAGAGGTTGGATTGCCTGAGTTGGAACAACTCATTGAAATCCGTATTTTAGCCTACTTACGAGTAGCAAAATCTAACACGTTTTTCGAGGCAAAACGGATATGCAATGTTTATTTCCAAGTTAGGCAATCTAGTCTATACTTTTGTGTTGTGCGCATCACATAGTAATTATAGGCTAATAACCGGAATAAGAACATGTAATGTTTTCAAAAATGGATATCACGGTTAGTAGAGGCCGGTCTTCGGACCGGGCGAAAGGGGGTGCTCATAGCTGACCTTCCCCGATCGTACCCAAGCTCCCGAGCCAAGACATTTGGTGATGACGGACACGTGGCCTTCGGCACCGAGTCAGGGTTTCCTAAATTTCCCATTTTAAAAATATTTAGGTGGCGACTCTGTAATCTGGCAAAGCAGTCCATGTTTGGCACTTCTTTACAAAATCTGTTTTTCTCAAAACGATTTGCCAGAGTTGGACTCTTTGGTTCAGATTTAGAACCGCAACACACAAAAAGAAGAGTCCGAACTGTAGCCGAGGTCCCCCGCGGACGTGCTACACTTACCCAACTGAACTGTATCCCAAGCTTCCTTTAGCAATGCATCTCTTCTACTATGACCACTCGACGAAGGTAATGATAATGAGGCTGGAAGCGCTGCTGCTCTATAGATGGCCCCTCTAGAAAAACAACTTGAACACAATAGGCCCCTCTTGTGTATCTTCCTCCGCGTAAACTTCTTTAGTTCAATATCTCTCTGCCTTCTGTTGCCTACATTTCTCTTCCTTGCTAAAACACCTTTACTCTTTCTACTATACGCCAACTATTTAGGACTTGGCCCAATACTCCCATCCAGTGGACTACATGCTTCATGACCCAACAAAACCCTCCTTTCGGCCCCACTAAGCACTACCTCTAAATTTATACTGGGCCTATCCTTATCAGGCCCACTAACACTTCTTAGGAAACCTTTAGTGACAACAGTGTGATAACCCTGCTCCGTTTTATGTTAATTGGTCCTTATTATAAATGTGATTATGTGATTGATATGATTTTGTGTTCCATTATGTGAAAATATGTGATTTTGAATTTTTATCTATTCACCGTAGGAATATCTATTTGATTATCTGCTTTGGTAAATAAATTGAAGGCCTTATCGGCCACGGAACCCGAAATTGACTGCGCCTTTATGATTGGCATAATTTTTAGACCCTACGGTGAAATTTAATTGGAAATTGATTCGGATCAGATTAAATTGATTAAAATAATGACTTAGTGCTCAAATCATTTAATCTTAAAATAATATGACTAAGGGAGCTTCTTATTAAGGGCATTATACACCCAATTCTCCTTCTTGGTATTCATTTGGCCAATTTAACTCTAAGAAAAGGAGAGAGGGTCGACTTAGAGAGAGGGAGAGCTCATAATTGAAGTTTGTCTTAAAAGCTTGGAAATCTTGAAGATCACTCAAGAATTTGCTATAGATTGGAAGAGTTGAACCTCTAGGTAAGCATGTGAGCATGAATTCATGAGTATATGTTTGTAGATTTGTGTATTCAAGCTAGTTGAGTAATCAAGAGCAAGAATTAAAATGAATTTGAGTTGATTTTGGTGATTTGGAGATCAATGGATGCATGCATGTGTGTAATTGCTTTGAATTTGTATAATTGAGTATGAAAGGTATGATCCATGTAAGATTTTGGTTAGAGTTCATGCTTGTGATCACCATTTGCACCATTTGAGTTGGTAAGGAGAGTTATATCTCACATGCATGTACAATTTATAAGAATATGAGTTTGAATGTATGAGTTTGTTATGTTGGAAATGAATTTGATGTGAATTGGGACATGCATGTGACTAAATTGTGAAATTGAGCTTCATAATGTTGTAATTTGGTGTTTGTACCATGATTAGTACATGTATATGTGAAGTTTGAGCTGAAAGCATGCATTTAGAGCCTTTGAATGTCGAGTTGAAGCTCAAGAACAAGTTCTGGAAAATCCAAAAAGTTTGATGTCCGCTCGAGCGGGGGACCCGCCGCTCGAGCGTAAAATACGAGCTCCCAGTATTTTCTGTAGACATGATGTCCGCTCGAGCGGGTAAGTCCACGCTCAAGCGGGGAGCCATGTAGTGAGGACTTCCGCTCGAGCGCCAGAATTCGCGATCGAGCGTAAATTTGATGCATCCAGTACTTTTGCAAACCTCATGGGTCCGCTCGAGCAGGAAAGTCCACGCTCGAGCGGGGACCCTGTTTCTGAAAATTTAAAAAAGGCATTTTGTGTTTCGTTTTTTGTTCTCTTTCACTTCTAAGTACTCTTAGGCATACATTGAGCATTGTAATTGAGTTAAAGAGATAAGAATGAAGCCTAAAGAGGAATATGTGAATTAAAGAACGGATTGAATTATTTGTGACCCATATGTATTATGTGATGTGTAGGGTCAAGCTCCAGGGCAAACCAACCGACCGATCACTGTGAGTAATATCTTGACAAAGATATCTGAAATATGTTGTTGTCCAATTGCTTACTTCTATGTAAGTTTATAAGTTTGTTAATCTGATTGGTGGACAATGTTTGCTATGCCAAATGAATGGGCCGAAGGCCAGTATGATCTGAAAGATAGAATGAATGGGCCAGAGGCCAGTACGATCTGAAAGATAGAATGAATGGGCCAGAGGCCAGTCTGACATGAATGAAAGACAAATGGGCCAAAGGCCAGTTTGACATGAATGGATTGGGCCCGAGGCCGTCCGAAGTGTTTGGAACTGAAGTCACTTGATCTATAGCTATTTATATACTAGATACAAAGATGAATTGGGCCTAAGATCGTCTGATGTATATTGTTCCAATGCAACTTCTTCAATCGATATTATTCACTGGGCTTTCGCTCACGCTCATTCATGTGTTTGTAGGTGAGCCAAGAGAGGTCTAGACCCAACCTCAGTGAAGTCTATGTGGAACAACCGAGGTTTTGAAGAGTCAGCCTTTGCGTCTCACACACGAGACTCATCTTCGCCCTTTTGTTATGTATTTATATTTTGTCATATTGGCGAAGACTTTGAATCTGTTGTATATAGTTTTCATGGGTTGACTTAGACTTAAATGATCCTGTTTCTACAGAACCTTATGCTACTATATTTTCTGAAGTGAGTTATTAACATGTATGTGTATGGTTTGTTATGACGTGCCATGCAAGCACAGCTCTATGGACAAAGTTTTAAATTTTGCTTCCGTTTGGCCCCCTTTACTCTGATGAGTTATGTCTGGTTTGGTTTGAGGCCATAGGTAATCTCATGATTACTAGCCAGTTATGTCCTTAACCCTTGGGGGCAGGTTCGGGTCATGACAGAGTGGTATCAGAGCACGAGTTAATAACTCACACACTTGTCCAAAAGAGCAATAAGCGTCTAGAAAAGATCTAGGATGCATTCATGTGATAAGTATGAATTTGATAGCATCGAGAATGCGTCTAAATGTTTCAATGTGAACAACTATGTGTTATAAGTTTGTGATTTGCTTACTTTGCAAATTAATTGAATATGTATGCTCTTTAATATATGCATACCTGTGAATTTTTGTACAAAGAATAATGTAAATCTAATCAGATGGTGAGAACAAGAGGTGATGAGATAGAAGAGTCATCTACTGCCAGAATAGATAGAATGGAAAGGTTGATTCAGGAAATGGCAGAAGCATTGCGGCAACAACAGGAATGGCAACAACAGTGGCAGCAACCACATCCTCCACCTCCACCTCCGGCACCACCCATGCTAGATAATCAGAATGATGATCAGATAATAGCTCTCACTAAAGAATTCAAGAAAATGAAACCACCACAGTTCCATGGTAGATTAGATTCGTTGAAAGCCGAAGCATGGGTTCTCGGCATCGAAAAATTGTTTGAAGTGTTCCTGTGTTCAGAGACACAGAAAGTGCTTCTAGCCACTTTTATGCTAGAGGATGAGGCAAGGAGATGGTGGATGTTAATGCGGGAAAATCATAAGGATGTTGATTGGGTGAAATTTCTGGAGATTTTCTATGACAAGTACTTCCCACAATGTGTTCGGGATAGGAAAGTGTCAGAGTTCATGGAACTTCGGCAAGACAGTATCACTGTAGCTGAGTATGAGGCCAAATTCACTGAATTGGCCAGGTTTGCACCACATGTGATTGATACGGATTACAAGAAAGCAAGGCATTTTGAAGGTGGGCTTCGCAGCGACATTTTAGAAAGGGTGAATGTCTTGAAGCTAGAAACCTACATTGGGGTACTAGACAGGGCCATAATATCAGAGGCTAACATAGCCAGACAGGCTAAGCCAACAACTGACTAGAAAGGCAACAAAAGACAAGGCTTCTTCTCAAAGAAGAAATTTTCAAAAAAGCAAAACACGGGCTCCTCAAATACTTCGAATTCTTCCCGAGACACATCTCCTATGTACAACATTTGTAGCAAAAGGCACCGTGGAGTTTGTTACCGTGTATCAGGAGCCTGTTTCAAGTGTGGTAAACAAGGGCACATAGCCCGAGATTGTAATCAGAACAGTGGGAAACTAGCTACCAGCTCAACTGCATCAATCCCGAAGCCGAGAAATACTATGAGACCTGCTATCACCGGGGATACCGTGAGACAAGGGAGAGTTTTTGCACTTGTTCCGAGCGATACACGGAATGCCAACGCAGTTGTCTCAGGTACTATTTCTATATGTAATCAGGATGCTTTTGTGTTAATTGACTCCGGATCCACACACTCTTTTGTGATATGTGCATTTGCATCTAGACTGAGTAGACCTCTAGAATTACTGCCATATTTGCTATGTGTATCTGCTCCATCTGGGGAATCTGTATTGTGTGAATCCATATACCGGTTTTGTGACATGCGTATTGAGGATGCTATCCTATATGTAGATTTGTTACCTTTGAACTTTAGGCATTTTGATGTAATTTTGGGCATGGATTGGTTAACTAAATATTGTGCCACCATTGATTGTGTGACCAAACAAGTTGTATTTAAACCACCAGAACATACAGAAATTGTGTTTGTGGGTAATGGGGTAGTACCTCCACCTTATTTGATATCTGCAATGAAAGCATGCAAACTGATCAGGAAATGGTGTCAGGGTTATTTGTGCTATGTGTTGTCTGAACAATCTATGAATGTTGAATTGAACAGTATCCCTATTGTTAGAGAATTTCCATATGTGTTTCCAAATGAATTACCAGGGGAATTGGTAGGCATGGAGATAGAGTTCACTATTGAAACTGTATCAGGCACCCAGCCTATTTCTAAAACTCCCTACAGGATGGCTACTGCTGAACTGAAAGAACTGAAAGAACAGCTGAAAGACCTACTTGACAAAGGGTTTATCCGACCTAGCACTTCGCCATGGGGTGCACCTGTATTGTTTGTGAAAAAGAATGATGGAACCCTACATTTGTGTATTGACTATCGAGAACTGAACAAGGTAACAATAAAGAATAAATATCCCCTACCCCGTATTGATGACCTGTTTGACCAGTTGCAGGGATCACAAGTGTTTTCCAAGATTGATTTGAGATCGAATATCACCAACTGAAAGTAAAGGCAGAAGATGTTGAGAAAACCGCATTCAGAACGAGGTATGGTCATTTTGAATTTCTTGTTATGCCATTTGGGGTGACTAATGCTTCGGCAGCATTTATGGACTTAATGAACCGAATTTTTAAAACCTACCTTGACGAATTTGTTGTGGTTTTTATTGATGACATTTTGATATACTCCAAGAATAGACTTGAACATGAACATCACTTGAGAACTGTCCTACAAATACTTAGGGAAAGGAAATTGTTTGCTAAACTAAAGAAATGTGAGTTTTGGTTGGATGAAGTTGTTTTCTTAGGGCATGTGATCAACAAGGAAGGAATTTCAGTGGACCCTCAGAAAATAGAGGCAATTGTGAATTGGCCTACACCGACTAATGTGACAGAAGTCCGCAGCTTCATGGGCTTAGCTGGTTATTACAGAAGATTTGTGAAAGACTTTTCCAAGATAGCTGTACCTCTTACCCAGTTGACACGTAAAGGGCAATCATTTGAATGGAACGACAAAAGAGGGTCTGACTTTCATGAACTAAAAACGAGACTGACCACTGCACCAGTATTGACATTGCCCACAAGTACGGAAAATTTTGTAATTTTCAGTGATGCGTCTTATAAAGGTTTGGGTTGTGTATTAATGCAGAATGGAAAGGTTATTGCCTACGCCTCCCAACAGTTGAAACCACATGAGAAGAACTACCCAACACATGACTTAGAGTTGGCTGCAGTTGTGTTTGCTTTGAAAATCTGGCGGCATTATTTGTATGGGGTTAAGTGTGAAGTCTATACGGATCACAAAAGTCTGAAATACTTCTTTACACAGAAGGAGTTGAACATGCAACAGAGGAGGTGGCTCGAACTGATAAAAGACTATGATCTTGAGATCCAGTATCACCCCGGGAAAACTAATACAGTTGCTGATGCCTTGAGCAGAAAATCAACGGGGAGTATGGCTTGTTTGCTTACTGAACAGAAAGAAATCTTGCAAGATTTTGAGAAGTCTGAAATTGAAGTGGTAATGTGTGAACAAGGCGGATTGATAGCCGCTATTACAGCCGAGCCGACAATCATTGATGAAATTAAATAGAAAGAAAAAGAGGTTGAATTCCTCAAGAAAGTGATTGATGAATTTGAGACAAGTCCAAAAGCAGAGTTCAGCATTGAAGGCGAAGTGTTGAGATTTTGAAACCGAATGTGTATCCCAGATATTCCGGAACTAAAGAAAAGAGTTTTAGATGAAGCCCACAAATTAGTGTTTGCTGTGCATCCAGGTAACAATAAAATGTATCGGGATCTGAAACAAAGCTATTGGTGGCCTAAAATGAAGAGAGAGATTGCAGAATATGTGTCCAAATGTCTTCAATGTCAGCAAGTTAAAGCTAAACATCAGAACGAACAATACAAACTTTGGAAGATATGCTTCGGATGTGTGCTTTAGATTTTCAAGGGAGTTGGGAAGACTATTTGCCACTTGTGGAATTTGCATACAACAACAACTTCCACTCCAGCATCGGTATGGCACCATACGAGGCTTTGTATGGCAGAAGGTGTAGATCACCGATTTGTTAGACAGAAGTCAGGGATAGAGCTTTACTTGGGCCCGAAATTGTGCAAGACACTTCTGAGAAGATCAAAACTATTCGGCAGAGGCTCAAAACAGCTCAGGACTGACAAAAGAATCATGCAGACGTTCGGAGAAGACCTCTCGAGTATGAGGTTGGTGACCATGTGTTCATCCGTGTGTCTCCAATGAAAGGCCAAATCAGGTTTGGAAAGAAGGGCAAGCTGTCGCCCCATTACATTGGGCCGTTTCAAATTTTGGAAAGGCTTGGCCCAGTTGCCTATAGAGTTGCTTTGCCACCGGGATTCGAACAAATCCATAATGTGTTTCATGTGTCGATGTTGAGGGGTTACCTCCAAGACCTGTTTCATGTGATTGATTATCACCGGGTAGCCATTGATGAAAATATAGAATACCCCAAATGGCCGGAACGAATTGTTGACCGGCAAGTGAAACAATTGAGGAGCAAGTCCATTCCGATGGTGAAAGTGGAATGGAAAAAGCACTATGGGACGGATGCCACGTAGGAAAAAGAGGAGGAAATGCGACTACGCTATCCACATTTGTTTTCCGACGAAGGTAAAATAAGTTTGGAGGACCAAACTTCCTAAAAGGGGGAAGACTGTGATAACCCTGTTCCGTTTTATGTTAATTGGTCCTTATTATGAATGTGATTGTGTGATTGATATGATTTCGTGTGCCATTATGTGAAAATATGTGGTTTTGAATTTCTATCTGTTCACCGTAGGAATATCTGTTTGATTATCTGCTTTGGAAATTAAATTGAAGGCCTTATCGACCACGGAACCCGAAATTGACTACGCCTTTATGATTGGCGTAATTTTTAGAGCCTACGGTGAAATTTAATTAGAAATTGATTCAGATCAGATTAAATTGATTACAATAATGACTTAGTGCTCAAATCATTTAATCTTAAAATAATATGACTAAGGCAGCTTCTTGTTAAGGTCATTATACACCCAATTCTCCTTCTTGGTATTCATTTGGCTGATTTTACTCTAAGAAAAGGAGAGAGGGTCGGCTTAGAGAGAGGGAGAGCTCACAATTGAAGTTTGATCTTAAAAGCTTGGAAATCTTGAAGATCACTCAAGAATTTGCTATAGATTGGAAGAGTTGAACCTCTAGGTAAGCATGTGAGCATGAATTCATGAGTATATGTTTGTAGATTTGTGTATTCAAGCTAGTTGAGTAATCAAGAGCAAGAATTAAAATGAAATTGAGTTGGTTTTGGTGATTTGGAGATCAATGGATGCATGCATGTGCGTAATTGCTTTGAATTTGTATAATTGGGCATGAAAGGTATGATCCATGTAAGATTTTGGTTAGAGTTCATCCTTGTGATCACCATTTGCACCATTTGAGTTGGTAATAAGAGTTATATCTCACATGCATGTACAATTTATAAGAATATGAGTTTGAATGTATGAGTTTGTTATGTTGGAAATGAATTTGATGTGAATTGGGACATGCATGTGACTAAATTGTGAAATTGAGCTTCATAATGTTGTAATTTGGTGTTTGTACCATGATTAGTACATGTATATGTGAAGTTTGAGCTGAAAGCATGCATTTAGAGCCTTTGAATGTCGAGTTGAAGCTCAAGAACAAGTTCTGGAAAATCCAGAAAGTTTGATGTCTGCTCGAGCGGGGGACCCGCTGCTCGAGCGTAAAATACGAGCTCCCAGTATTTTCTGTAGACATGATGTCCGCTCGAGCGGGTAAGTCCACGCTCAAGCGGGGAGCCATGTAGTGAGGCCTTCCGCTCGAGCGCCAGAATTCGCGATCGAGCGTAAATTTGATGCATCAAGTACTTTTGCAAACCTCATGGGTCCGCTCGAGCAGGAAAGTCCACGCTCGAGTGGGGACCCTGTTTCTGAAAATTTAAAAAAGGCATTTTGTGTTTCGTTTTCTATTCTCTTTCACTTCTAAGTACTCTTAGGCATACATTGAGCATTGTAATTGAGTTAAAGAGATAAGAATGAAGCCTAAAGAGGAATATGTGAATTAAAGAATGGATTGAATTATTTGTGACCCATATGTGTTATGTGATGTGTAGGGTCAAGCTCCAGGGCAAACCAACCAACCGAGCACTGTGAGTAATATCTTGACAAAGATATCTGAAATATGTTGTTGTCAAATTGCTTACTTCTATGTAAGTTTATAAGTTTGTTAATCTGATTGGTGGACAATGTTTGCTATGCCAAATGAATGGGCCGAAGGCCAGTATGATCTGAAAGATAGAATGAATGGGCCAAAGGCCAGTATGATCTGAATGAAAGAATGAATGGGCCAGAGGCCAGTTTGACATGAATGAAAGACAAATGGGCCAAAGGCCAGTTTGACATGAATGGATTGGGCCCAAGGCCGTCCGAAGTGTTTGGAACTGAAGTCACTTGATCTATAGCTATTTATATACTAGATAGAAATATGAATTGGGCCTAAGGCCGTCCGATGTATATTGTTCCAATGCATCTTCTTCAATCGATATTATTCACTGGGCTTTCGCTCACGCTCATTCATGTGTTTGTAGGTGAGCCAAGAGAGGTCCAGACCCAGCCTCAGTGAAGTCTATGTGGAACAACCGAGGTTTTGAAGAGTCGGCCCTTGCATCTCACGCACGAGACTCGTCTTCGCCCTTTTGTTATGTATTTATATTTTGTCATGTTGGCGAAGACTTTGAATCTGTTGTATATAGTTTTCATGAGTTGACTTAGACTTAAATGATCCTGTTTGTACAGAACCTTATGCTACTATATTTTCTGAAGTGAGTTATTAACATGTATGTGTATGGTTTGTTATGACGTGCCATGTAAGCACAACTCTATGGACAAAGTTTTAAATTTTGCTTCCGTTTGACCCCCTTTACTCTGATGAGTTATGTCTGGTTTGGTTTGAGACCGTAGGTAATCTCATGATTACTAGCCGGTTATGTCCTTAATCCTTGGGGGCGAGTTCGGGTCATGACAGAACAGTATCTTCCAATCTAGGTATACTACCCCTCTCTTCCACCCTTGACTTTTCCACTCCCTCCACTTCCATCTCTTTACTACAGCCGCCACCGGTTGACATGCCCAATTCCATGTCAGTATTCTTCACCATTGATTCCAACATACTGTCGTTACACTTTCCTTCACCATGCAGGTCTCCAGAACTTTTGTCCACCTCACTAGTATACTGTGCCCATGTGTCCCTGTCTTTGCTTGCCACTTGGGCCTCCACACCCACCTCACCAACGAGTTTTACCACCTCCCTTACCTTTTCTCCCGTAGCACTACCTCTCCGGCAGCCTCTATTGGTAGAGAGCTGGTCCACCTCCTCAATGGTGCCATCCTTAGTATCTCTGCTCATACTACTACAGCTCAAATCATGCAACGGAATTTGCATTGCCTCACAAACCCAAACTGGAACCAAGCTTTCATTGCATCCTAGATAGATGACCATATTAATATTCTCCATGGACTTTGTAACCACTCTAACTCTCCCAAATTGAAATGAAGTCATCCTTGCGGTGTCATCATCTAGCTGTATAACTTCATACATTACCAATACTTTTAAAAGTATTCACATTCCATAAATTGAAAGGGACACCAGAACAGTAAAGCCTAACACATCGCTCCTGATCTTCATAAAGGCCACATCTCTATTCTGAAACTGAATCACACCACTCATGTACCCATTCTTGTAAGAGTACAGTCCCCTCTCTAAGTGCTATGTCAAAACTGCTAATCTTCCACCTCCTTCACGAACAAGGACCTCCTTTATTCCTCTTCTACTAACCTCCTTCTTAAAATCATGAAATGAAAAGAAGATTTTAAGCTTCACAATCACACTTTCGCGCAACCACCCATTTCCTTCTTCTTTCACCGTAACTGTAATATCATCATTCCCCATTGCCTCTCTTCCTAATACTATCTCCGCATATGATTTTTGACCCCTTCCTTCCTTTTGTGAGTGTGTAAAACACGTCTCCTTCCCAAGTGCCATAGATGACTTCAGTCCCTGATGATCCCTCTGCACAGGCATCCTAACTTCCTCCTCCTTGCCCTTCTCTCTCTGCGCACTTCTGTTAAATTCTGCCATCTTCACTTTCAATCTCTTATCCTCGCACCAGAGCCCATCTGTCTTTTGGACTGCCACTTTTGCCGACACTGAACAGTTATACCAGACGAACCAAAACCTTGAACCCATAGCTTTCCTTCTTTTTGCCGGAATGAACACATCCTTTACCACACCAAAATCGCTGAAGAGATTGAACAGCCCCTTTAGATTCATCATCTCCGAGATATCATCAACAAATATCGATACTAACCCACTCACCAGTGATGCCCTCTGCAATCTACCTCCCCCTCTCTTCCTCAGCACTGGCTTCCAACCTGCACCTCACATTCCTTCCATTTCTCTACCTCTGGATTTCTCTTTTATGCAGTATGGGTTGCAGGATTAAAAATATTGAAAATCTAACATGCTAAGTAATAGGAAAACATCTCTCTCTCTCTCTCTCTCTCTCTCTCTCTCTCTCTCTCTCTCTCATAGTTTAAGCATTTGGATGAATTGGTTATTAACAATTCAATAGAATAAGAGTTCATCTGAAACTTACTTTTTTTGGTTTCCTTTGTTGCATTTTCAACAATTTCCTTGCCTTTGGCTGGAGGTGGTAAAATCTCAACCTTTCTCTTACTCAACCTCTCAATTTGTTTATGAATTTTCTTCTCATCGATCACACCTTTCACTGTAATTTCACATTTCTCAAATTTGACATCCACACTCTGAACCCCTGGTTAATTACAACGATAGTTATGGAAAACTTTAAAACTCATAATGACGGACTTTGATAGTCTTTAGGCTGTGAATTTTGTAATATAACAGGTGTGGTAACCTTGAAATAAAAAAGAAGTCTCTATTTTATTCTACTTATGAAGTGGAAATGATCAATTGTTTTCTGATATACCTAAAAAAATAATCAAAATGCTTGTACATTGAGTGATTTTCCAGTATTTTAAAAATACTATGTTTGCAATGTATCCGTCCAATAGTTGTGTACCTCAGGTTGGTCTCCAAGTCATCTAGGTCTATAAATAGTGCATAAAATGTAATGTTATATACTTGCATCCAACCACCCTTTTGACAACCTTATTCAATTGCACTCCATAAAACTTCCAAACTTCTTGAAGTTTTGTGATCAAAGAAAATACTTGGAGGCTAAGCTGAAAGAAACAGGACCACTTCAGATCAAGTATTGAAACACTTTTGAGGTAGGTTTATGTTCTTATTTACTTCATTCCTTTTGTTTAAGGATTTCTTGCAGCAATATTCCTTGATTCATAACATGCCTTCTTGAGTTCATGAGTTGGATTTGTATATTTCATTTTTGCCAATTTGATATTGTCAGTTATCATTATCTTCTTGATGTAAATCTAGTCTTATGTTAAAACAGTTGTTGGAAGTTCTCAAAAGATTTGAATTCTCCGCATTACTTGAATGGAATGGAAATATTCATTTCAAGATTAGTTGTTGTGAAATAACTATAACAACATATTAATTTAAAATTCAAAATCACTTAAGAAAAAAGGAAAATAGCATTGCAGTGTTAATTTTAGCAAAATAATCTCAAATTGGTAAATCAAATTATAAATTTATCTTTTAATATTGTAAAATTTTCCACTAATATGCAAATAAACACTTTTTCCAAATGTCACCGAAATGATATATTTTTTTTCTTAAGAAAAATGATCAGATTAAATTTACTTATTAATTGTGGACAGCTAATGTTTAGGAAAATTTACTCATATATCTCATATGGGGGAATGTTAATCCATTTAATCCTATGAGTTTTTTATAAACTAATTAGTTCCTTTTGTTTTGGAAAGTTGCATTTATTTAATTTGGTGTCATTTGAGTTTAAGTTAATGTCCTTTTGTGATTCATTTTTTCAATTTTCTGATTCGTTTTTGAGATATAGAAAGGTGAGGTTGTGAAGATTCTTTTCGAGCGTGAAAATTTACATTTTTGTTAGTATGATTTTCTAGTGTTACATTAGAACGTTACATTTGAGTGTTATGCATGGAAAAAGTACACTAAAGTGTTTTTGTGTATTACATTGATTGGAGTATTACGTATGAAAAAAATACACTAAGAAATTTTTTTGAAATGTTACATTGTTACGTTTAGAAAAAGTACACTAAGAAATTTTTATGTGTTACATTGATTAGAGTATTATGTTTGGAAAAAATACACTAAGGAGTTTTTTTATAATGTTACGTTATTACTTTGAGAAAAGTACACTAAATAGTTTTTTTGTGTGCTGCATTAGAGTATTATATTTGAGAAAAGTATATATACTAAGGATTTTTTTAATGTTACATTGATTGGAGTGTTATGTTTGGGAAAAATATACTAAGGAGTTTTGGTGTAATGTTATATTGTTATGTCTAAAAAAAGTCTACTAAAGAGTTTTTTTGAAGTGTTATGTTTAGTAATTTCAACATTATGAGACAAAACATATTTGTCCCTCGACACATAACTCACATTTATATTGTTATGTCTGAAAAAAGTATACTAACGATTTTTTTTCGAAGTTTTACGTTTAGTAAATTCAACATTATGAGAAAAATCATATTTGTCCCTCAACACATAACTCACACATTTATGGTTGGCCCACTATGTAATTCATACTATAATGGGATCTTTGGATCCATAAGAAAAAATAGAGGACCAAATAGTTTATAAGATCACTATTTAAGATTTATTGGTGCTTCACCCTAATTTTTAATTCTAGAAAAGTGTTGCAACCATCACCGAGAAAGGATTGCAACCATCGAGTCTCTCTTAACGCTGTGTTGGTTGGGGGTTTTTAGGAAGTGATTTAGAAAGAAAAATAGAAATGTAGGTGAAATGTAACGGAAGCAGAAACATAAAGAACATGAAGAAGGAAGCAAAAACAGCACAAATAATACTAAAATAAGTTAAACTAAAACTATAAGAAATAATAAAAGAAAACAGTTTAAATAAACATTAATAATAAAACTTACAATTGTTTAATGGATTGAAACTAACAATTCTTCAAAATACATAACTTGAAAACGGACTTGAAAAGAAAATTACAGAGATAGGTTTTTCTCTTGAGGAAGGGGTGCTCTCAATTTTTCTAACTCTGCCTTATTCTTGACTGAAGAGGCCTTTTTATAATCAAAAGAGACCACCACTATTAGCCTTGTGAGTGATTGTTGTGAGCCTTGTGAGTGAATAGTCTTGACTTGAAAGGAGCATCAGAAGCACATGGGAGTTGTCTGCTGCTTTCGGTGAATTATTAAAGCTTTTACTGTGCTGAATTTGTCGGTGGAATGAATCATGATGAATGATGAATAGTAATGTTGACTTTTTGATGAATAGTGAACAGTAAAGTTGACTTTTTTACTATTCATTGCTTGGAGGCATGTGACTGAGGGAATCAAATATAGATATATATATCAGCAGCTTTTCTCAAAAGACGAGTATTGATTGAAGCTGATAATTATAGCTATATAGAATCCAATGACTGAATTAAGCATATGGGTCCTGAGCATCTTGGAACTCGGGTCCATATGGATTTTGAGTAGTTGAACCTTCAGAAGAGTTTGAACCGTCTGAACCACCTTCTGAACTGCTGTTATCCGAGTCTGATTTGGCTTGGGCCATGAGTAAACGAGCCATTTGGAGGAGTTCATCTTTGGATGACTTGGACTTGGGCTTAACCTTTGATTTGGATTTATCCTTTGACTTGGGCTGGTCAGAACTGGGCTTTGCTGACTTGGATTTAATCTTTGATTTGGATGACTTGGGCTTGGAAGAACTGGATGATGGGCTTCCAAGATTGACTGGAGGAAGTTGGCTTCCTTGAGTGACTGGAGCAGTTGGGATCTGATGAGCTTTAACCATGGCAGGTGTAGGAGCATGAATGTTAATCGGGAACTCAGTTTGAACAATATCAACAATTCGTTGAATCTTGAAGTTATCCCACCATTTAACCTTATGTAGCCGCTGAATCACTTTACCAGAAATACCATATTGCCATTTGAATATCCAAGGGATCTTATATTTGGATATAAAAATAAGCAATTGAGGGAATTCTCTTTGCTGTGGAGTGAATGAGAAAACAGTGGAAAAGTAATTGACTTGATCCAAAATTACTGATGGGAAGATGTCTGGAATGGCACCATAATGTGTCCACCATCTCAGAAACCAAGTAGGTAATTCTGACTTAAACTTTTGATCAAATTGAAGAAACCAGGAGTGACTAAATGTTTCATTTTGATATAGGAGGACTTTGAACCAGGCATCAATATAATCATAATAATTATACTGAAGGGAGTGATTAGGTAAATCTCGAAGTTGATAAGGAGAACCCCATTCAACTAAGGAAACAATATTGTGAATATAAAGTGAATGGTAAACCACTTTACTAGTGTAAGTACGATCATAAATGGGTTTAATCACAATTGACTGATGGTTGAACAGGATGTCTTTATAGAAGGTAATTGTTTTCTCTGGATGGAGAGGAACAAAATGCCATCCAGGAGGGAAATAAGTTTTAACCAGATCATTAACAGATTGACTCTTTGGGTGACTAGGTTCTTTGAAAAAGAGATTAGTAGTTGTTGAGTCAACATAATCAGATCGAGCAGTTTTAATAGGATTAGGAGGGTATGGAGTAACTGCTTGGCTAGATGAAGCAAAAGGATCATAGGCCAAAGCAGATGTGAAACTGGGTCGAGGAGTATTACCAAGAACTTGGTAACGGTTAATCATTTCAATAGGATGGTATTGGGTGACTAACTCCAAAGGAGGGATAAAAGGCTGACTAGTTGGAACCAAGGCTTTAGAAGGGGGCCTTGGGCGAGACATCTGTTTAAAAAGAAACAAAGGTTAGCAATAAAGATTAGCAACCACTAAGGAGATCTAAATAAGTCTGATGAAAATCCAAACAGTTGTAATAATCAGCAAGTAAATGGCGACGAGCTTGGATTTGGTGTACTGAATGTATTGAGCACGTTTAGTAGTTTTTTTGGCTAATTTTATCCGGGCAATGCGATAAGCAGTTTGGTGAATCAGATCATGGTAATGGGTAAATTGGGTTTTATGGTAAGCAATAAATGGAGTGGCCATCCCTATCCCCCCTGTAAAAATTCTCGGGTAAGGAAATCGGGAATGGAATTTTGACAACCAGGTATATATTCAATAGTAAAATCGAAAATACTTAAAATAGATTGCCAACGGGCAAAAATTTGCTTACTAGCAAGATTTTGAACATCTTTTTCTAAAACATATTTAGCAGATTTGCAATCAACACGAAGTAAAAATTTTTGATTTAAAATATCATCTTGAAATTTACTAATACATAAAACAGTAGATAAAATTTCTTTTTTAATAGTACTATAATTTAATTGTGCTTTATTCCAGACACCAGAATGATAACGAACAATTTGTTCAGATGATTGAGGAGTGACTTTCTGAAGGAGAATGCCACCATAACCAACATCAGAGGCATCAGTTTGAATAATTTTGAATGAATTTTCAGTAGGAATACCAAGACAAGGAAGAGACTTGACATATTGTTTAACCTGTTTAACAATAGCAGTATGAGTAGAAGACCAAGGAGGAGGATTGTCTTTTAACCGATCAAACAGAGGTTGACAAGTTTTCCTAAGGTCTTTGTAAAATTCAGCAATATAATTCAGTGATCCTAAAAAACGTTGTAGTTGAGTTTTATCTAAGATTTCATCAGGAAATTTAGACGCAAATTCAATGGAACGACTAATAGGTAAAATAGTATTCTGGTGAATATCATAACCTAAAAATCGGACTTTGGTTTGAAACAATTTAATCTTAGGAGCAGAAATGACTAGACCATGACTCTTAATGGTATAAAAGAAGGCAGTAAGATGTTTCCAGTGTTCACTAATTGATTTTGAAAAAATAAGAATATCATCTATATAAACTATGGAAAAATGACTAAATGGATTGAAAATATCATTCATTATATGTTGAAATTCACTAGGAGCATTTTTTAACCCAAATGGCATGACATTCCATTCATAGTGTCCAAATGGTGTAGTGAAAGCAGTTTTATATCTATCCTTAGGATGAATTTGAATTTGCCAAAAACCACTTTTTAAATCAAATTTACTAAAAATAACAGCTTGACTAAGTCTTTTAATCAAATCTTTTTTATTAGGAATAGGATACCTAATCCATTCTAAAACAGCATTTAAAGGTTTGTAATTAATGACTAATCGAGGGACACCTCGTTCTAATTCAGCATTTTTATTAACATAAAAAGCAGGACAAGACCATGGGGATTTACTCGGACTAATTATTCTATTTTTTAACAATCATTAATTTCTTTTTTACACATTTCAAGTAATTCATGATTCATTTGAATAGGTCTAGATTTAGTAGGAATTTGTTTTTCATTAAAATTTTTGATATATGGCAAAGTAACTACATGTTTTTTCCTATGCCAAAACGCAGTAGGTAAAGTTGAACAAACAGTTGATTCAAGTTTTAATTTAAATTCATTAATCTGAGAAATAATACGGGATCAGTTAATTGTTGATCAATTCTTTTGTAATTAATTTCTTCTTTAAGAAATTTTAAATGTCTACTTAATCGATTAATAGTGTGAGAGATAGAACAATCTTTTAATTGATTTAATTCTAACATTTCAGGTGGAGATAAGAATTTAAATGTAACAGGTTGACCGAAAACATGAGTAGTTATTCCTTCACTAGATGTAGTAAATGGATATAGTAAATAGATAAATGGTGTACCTAAAATGATTTTATCAGTCATGTTTTTTACTAAAACAAATGAGGTTTTAAAACAGACATTATTGTGACAAACATGAACTTTAGGTAATTTATATTTAATATGCATTTTACTACCATTAGCAGAGGTTAATCTTTCATGACATTTTTCATAATATTTAGTAGGGAGTAAACCTTCTTGAATGCAATTTAAATCAGCACCAGTATCAATTAATGCAACAAGTTCTAATTCAAAGTTATTAATAACAATTTTAATTTTTGAATACCATTTTTGAATATAAATTTTATTAATTAGATTTAATCTTTTATTTTCAAGATTGTTTGATTGAGATTGGTGTGATCGATTATCGAATAGAAGGTTTTCAGGATTAGTATGGTCAGAATCATGACCAGATTCATTAGGAGATTCAACATTATTATCTTGGAAATTTTCTAAATTTTTATTAGGTTTTAATGTAATAATTTCGTCTTCTAAATGTTGATCTTTATTTTGTAGTTCTTTAATAGTTTGTTTAATCTGATTGATTTCTTGTTGTAAATCTTGAAGTGTAACTTCTTTTTGTTTATTCTTAAATCTTTCTAAAGTTTTAGATAGACTAATAATTGGTTTATCTTGTCTAGGTTTAAAATCAGTATTATTAATTAATAAAGATTTAAGTCTATCAGTATATTTCTTCTTTAATTCTGGATCATCTAATTTACTAATTAGTTCAATAAGAGCAGATTCTTCTTGATTTTGTTTAGTAAGAACAGTAATTTGTTTAACAGGTTTACAACAAACATCATTACATCCTAATTCTATATTATTATCAGAATCATTACTAGGTGAATGGTAATCAGATGAAGTATTCGGATTATCAGAAGAGGAATCACTAACAGATTGATTTAATTGAAAGATTTCAAATAATTGATTTTTTGATTCATCATTAATTTGAAGTTGATTAACTTTATCTTTTAATTTTTGTTTCTCTTTACACTTATTAGAATAATGACCTTTTTGACCACAGTTATAACATGTAATATCTTTATTAGATTTAGATTTTGGATGTGATTTTGACTTGTAATATTTCTTTTTTGGTTTAGTATAAAATTTATCATTTGATTTAGAAGGTGAATAGTTCTTTTTGTATTTATTTGAATATTTGTGTCTATGTTTACTATGTTTATGTGGTTTCCTACGAGAGGGTGCTACAGGAGGTAAACCATATTGTTCACAAAATTTCCTAATTCATATTTAGCCTTGTGCTTATCTTTTTGAGCTTTTTGACTAAGTTTAAGATCAATACACATTCTTAATCCTTCTTTTTGAATAGTGCTAATTATATCACCATAGGTTAAATTATCATATTCAATTATTCCAGTAGGTTGACTAAGAACATCTCTAATTTTGTGAGCAAATAAATCAGGTAATCCATTAATAAATTTTTCTTTCCAAAATGATTTAGTACAGTCTTCTCTTAACATAACTCTAGAGGTAAAAACATCTTTATACCATCTAAAATCACTTAAGGTAGGACAGGTCAGGTTACTAAGTTGATCATGTATGCGAGAATATATATTAGTAGGAGTTCCTATAAAATGTCTAACTATTGTGTAGATTAATGTGTTAACACCATCAGGTACATAATAACCAATATGTTCATCAAAGATAGGGAGATCATTTGCATCTTTTTGATTAGCATGTAAGATTGATTCACGTTGTTCTGCAGTGAGATATTTTTCCCACCAAGATTTGAGCATACCGGTAAAACCAGAGGTTATTAAAGAAGCAATTTCAGGTTGAGAGTAATCAGGGTAATTAGTTAAATAACTATTAGCAACCATAGATAAATGATTTAATTTTTGCAATATTTGATCTTCACTTAAACCATCAATATTCCATTCATATAATTTTTTGGCAGAGACAGAAAATTGATTAGCAAGATTATTTTCTTCATATTGGAGATCAGGAGGAGTTGGTCTAGAATACCAATTTTTTGTAAGAGATGTAGGATTAGGTTTAGGATAATGCAATTTGTTGAGCTGAGTAGAGGGTTGAAATTGTCGAGCTAATTGATTAATCTCATTATCAGTTGAATCAGAATCAGATTGAGTAGAAACAGGTTCTTGTTGATTTAAAACAGTAAGACCTTTGGAGGGTGAAGCTTGTTCATTGGTAGCTAATTTGGTAAATAGTTGTTCGATAGCTTTTACAGCAGATTGATCATTGGTGACTAAACTTTTGCGTTTGGAACGATCACTGGGAAGGTTTATTAAAGGTTGATCGAGAGATTGTTTAGTAGATGTGGTATTAGCAGAATAATCATCTAAATTAGTTTCTATTTTATCTAATTGTTTACCAATTGTTTTTAAACATTGATTAGTATAATTATTTTGTTCAATAATTTTTTAATTTCAGGGTCATTGGGTCAGTGCCAGGCAACTTAAAAGGAGAGCTGGGACTTCAGAACCTTGGCATTCAATAATTATATTAGATAGAGGTGGATGACTAGAGGTAACAGATGTATTAGGGGAAGTTTTCCATTTATGTTTTGTGATTGTATTAATCTTTTTATAATAGTATCCATATATTCAAAGAAAGATAATTCAAACCATATTCACTATTCATAATAAATCATACCATTTCCTAGTTATGCTGGATTGTTGAGCAGAATCATATTTAGCACGATAAGCATGTCTTTTAGTTCTATTTTCTTTAGATCTAAAATCAATAAGTAATTTATCTAAATCAGGAGTAAATTCTTTTTGATTGATTGTCATTAATTGAGGATTGATTGGATGTGTAATTTCGAAATCAGTTTGAGTAGGAGAATTTTGAGATTCTTCATCTTCTTCAGGTAAATGTGTGTGTGTTGAATAAACAGGTTTACTAATTTGATTGAAGTTGTAGAGTTATCAATTCCTTTCCTTTGAGTTTACTATTTGTAGTGTGACCAAAATTGAGTTGACTATTTT